>CM068318.1:9157486-9212486 GCA_034766995.1 Acanthacorydalis orientalis | reverse complement strand
ATATATATATATATATATATATATATATATATATATATATACATATATTTATTACGACCGGGTGGCCAGTATGATGAGCGTTAAACTACATGTCATAAGTTCAAAAAGGTCAGTTGAAATTGTTTAATTTATTAGTCTATTTGCTTGTTTATAAAATTAATATCTTTGTTGAATATTCCTAAATTAATATAAATTGTTGTTTAGGTCATTTTGTAATCTGTTTTTAAGGATTATGGAAATTTTTAAAAACATCAATTATATAGGGTGATTCAACTTAGGCTTCCACATAAAAGTATTAAAAAAAAAAACGAAAAAATTAAAAAAATCATGTTATCCCCCACTTAATATTTTAGTTTAATTGCATTTTAGTATTGAACTGAACTAAAAAACTAATAAATAAAAAATCACACGACTTCTTAAATTCTGCGCTCCCTTTTAATACTTCCATGTGGAAGCCTAACTGAATCACCTAGGTATAACGTTATCTAACGTTAATGTTTTCTATAGATTATGAAGAAAGGTAGTCAGTGAAAATACGGGCAGTTAATAAATTACAATTTATACTTTTTTAAAGTTTAATTTCTAAATACAGGAAACCAACACAGTCTTTTATAATTTAGTCAGTTTTATCTAAATACATATATCAAAGGTATACATTTTTGCTTTTTTTATATCCTTTCAAAAACGTGAACATGCTTGGATTTAATTGGTTTACGTTTTCGAGTATCTACTATATACATATATATATATATATATATATATATATATATATATATATATACATATATATATATATATATATATATATATATATATATATATATAAATAAAGGGACATAAACCATAATAAGTACTAAAAAGAGATACAGGTATTTATAAATTAGTGTTTATTTATTTCGCTATTATGAAATACCGTAAGCTTTTATTGCATGGCTCAAAAGGTCGGAAAATTTTCCCACCCTTACTAATAACCATCGGATGGATAACGTAATATAAAGGTAGATGACCACAGCAGAAGAGCATACATCCTTACCCATCCCTTTAGTAATATACACACGTGTATGTGTGTGTGTGTGCGTGTAGGTCTACGTCACACATCTATGTGCACTCTATATTAATTCGTAAATGAATGCGAGAGGGTGGTCTTTGAGGATGAAAAGGTTATAGGGGTAATCGACACAAGTGTTTATATATAAACATATATATATATATATATATATATATATATATATATGTATGTATGTATGTATTGTTATTAATGTATATGTGTATAAATGTGTTTGTGTGAGTGGGCGCGTATATATTTATGAGTGTATGCATGTGAAAATGAGGTATGAAAAAGCCAAATTCGTAGAAAAAAAAACATAGATATATTAAATTTGGATAGGTAGTAGAGAAGAGGGTGATGAGAGTCGAAAGCTGTCTGCCAAGTATATTTATGTTATACAAACACACGTACACACACACATATGTGTGTGTGCACATACATGCGTACGTTGTGTATGTGGTTGTACGCGTGTGCTTCGAAAGTGGTCTCGATCGACGACGGGTAGACGACGCACGTCCGCCCTTCGTGCACATATAGTTATGGAAGGAAAAGTACGTACGCGTATAAAAATAAAAACGCTATCGTGACGCGATATGAACTACATAATTGAAGGTTTTTGATAAAACAACAAAACGGGGGAAACACTCAATTAAAATGTGTGGAATTGAATTCGGCGTTGTTTTTAAAATAAATATTGTCGTCGGAAGCTCGTGCGCTCTCGAACAAAAATGCAATTATTATTATTTTCGTCGAACGTGTTCTTAATTTAATATTCGTCCACTTGTCCGTTCTATATGTTCATTCCGTTCGATGAATTTGCTAGTGCTGAACTTATTAACTGATTAGATCAAATCGTATTCGTTTCTTGTTCAATTGTTACATATTTTGTAATATTCGGCAGTAAATGTTTATTTTATTTTTCTGTTGAGTTTTTAAAACGTGTATCACTAATCATTGAATCCTTACATATTTTTTTCTAATGATTTTTCAAAATTACATACAATGTTTAATAAAACTATTCGTATCCGTTTCATAAAATTCATATATTCAAAAAATATTAACAGAACCATTACAAATGTCAGTATGTATGTATTTAAATGCACGTTTGGCGCATCTCTTTTCTTCATTCATAAAAATAATAATTATTATGAATGGAGAGAATAAATAACAATAATATCCAAAATTGAAACAATCCATAACCAATTCAATCATAACAAATATTAATCTGCCGGATACAAATTTTTCGTGAAACCACTAAATATGTAATCTCTTTTTATTTATTAGTACATAAATCGTTTTTATTAGGGATTAAAAAGTTCAAGAAAATCAAACAACTTTTACTTCAAATATAAAACATTTAAAACAAAACAAAATCATTAAATGATTCATAGTTTTAATAAATTATTAGATGTAAAATATTTTCGCTATATATCTTGGCCAAGCAGATTGTATAACCTCGCAAAACAGTAGTAAGCAGGTGGCGTCTGAAAAGCATCATATTAAGCATTGCATACTTTTCGTATTCTGGTTGAAAAAAATGTTACCGAAGCTGCGGAAATGATTTGTTCAGCTTTGGGGGAAAGTGTTGCGACGCTTAAAACATGTAAATAATGCTTAAACAATGCATGTGGCCCGAAAATGCATTACGACTCCATCGACTCAAAGCCGCCATCTTTTTTCGACAAGGAATTCGTCAATTACCCGACGGATGGACCGGATGTAGACTTCACTGATCCATTTTTTCTGTTAATTAACTTTTCTTTTTGTGCGATTGGAACTAACATTTGAGTTTCCTACACTTCCAATATCTAACAATGGAGGATCAGGAATCGATCACTGAAAAAATCTGAACTTATCATGAGTCGAAGATTTTCTTAAAGATGTGGAGAAAATTTACTTAGCTATTAGATGAAACTGCTTCTCGAATTTCAGCCACTTAAGTTCCTGAATCTTCACAAAAATACCTTATTGCTGTTCTGTATGTCATAGGTGAAGCACGCAAGAAAACCCCATTGGTATTTGTCCTTGGACGCAAGCAGCGTTGGTCTTATATCATAAAATTTCACCAACAAAGTCGTTCAAATAGGCACGTAACTTTTCTCTTCAATCTCACCTTTATTAACTCTCAGCCTTGTTAATCTTCAGTGCTTATCAATCACATGCCCCGCGCAGTACAATACTTGTGCACATAACAATACTCGTATTATAATCCGACAAATAAGTTGTACAGAAAACGATTAATACAATAATATTTTGTTCAATTTCCTTGTAAAATCAATTAGAATTTTAAACACTCTTTATTATTTCAACATTTTTCATTTCATACTTTCAAATCTTTCATTTTCAAGATCTTTTTACTTATTGTTTGGATCGTTTTTAATCTTCTCTCAATTTTATCCCTTATATCAAGATTTTAGAGACAGAGAAGCTTATTTATATATATATTAGATTTAAAAATAATATATATGTATATTCATTATTTCAACAACTAATATTTCTGTTTTTTTTTTTATGATTTTGTAGTTTCTACAAAATGTAATATTTTAAAGAGAACAGGAAATATTTAGTGATATCAAAATTAATTGCTATTTTATTTTTTTTTAAAAAAAACTTAATAAGCGACATTAACCACAGTGCCAAAAATATAATAATGATAAAATCATTCTATTTGAAAAATTATAACCGTCTCGAATTTTCATTTCATGCGCGTTTTGTTTAATTAGTTTTTATTTTCTCACTATATACTTCACTGAATTTATACATATGTATATATATATATATATATATATATATATATATATTATATATATATATATATATATATATATTATATATATATATATATATATATATATATATACACGAGTTTATTTATGTTTGTGTGTGTCTGAGTATATAAGAAAAATGTAAGGAAAAGAGACCGAGAACTGTCAAGTTGTCCGGGAAATTTCACTTTGAATACGCGACACATACGGCACGGTCACGATTAATTTATCAGATAGTCGGTGCCGCGTTGAAGGCATCGCGTTTCGTTATTAATGGTCACACGATAAAAAAGCCAGTCGGACGACGGAGACGCAGACGTCGGCAGCGACCGTCGTCGGTCATCGAACAGAGACCAAACCATTCGCCGGGATCGTATGCACGTCTCAGCGTGCACACTATTTTTTTTATCCTCTTCCGTCGTCTTTTGACTTTCCTCCAGCACCGCCAGATCATTTTTTCAGGACTACAATCTCTCTCTCGCTCCAACTCGTTCGTCTCGTATACACCCGTTGTCAAGGCTTCGTTCCGTAGCTGCATCTCGTATGTTTTTTTTTTTGTTAATTCGTAAATGAAATTCTTTTTAATGAGTCACGACCGTATCGTAAGTATTAAAATTCACAGTTGCTCCTTTCTCTTATTCGTTTTTGTTTGTAGTTATTCACGTTTGCTGTTACGTTCTGTTTGCTATGCGATAAGGATGACCAGAAGACAAAAAAACAACAGATGGAGTTTTCGTAATAAATTTTAAATTTCACACATACACAACTGCATTTTAATTGTAGTCAATTCAGTTATTACATTTAAAAGTTTCATTTGAGTTTTATTTGGTTCTAACGAATTAAACATCTAAATTTCATATACTATCGTTTATAAGTTAAATGTGTTCTTTTTTAAATAAATATCTAAAACGTGCACAGATTATGAATTAGTAAAAGGAAAATCATTTTATAATATATATATATATATATTAAATTCATATAATTAGCAATACATTAATAGCATTACACTTTTTTATTTTCAAAATAAAGATATAAATACTTACATTTAAAATATGGACTTTGAAATACTATCAATATTAAAAATAGGATCTAAGAATCATTCTTGACTAGACACAATATTTGTGTAAAGGAGTACAATGATTATTTTTAATTTTATAAAAGAAGTCCAAATTTCTTGTGAATGTACAAATTTAATGTAAGAATTATTAATAAGAGAAACCAAGATCCAAAAATAAAACATGATAACACAGTAATTAATTCCAAATGTTTTATCTTGTAAAATAAGCACATTGCCAAGGGAATGATACACTAGTTGAGGAGAACAGAAACTCGTATGATCCAGAAGGACGAAGAATAATAACATAAAAGTCATTTCAGAGCAGTTGGGAATTGTATCGAGTTTGAATGTATACATTTTGGATATTATATTGGAGGTTCATAGTGTAGACTAGATTTAAGTTTAGTTTAGTTCGATTTTTAACCATTTTCCCAAGAATTGTATATTTAATCACATCGAAGATTTCACAAATAGTTTTAACGATACGTCCATTAAGAATAAAACGTAATTGCTGAAATTTCACTCTTTGATCGATCGAATACGATATTGTGATTTTTTCACATTTGTGTATTTCCATGAACGCGGATAACAAAAATATCTAATTAGTGCGAATATTTACGTGTAAATCCCTATAAATTTGAATACATGACGCAAACATAGAACGTACACACATTTACATCCGTGACTAATTGCGGTAAAAGATGTTTGTTTCGAAAGACAAACATTGGCGAACAGAAAAAAAAATACAACGAACAATAAAATGTACAGATTGTGTGCATACATGACGTTGTTGATGTTTGGCGTTTTTCCACAGGCACGGGAACAGCGATAATAACATGGTGTATGGACGTGAATACACGTTGTGAATGTCTCATGTATCTATCTATTCATGTGTGTGTTTGTTTTGGATTTAAATGAGGATGTGTGTGTGTGTGTGTGTAACACGTTTACGTTTTTTTTTTATTTGTTATAAATATATTTTCATACTGTGTGAACAACAAATTATATGTGTTTATGTTCTTTACTAAAATAACAGGTAATTAATGAAACAATTATGAATACACTTTTAAAAACAGAATTATTAAAAATGAATATTAATATAAATAGCACTTAATTGTTTCCATATATATATATATATTTATTAGATCAGTGTAAAATTTTGTGTACGATTCAATAGGTGGTGTTAAGAGTGCCGCATGGCGGCGCTCGTGATTGAAATGTATTCAGGTTATATATCGTTCGAAAGGTGACAGTCACAGCAGTCATTTGAGGATCAGACGCATTTGTTTCGATTTGATTTGTGTGTAAGAACCATTTTTGAAAATGGACAACGAAAAGATACATCTTCGTCACGTTATGCTGTACGAGTTTCGGAAAAAAGTAACCGTTGGCGTAGCAATGAAAAATATTTGGGAGGTTTATTTCGACCATGTACCATCACTTTCAACTGTGAAGAAACGGTTTATTAAATTTCGACTTGATGATTTTAACCACGAAGATCAACTCCGCTCTGGATGGCTAAACTCGGCTCTAGTTGATAATAACTCGCGAATTTCGACAGAAGACGTTGCCGAGATACGCAACGTTGTCAGATCGACTGCATTTCGGTATTTAAAGGAGCTGAGGTTCACGTTGAAGCTCGATACATGGGTACCGGACTTGTCTGAAAAAAACAAGTATGATCGCATCTCTTCGGTAGATTTTTTGCTTGGGTGCCGCGACAGACAGTCTCTTTTGGACCGGTTAGTGACTGGCGATGAGAAATGGATCCTGTACAACAATGTTTGACGCAGACGAACGTAGAAAGAAACGAATGAGGGGGTAGAACCAGTCGCCAAATCAGTCTTGCATCCGACGAAGGTGTTGCTGTGTGTTCAGTGGGATTGCAAAGGTGTTGTTTATTTTCAGCTGTTCCCACGAGGCGAAACGATTACTAAGGAGAAGTACTGTCAACAACTAACGAACCTGAACGCAGCAATTAAAGAAAAGCGTCCGATTTTAGCGAATCGCAAGGAGATCATCTTCCATACGACAACATAACACCGCATACAGTAAAACTCACTCTGCAAAAACTGAAGCAGTCGAAATGGAAAATCATATCGCATCCACCATATTCTCCGGACATTGCACCTTCGGATTATCATTTGTTTCGGTCGCTGTAGAACAGTTTAAATGGTAAAAAAATTGACCTCGTGGAAACCGTCAAAAACCACCGCACTGCCTTTTTTGCCGAAAAACAGCGCAGCTTTTAGGAATCCAGTAGATGACTGGAAAATGATTGCAAAAAACGATGCTGAATACATAATTGATTAAAAAAAGCGTTTTCTGTGAAAAATAATCGCTTTAGTTTCAATTTTAAATTGTATACGAAATTTTGCACTGATACAATATATATATATATATATAAAATTTCAACAGTCACAGTTTTTACAGTTTGATATCTGTTCTTAATTATAAAATGTAAAATTTCAATAGAAATTCAGAAAAGAAATTAAATATCTCAACCAATTCAAATAAATTGTATACGACTAGAAAAAGTAATTAAAATAAATAATAAATTCTATACTTAAGATATACAGCACTGTTTAAATATAGAACTGTTTGACAGTTTGAAAATAAAAAAGTCGATGTATCTTTTTTTCATCGAATACTATGTACGAAATATGATTCTTTATCGTGATGAACTTACTGTGCATATTACGCTGTAAAATTAAACACAACACCGCTTCAAATAGATAAGTGAATGATATGTCTCGAGTATAAAATGAAGTTGCAGAATTAGAATTTGATTATTGATAAGTCAGATGGATATTCAGCAATTTTATCTCTAGACATGTTGAAATGAAAGAAGGTATGTAAACATTTCTTAACAATGATACATATTTTCAGTGAGTGTTCACTGCACGTTTTACAAACTTGCATACCAGTTTTCTAGACATACAAAACTTTTGTTTAAAAAAAATATGTAAAGAAATATACGCGACTCGACAACGTTGAGATCTCTACTAGATATGATAAAGAGACTGATGTACAGGGTTGGTTTTAGATATGGATTTTAAATTAATTTCTTTATAGTTCTTTTTGTACTGTATATTTTGAAAAAATGTGTTAATTCCTAAACTATATATATATATATATATATATATATATATATATATATATATATATATATATATATATAATGAAGTATTAGAACTATTAAATTTAGGATTAACTTTTGAGTTTCTTTTTTAAAAAAACGAAAATAGAAAAAGTATTAAAAATTAATAGATTTATAAAAGTGAAACAACGATACAATATTTTTGACACTATCGCTAAATTCATTTTCACAATTTTATGTCTTTCTCCACAAACTATAACAAGCATTGTTTCAATCAAAATGATTAATACTAAATTATTAATCATTCTCATTACATGGATTTGGATAATGATACCATCATCATCATCAGAACGTACAGAAAAATACAACAGATTTTTATGTAACTTAGATCTTTGAGATTGACTGAATCGCTGTCGATGAAAACATAAACAGCAATTAGACTGTTTAATAATCAATTACTGATCATTTTGATCTGAAATAAAATCTGTGTGATTTATGAGGAATGAAAATTTATTCGTAGAAGTGAAAGATGTATTTTAAAATAGTATAGTTGTGGCACTTTGTCTAAATTCATTTTTAAAAAATATTTTTTTTCTCGCTCCACAAACCGCAATACTTTCTTTTAATCAAAATTTGTTTATTTATTATTTTTAATTGTTGCTTATACGAATTTCGATGACGATGTTATCATTTTCTGAAAAATTAAATACCGAAAAATCTTTTTTTTTCAAAAATAAAATTTCTTTGTACCTTAGTGCTTTGAGCATGATGGCATTGCTATTGAAATGCTCTTAAGATACAATAAAAATTGTCCATAATGAATTATTGAACATTTTTGATTAGAACAATTTATGAGCTGTATAAAAAATTATATTGTGAAAATGGACTTCGAATGTGAAAAGAATTCAGATACTTTATACAACACAGAGAAGCATTGGAGTATAGTTGTCCTTATCTACTGAAAAATATAAATAATAATTTATAGTTTTGAGTTTTAATTATAAATTATTTTTATATATGAATATATGAAATATATGATACAGTTTATTATTTATTTACATTTTTTTACTTTGATTTTTATATTAAGTTATTTTTAATCATATAAAAAAATTAATACTTTATTTTTAGTTCTAATTACTTTTTATTAACAATTATGTCAATAATTGATACGTGAGAAAAATATAAGTTTATGTAAAAAAATAACGTTTATTGACCAAAAATCCAACTTTTAAATATTTTCATAAAATTTTATTACCTAAATATTTTACAACATGACCTAATGAAACGATATTAAAAGTTTATATTATTATCGATAACTTTTTTTCATCGAAAAATAGTATACATTATAAAACCAGATACGAACATAAAACACATTGATTGTCGATTCAATAAACTAGGTCATTTCATTCTAGTTTCTTCTATTTTTATTGATTTGTATAATTTAAATAAAATCTTATTCAATTTTGTTTTCTATAGAAAATCAAATATATACATTTAAGAACAGAAGTGTGAGTTAAGAAACAGATACAAACAGTTTTGCTTAATAGTTTTTTTTTATAGATAATTTGTATTTATACTGAGAAAATAGATATAAATTTATCAAATTATGATATATATATATATATATATATATATATATATATATTTGTATATATATATATATATATATATATAATGTAAGTAACTGTTACATAGATCCAAAGCACTTGATGCTATCTTAAAATGAGTCACAGTCGCATAATACGATTTCGCCAGTTGCTGCAAATGTATTTATAGCAGCGAAGTTCAAATCTTCTGTGAGAAAAAACAGCGAAGGATGAAAACTCGTATAACCTTCATTCACAGTATTTTATTACATGAGTTTAAAAACGAAAAAAGAATGTAAAATCATTAATACTGTTTCTAAAGAAGCACGCTTCTCGCCGTTACTTCTATACAGTGAAACAATGGACGTTGCTTGTTTGTTTAATCTCTGAACTCCAGACATGAAAAAAATATTTTCTTAAAGTATCTTTTCACTTTAAAAAAAATGTTTATATATAATTTCATATTTCATACTCGCCGGTAGAGATGGTAAATAATTCAAGAGTTTAATGTTAAGATGATTTATGTATTCTTTGCTAGTTTTAGAAAATATTTATTTCTAGAAACTAGATCCATCGAGACAGAATTGAAAAATTGCCATCCGATGAAACTAAATTTAGATGGAAAATACATTTTCAATTTAATATCATCAAATGGAACAACACAAATTATATTTGTATTGTTTTTATTTGATTTTGTTTGTATAGTTGGAAATAGCACACACACACATATTTATATATATATATATACTCGTATGTACATATATGTTCATACAACATTTGATGATTTAATAAAAGCGACTTACTTATCGACTTGTTTGTTATAGTTTCCAAGTGAACGTCTTCGTCGAAGCGAATATAAAGACTTTTTTCTGCGCCGACAAATCTCGCTGTGTTTCAAGTGCGACAGACTTCGAGAAGTAAATAAAAGATATTGAAGTGAAGTTCGGCAACGGAAAATCGAACTTTTCGTATTCCGGTTCGGTATGCATGCTGATGACGGCGTATGCAGAGGATTGGGGTTCGTCACGAATGTCACTTATTGGATAACGCGCTACTGCATACACAATATTCACGAAACGAATTACTACTATATACATATACATCCATCCATATATATATATATATATATATATATATATATATATATAAAGATATAGATATAGATATCACATTAATCAATTTTCCAAACATACTAAACAAATTCAAAATTTATAAAATGAATATCTAATTGTAAGTGTTTTTTATAGATAGTTTTAGATTTTAAGATATTAGGTTGGTAGAAAAACAATTGCGGTTTATGTCCTTCAAATTTATATACATTTTTTGATTTAAATGGTTTATGTGGTCCAAAACTGTTGGATGACTGGCGCCTAACTTTTGTGCAAGCTCTCGAATTGTTGTGGATGGTTCTGATTCAAATTACACCTTTAGTTGGTCGTTATGAACTGATGAAGGAGGCCTGCGACCTTCTTTAAGGCCTCGTCCGCAGTACAATTTTTTTGGAACCACCATTGCACCGTACGGTTCTTAACAGTACCTACACTAAAAGCATAGTTTAATTAACGAACAGTTTCTGCTGCTCTACCACCAGTTTTGAACTCATACAAAAAAAATGTTCTTATTTTCTTCTCTTCCATCTTTAATTCAATAGCTTAATTTCAAAGAAAAATTTAATTTTTCTGTACTTTGGCGTACTGAAGATGATGGAATCGCTGTCGAAGTGTGTATAAATTGCAATCAAAAACGATTAATATAATTTATTGAATCTATTTAATGACAAAAAAAACGCTCTAGTTTGTAGCATGAAAAAACATTTCTGAAAGAGAATTCAGCCAGTACCAAAACTGTAATGTGAAAAAAAAACAATTGTTTGATATAATTGATGGGCTAGTTGTCGTTATTGAACCAGACTCTAATAACGTTTAATAATTTTCATAGCAAATATTTTTGTTGTTCTCTTCGAGCTAAATTCTATGCCTTGTCTGTCCATAGCATAAACAAACACTGACATTTCAAACGAACCGAAAGTTTATTAAAGCACATTGTTGAGTGTACGGTACACAACTCTGTATATTGTATAATAGACAATTTTCACAGTTTGCGAGTCGATCTATTTGTCGTAATGAGCAAATTTGTCTCTGTAGTATCATTTCCAGACAACATCTTTCATTATAGAGAGTAAGAAGTTCGTGTGGCGTGCAGGGAAAGACGTAGAGACAATTAGATATTCATGATTGCTTACATCTTTTTTTTCTCTATGTTCAATTCGTTATACTGAATTTTATTTTGTTCAATTATTCAAGTTTTAATCAAGTATAAAAAATATTCCTTGAAATGAAAATTTCATATATATATATATATATATATATATATATATATATATATATACATACATACACAAGTGTCATGTGTGTTTGTCATGACGAGTGTATGTATACATGTATGTATGTATATATATATATATATATATATATATATATATATATATATATATATATATATATATATATATATATATATATATGCACAGTATACGTATTACAGGTTTTATTTGAACATCAGACTGTGACGCACAGCGCATTCGTTTGATGTTGCGCCGTATGTTCTGAGCATAACCAACATAAAGTAGGGATCATTTAGTAGTTCGCGCAGGAGATTACGTTTGACAAAGTGGTCTGACGTAACAATGTAAACGCCGCGTTTATGTGTTCCAAAGACGTAAATGGTTCGACTAGATTGACGTTTATTAGTAAACATAAGGTTTTAAGTATACAGAAACGGTTGCATTATGCAGAAAATGTATTCTAAGTATGAACCGGCGGTGTTCCTTTATTAATAAATTAGTCTGGACGAAGCACATTGACTCAATCGAAATCGTAAATCGTACGAGCCGTTTGTAGCTAGAATGGTCTTAACCCGGTGCTCGTCATCTTTTTTCCGACCGTGCCCGCTCTGTCCAGCTGGTGGAAAGGTAGCTGTTGTAAATGTTTTGTTTGTGAATAGAACGCGATTTATTATATTTTTTATAATTTATGCAAAATACAATAATCGAATAAAAATTTATATTTTGAGTACTTCTCAATCAATGCGACCCTTGTGCTTGATGACCGGCAACAACTTTTTTATATCCGGTTCTATTGACGTGAGCGATAACCGAAGATCATCTCTATACATTATGTTAAGGCGATTCCGCGTTAGGCTGAGTAAATAATTCACACGACTGAAACCTAATTCTATCAAATACAAAACAGGAAATGCTATGAAAAACGATTTTGCTTTATCCCAAAGCTGTGAAAACCTATTAGATATTGTACTCTTGATCCAAAAATAGTGTTTTTTCTTGACTGAAAGTTATTTTGACTGCTATGTTGCTCTATATCTCTATTAGTGCTTCTTAAATTCTATTAATGGTCACTTCTCTGTTCACTTCATTTCAGTTTTAGTTTTTGTTCACTTCTCTGTTTTCTTTATTCTCTTTTCGGTCACTTCTCTGTTTTATTCATTTCTCACTTTTCTCTGTGGCTCCCCTTTTACGTGATTTTCACCTGTGGCCTCCTTGAAATATCCTGCACCTCTCTGGGAGCCATATGGCCCTAGGTTGAGATCTTTTGGTCTAATTGACACACATCTAGAGTATCGAGATATAAACGATTAAATTTTTCATTAAAAAAACTTGTTTCAAAGTTAAATATACTCTCATTCTATTAAATTTTTCACTGTTTTCTATCTCCAATTTGATTTTGAATAATGATTCATTTTTATGAATACATTTCGCATTCACTCCACAAACCACAAAACGTTTTTTGGCTAAAAATGTTCAATAATTGATTATTGATCATTTTTAATTGTTACATATGTGCATTTCGATAGTGATGTTAGTTCCACTGAGCGTTGAGTTACAGAAAAATCTAATTTCAAATTATATATATCAAATTATTGTCTTAATATATCTCTATCGTTATTTAACGTTTTAATGTAATCTTTATTTTACGTATCTTAAACAGTTCGATTTTTCTTTCTCGTTATTTTTTATATTAGTGTTTATGCACTAATTTAATAATTAGAAAATGCGATTATTGCTGTGATCCTGTCTGAACAATTTCAAGTGTACCGAATTTGTATATTTTTCTATTCCTTGTCTATTTTCATGGCAAAGTTTACCTTATTAAGTAAATTTTAATGGGTACTGGGTTAAGCTGATTTAGAGTTTTTTACATTCTAGTGTAAAATTCGATAATATATTTAGGCTACGTTATAAATATTTCTATATATATATATATTTCTATATATATATATAATCAAAATTATCCACAAAAAACTTTACAAAACAAGTTGCAAAAAATAATCTGTGCGAAAATGTTTATATAGATATAGTAATATATATATATATATATATATATATATATATATATATATATATATATATATATATTGTTTATATATAAATCCATGACCTATTTATTTGAAACGTGGCCTCTATGATACCCAAATATGTTTATTGCTTCATTCGGTTGCATGTACAGGCTTATAATTGACAAGTGGGCGAAGCTCCCTAGTATTTTTTTTTAAAAATATATTAAATTTAATTTAATATTTTTTAAAAAATAAATTACCTGAAACTAGAAACTGGAAAATATAATTTAAACCTTGTGAACAAAAAATATTATAAAGAAGGTAGGTAAAATCTGATTTTTCAGATATTTAATTAAGCCCCTATGAACCGTACTAAATTATTTCTCTTTATCAATACATCGGTCACTCGCTATCACATAATTCATTTTACCTGCACACATGTTATTAACTGTAAATCATGTAAATTAATTGTTATTGTTGAAATGACATTTAAACATATAATAAAGTTGATTTTAGAACTGTGTAATGATGAAACGTGTCAATAAATAATCGAAAATTGTTGTATAAACGGGAAACATATTTAAACAAATATTATTTTGTTGCATTAAAATTACTGTTTGTCAATTTATTAAACTTAAGCCTGGAATGTACACTAGGATGGAGTAAATAAAAAAAAATTGTTACAAAAATCGTAAACGTTGTTCGAGTCTGGCGTGAAGTGTAATTATAAAAATTAATACACGCCGCATTAACGACAAGTAACGCTACTTATCTTAGCAATTATTTTATCATATTACAGTTCTGGCACTGTGACTAAACACATTTTTAGAAATGAATTTTTTCCACACTACAAACCTGAAAACATTTTTTACGATCAAAAATGTTCAATAAACAATTGTTCATTTTTAATCGTTGTTTATATGCATTCCGATGGCTATCCCATCATTCTCAGAATACTAAAATACAGAGAAGTCGAAGTTTCTGTACGTTTGCGCTCTCATAATGATCAATAATTGCACGTTGAATATTTTTGACTGGAAAACTTTTTTCTGGTCCGTGGTGTGGAAAAAGAACCCATATGTGAAAGTTAATTTAGTTACAGTGTTAGAACTGAATTATGATTATAACTATATTTTCCATTTTCATTTTCATTATGCACTACAAACATTTTTATTACTAGAAGAATAAAGTAAATAATTCATAATAATTATAATTTGATACAATATATTTGGAAATTTTTGAATTCGACTTTTTTAAAAAAACATCTAGTTATGAGATGAACCCGTTTACATCTACAAGCAAATAATTCCGATTTAAACTTTAAGTATTTTATACGTGCATGCATTTGACTGACTGGAATAATCAACCCGCATGTTACAGAACAAACTCTCCTACACACGTACAATTTTAAATGTACATACATACATATATATATATATATATATATATATATATATATTATATAGACAACAACCTCCCTGATATGACCGATTTGAATTAAGTACGTGTGACATGATGGAAAACACAACGGTACCTACATTATAATGTATTGATATCACGATGGTTTCAGCTGTTTACTGAAAAAAAACATGGAATTTTAATGTTTGGCAGACATTTAAAGATTATCACTGTATGTCGACGTCGTCAGTTGATATGCAGGCAGAAATTCAACAAAGTAAATAGACTGAAATATGTTATTTATTCGTTTAAAACCCACACACAAAGTGGGTACATATATATTTACATATATACATGAATAAATATATATATATATATATATATATATATATATATATACATACATATTAGTATAATAGTAGAATAAACGTACAACAAAGCATACATGTATAGGAGATGTTGATAAACGATAAGAGAACATAATTTGAATGCATGTCGATTGACTAAATGTTTAATACCCTATCCGAGTTATATAATGACAATACATTGGTTTTGGGGGAGGGGGCAGAGGTGGGCGGTTATTTCCTTCACATTCCTGTTGTGTACTTATTATAAAATCGTAATGGTTCGGGCATCGTTTAAAAACGTATTACCGTCGAAAATTGAGTATAATTTGTAATGGAAGCAGTGAATGGAATAAATACACCAAACGTATGTGTGTGTCATGTATTCATGTGAAATCCATTTGAGTCATGAACAGTGCGTTCTGCTCTAAGTGTTATTAACATTTGTCGGTATATGACAGAAATGCGTACAGAGATAATAATTAAGAAAGTATATGAAATGTTTGACGATTTCAACAATGGCGTGTTTGTGAAATGAGGTTATTTTAACATTGAAATTTATATAAATATACATACATACATGTATATATATATATATATATATATATATATATATATATATATATATCATTATAATTATTACTCTCTTAAATCACAAAAAGATAAAAACCCACACTTACAATTTTTTTTTCTAATTTTAGTTCTAGAAACGTATATTTTAACTAGTTTGGTACTAATTTTTAAACCATTTTCTCTCATTTTTGATATTTTTTAATAATATTCATTAACTACAAGGTAATTCTGTATTTTTTTAACTAGTTTGATACTAATTTTTCAACCGTTTTGTGACATTTTTTTTAACAATATTCATTAACAGCAAGGTTGAACAAAAAGTAATTTATATTAGATGTTTTTTTTAAAAAAAATTTAATGGTGTATTTTTTGTAAATGAAATTAAAAAAAATACAGTATTAATATTCATTGTGAAATACAAGAAGAGAGATAGTAATTTATGTTACACACGAAATTAATTACAAGCGAATGAAACGTTTCTTATAAAAAGAGGGTATTTAGGTCTCTAGTAGTAGTAGTACTACCGGTCGCAATTATCGCTGCGTAGTAAGCTTATGCTCTACACCAGCTTTATTCGGCGTCATGACGTATGCGGTTTCAGCCTGTGCTTTCGTGCCCGGATCACTTTAACGATTGCAGGTACTTCAGAACAAGATACTGCGCGTCATCCCGGCCGCGCCTTATTTTGTTCGGAACGATATTCTGCATAATGATCTACGGACCTCTACACTTCACGAGTTTGTGCGTTGTCAAGCTCGTGCTTTGTACGGCCGGTCCGTATCTAGCCAGAACGCCCTGATTAATACTCTTGGCGATTACGACCCGTCAAACTCGTGGTACCGCTATATGCGGTCGAGGCTACTGGCGTTGTGATGGGTAAACCTCCCCCTGGACTGGACGATTCTTGGTCATGACGACGGTATCGGTCGTGGGAAGCGGACTTCTCTCGCGCCCCGAGCCGACCCATCCGTAACAACTGTCTTGATTTATCAACACTGCTCGAACTGTGCTCTTCGCTCTTCTCAATACTTTGAGGATCGAGCAACATCACCAGCTCAAGTCAAAGATCATCGTACCTCGCACTTGGACCTGTAACGCGCGCGTCTTAGCGTGCCAGCACAACTCGAAAGGTCTAGCAGTAAAAATCACTTCTAAAGACTTATTATATATTTTTTCGTTCATGAAAAACAACAGCTTTCTTCATGAACGAATAATTCAGATAAAAATATCATCTTCTACAACATAAAACCGTCACATATGAATTCTTTTTTCACCCCACAAATATAAGAGATTTTTCTATACCTTAGTGATCTGAAAATTATGTTATCGCCGTCGAAGTACGCATGAACAACGATCAAAAATGATTTATTGCACATTTTTGATCAAAACGTTTTATGTAGTTCGTGGGATGAAAAAAGAAATTATTTGTGAAAGTGAATTTAGCCGCAGTCTTAGAACTGTTTTACAACATAAAATGTTTAAATTGAAAAAAATGAGATTAAATGTTTAGATTATTGTTTATAAATTTATAGTAATCAAATTTAATGTATATATGTTAATCTGTTAGCTGTGTCGCCCTATTTTAAAAGTGTATACCTATATTGTGTCACAGAAATGAAGGGATGACAAGTATATTCGTCAAATACAGAGTATATGCAACTGATGTAAAATTGAATTAAATTGTAACGAAATGGCATTCGATTTTTTGAAAAATCAATTTTTTTATTGATCAAATTCATCTTTATGACGAGCATACTCGTCATACACAGCTAACAGATAGATATGATACTGAAAAATCCAAATTGAAGAATAAATCAAGAATAAAAATACGTTTAACTTCTCATGATGTAATTTCGGTTAAAAATTAAATTTAGTCGTTAATAAAGAAAATGTTTGTTGATTGCCGATAGCTAATTATTTTAAACTCTTCAATCGCCATCGAAATGTGTAAAAGCAATAATCAAAAATGATCAATAATCAATTATTGAACATTTTTGAACTGAAACAGTTTTGTGGTCTGTGGGGTGAGTGAAAATTAATTTATGAAAGTGAATTTAGCCAAACTGCCAGAACTATATCATGTTAATACTTCATATATTTTAATAATCGTATTGCATATACTAGTAAAACTCTCAAGTCCAAAGATCGTCCGACTATGTATTGAATCTGAATATAAATATAAAAGATTATTTGTCGAGACATAATAGATTCGTTCAGTGCTCGATCATGAAGTTGATATATTTTCAATTCAAATATCATTTTTTTGTACTTTGATAAAACGTTACGTTGTTACATTTAAGTTTATTTTTATAAATCGAACAAAGCAATTCAATTATTTCCAATACTACATAAAAAAAAAACAAATTACACAAAAATTCTCAAACGTCTCTTGTGTACTAAAACTAACTACATCTACCAAGCGCACCCTCGTTGTTTCTTCAATTTACTTTATACTTCTTATACCGTCCGTCTTTTCCATTTTTCACATACATTCTATCATGACCTTTGAAAAGAGCGTTTCTCTCTCTTTCTTTTAGTTCAAATCTCTATTCTGTATACTCATGCAAGTATATATATATATATATATATATATATATATATATATATATATATATGTCTGTGTGTGTGTGTGTGTGTGTGTGGTTGTGTACTTTCTGTGTTTGAGAATGTGTGGTGCTAGGCGACGTAGAAACCCTACGGGCGCTTCTTCTCGCACTCTTTGACGGCTATTCATTTGTTATTTAAGCATTGTTAACGTCGATTCTCGAAAAAAAAGTGTCGAAGCGAGACGAATCGATCGATAGTACGAAACAGAAGAGAGACAAAATAAATAGAGTGCACGAAAACGTACGAATCCTTTGTCGACATTGTGCGTTCGAAATTGGGTATTTAGTAGCGAAAAGAGACGATTCGCGCGTTTCTGAGATCCCTCAAAAGAATTCTCGCCGTTACGAAAATTATCGTCGCTTTTTGCCCCCCCTCTCCTCTTAATTCACCGAAGCCGTGTGTAGTTTTCGACAACGTCCTCGTTCGTACAATGATAATGCAATATTGGATACAAATAAACGTGTGTATATATTTTTCTGTTTGATCGTCTGATGCGACAGTCGTGTTCGTTTTAATGCAGTATCATTATTATTGTTATCATTACAGTAATTATTGTGGGTGTTCTGTCGTGCGCACGTTGCGAACGACGACAATGCAATCAAATTGAAATTTGTGCGAGCATACTCGAAAATGCAATAAAGAACGCTCTCGCGTGATCCGAACACATTACGTTGCTGTTGTGGGACACAGACGGTGGAATCGTTACCGGTAAAGGGTATGTTTCCAGCCAGTGGTCTTCAAACACACACTTCCTTTCTAGAAACATTTTAAATTAGGATTTAATCGAATATAAATTACGGCACACGAGTATGTATCCCTATTTTTATACACAGTAAATATACTCAAATATCCATGAATACACACAAACTTATATATATATATATATATATATATATATATATATATATATATATATATAATGTTGCAGTTTTTAATACAAATGAAAAAAATTTAGATATTTAATAATCATGAATTTCAAAACAAGATAAAGAATCTAACAAAAAACGTTTTAAATTATCACAATATCTAATATTAGGTTGGTAGGAAAATAATTGCGGTTTTTGTTTTATGAATTCTAACCTTAATTTTTTTCAGTGAAAGTGTCGTTTCATCCTTTTCATGTTAATATCATTTTAAAGTGCATTTTTCAGTCTCTATTTTGGTAACATCGAATTTGGTTTTATTATTAATTTTGGTTCAAATTAGGCTATTGAATTAAATATGGAAAAGAACCAAATAATACCAATTTTCTATATGAGTTTCAAAACGTAAAGCAGCAGAAATTGCTCGTAAACTAAACGATACTCAAACGACCGATTGAAATCGTTAGTTGAATCAGAACCACGTGCAACTGTCCGAGAGGTTGCACAAAAATGTATATAAGTTTGAGTCATAAACCGCAATTATTTTTCTACCAACCTAATAATTCGGACAATGTGATTAAAATTCACTTTCAAAAAATGAACTTTTCATTCTTCCCACAAGCCACAT
Organism: Acanthacorydalis orientalis; assembly: GCA_034766995.1. Taxonomy (NCBI): domain Eukaryota; kingdom Metazoa; phylum Arthropoda; class Insecta; order Megaloptera; family Corydalidae; genus Acanthacorydalis; species Acanthacorydalis orientalis. The sequence continues at coordinate 9,192,164 of CM068318.1, read as the reverse complement.
AGTTTTTCTAATCAAAAATATTTATTGATCATTTTCGATTGATATGTATCCGCAATTCTTTTGGAGATGTCTTCATTGTCAGAGCGCTAATGTACAAATAACGCTCTCAAGAAGTAATCATCGCCCTTCGAAAAGATCATAAAGATCAAACAAATTTATATATTTATATCTGTAATGTTTTGCTTGGCATTTGAGGATGTATTGGACATGCGATCTCTCTGTAAATAATAAAAGAAGTCTTGTGACATATTTACAAAGAAAGAAACAATAATATAAAAACATATTGCGAAGTAGTTTATTGTTTATAATACAAAGATTACAAATTGTAATTTAGATATGTTTTATGTTTTATTTCTTATTTATTCATCTTTTATTATTATTTCTCAAAGATCTCATGTACACGATTTTTTTTCTAAACGATTTTGTTTACAGTACTTATATTTATTATTATTAATCAGGGTTAGCAAATATAATAAATTAAAACGTCATGACGCATCTATTTTCGTTATTGTAAAAATGTAGTATAGTAGTGTAAAATAGCATAAATTATTTTAACCATGTACTTTAATAGAAAACATTATTTATTTCAAACATTTTTGCATTATAAGACATAATCTATCTATGTCTGATACTAATTTGTACATATAAGACAGACTAGGACAACGAATGAATATGAATCGTATATCCTTACTGTCTTTACAAAATAATTAAAATATAAATTATGTATTATCATGGATTGCGAGATTAGATAGAAATAAAAAAATGCAGAGTATTAAGAATAAAGATGGTTGAACAGGTTTCATTTCAATTTACTGATATTTCTGTGTTGCATCTCCTTTCCGATTACAACAAATAAAACATTTTCGCATATGCATTCTTTTGTCACGCCACAAACCACAATGAAATTCTAGTGAAAAATGTTCAATAAATCGTTATTGATTATTTTCGATTGTTGCTTATGAGCATTTCGATGACGATCCCATCATGTTCAGAACGCCAAGGTATAGAAAAATCCGTATACACACTTGAAACTCTATCTTATATGCATAAATACTTCAAACAAGGTATTTTAATGGATAAATACTTCAATCACCGTATAAAATTGAATGCAATGTGAAACGGCGACGATTTATATTTTACTAAACGAATTTCTTCAAGCTATGAAGCAGTATTAGATGTTTACTTAATTTTAATGTCCTGTATTTTTTTTGTTTGCAACTTATGTCACTATACTGTTTAAAAGTATAATAGTATTTATTATTCATGTATACAGTAGAACTCCAATTATCCTGGATAACCTCTGTCACGGTTATGCCGGATAACGGAATTTCCGGATAGGCAGATTGTATGGGTTTTTGAATTAATGAAGTTGGACACATAGTTATTTGAGTTATCTAATGTAGATGATCATTGAGTGTAATTATTATACATAGTATGTAAATATGTATATATGTACACAGTTTTTGGATTAAGGAAAAAAAAATTAGAAAAAAAATAAGTTACTTTTTTTTGTTTCTTTGTTTAGTTGGCCCATACCTCTGATGTATCGCAGCACAGCCTCTTTCTTCAGGTCATCTGCCTCGTCCTGTTCTTCTAAGTATTTCATGATATCTTCAATTGCCTTGATGAGATGAACATGGATAATTGTTGGGTGGCATGAAACTATTTTTTCTTCCTCTTCTTGTAGCTTTATAATGTATGTATATATATATATATACATGTTATAATTATATGGCCGGATAGTCGGTTCTCCGGATAATTGGAGATCTACTGTATATATATATATATATATATATATATATATATATATATATATATATATATATATATATATATTATATTTTATTCTTTCATATAATACATTAAAGTAGCTATACTCAAGAAATTTGAGAAATTTCTGATAGATTTCATTGTGTTTAATTTTTAAAATTATTTATAGCAAATGGGTGTTGTAAAAAGATCCATTCTAGATGTCAAATACTTTAAGTTTCTCTCTCTCTTTCTATATATATATATATATATATATATATATATATATATATATATATATATGCGTGAATGTGTGTGGGAATAAGGGTGAGTAAGCGTTGTGAACGGTAAGAACATTAGATATTTTATTAATAGTGAGTAAAAGCGTGAAATCGCAATAAAATAAAACTGTGCGCATTTCGAAAACTTCGCAGTAATTTTTTCAAGCGTCGACTTAAACTCAATGGCACTAAAACAATAATCCCTCGTATTTCAACACTGATACGTACATTCACGGAGATTACCAAAGATTGATGGATCAGCGCACACATCTGGTAATATCTGGTGTGCCATAGGCGTGTTTCTTTATGACATAGGATCGACTCGCACGCACGTACATTCGCACACAGATACACACACACACGCACGTAGAACGTAGCCACACGTATACGTACTCAGACACATTTTCAGATAACATCGTCAGAAGAGCGGTTGGTACATGTCCAGATGAGACAACGCATTCCTGGAAGATTTTAAGACGACGAACGAACGAAGGACAGACAGAAATCGGAATGGAGATGACACACAAACGATGTGATGGTGTTCGTCGCATAGGCGTATGGATTCTTCGGAAGCCGAGGCATTTCGCCAACGGCTGACCGGAGACGGCGTCTTCTGTATATAGACGGATGGTTAGATATTCGTTCCTCTTTACTACGCACAAATTGTTCCATCGTCTGCAGAGGGATTCACGGCTAACTCGCTATCTAATCCCTTGAGAACACACGAACACACATATACTTACATACTCGTGCAGATATACATACATATATATATATATATATATATATATATATATATATATATATATATATATATATATATATATACTAGCCGAACGCTTGTTTTCTCTTTCACTCTGGTAACATATATAACGTATAGAAAACAACGCATAAATTCTTATAGCCCGTATATCACTCCTCATTGTTATAATTTTTTCGATCAATATTTTCTAAAAGGGATACTAGTTTTTTATTTTATTTTTTGCGAAATAATAAAAAAACAACTCGTATCCGTGTAGGATCCGCACAGCAGTATATTGTATGAAAATAATGGTGTGGCTGTTGTGTGTTTTATTATTATCGCGCTGTACAGATAAATACGGTAGACCAGAGACACTCAAACGTACTGAAAATCGATAATATGCTGAAATGAAGATGAAATTTGTAATGAACGTAATATTGTTTTATTGATTATTTATAAAAAAATTAAGTCATACTTTATATATTTCATATAATGTGTGACTAATACAAATTCATTTTTACTCTCCTCATTTTTTAATTAAAAATATTTAATAATTGATTGTTTTCTATTGTTGTTTATGCGAATTTTTATTCAGGCGCCATCATATTCAGAACGTCAGACAATGTATACATTTATATTTTTTTATATACTTGATTATATATTTTTTTCTGTACTTTTTGAGGATGATCGTTTGCTATCGAAATGTGCATAAATAACAATCAAAAATGATCAATAAAACTGTTAAACATTTTTCATCTGAACAAATATGTGATGTGTGAATTTGTTAAAGCGTATTTAACCAATAATTCAAAAACTTTACTGTGATTGAAAACTAAAGATTTATTTCTTTATATTTTGTAATTTTTGTATTATTGCAGTCATTTCTCTCTTTTTATGCCATGTTCCCTAGTAACTGATAATAAAAAAATGGTAATATATGAAAATGGTAAATTGAAACGGAATTATATTATATAAGAATGTCAATAAATTTTTGAAGAAATTAGAAAAGGACAAATATTATTCTTGTGTATGATACATAGTAAATAATATATATCTTAATTCGAATTTTTCATTAAAGTAATTCTTAATTAATAGTGTTTTATATCCAAATAAATATATCCGCGCTATATCTATTTACCTTACACGAATAAGACCTTCAATGATTTAACTGATAAAAAAAATATATAATTCGAAACCAAATTTATTTCTTCTATCATAGATTCGTTTATAATTTCACTCTCGATTTTTTGCATTATCGCGAACAAAGAAAAATAATAAAATTCCCCTGTCAAACATTGTACATGACAACAGTAAAGAATAGAAAATCTTATAAACTACCTTCCTCACTATGCCAAGGGAGCGTTTCAATGACAACATTTATTTTTCTGCCATTTAAACAGATGTTTCGTCTACGCTGATAAACTAGATCGACATTTGAATAGATTTTTTTTCATTGTTTGCCAGATTAAATGATCGATATTTGATGTATTGTTTGTCCAAGGTGATCGGCTGATTTTTTTCTATCTAGTCAAATAATCGATCACTGACTCACGGACTAATCAATGATCTCTTATACGCAATACTTTCAAACAGTTTCTCAGTTTGTTTCTTTTTATTTATCTCTTAATATCAATGTGAATCTCGACTTATATTTTTCAGAAATCTGATATTAACTCAGATACAGGTATTCGTTATTCGTAATAGATGTTTCAGGTGTCTGTAGAATCCATAAAGATAGATAGTATCTACATTTACTTGAATTTAAAGTTTTATTTAACACACATGTCTTTCGATTTAGCCTTTTGGTAAATTTTAATAAAAAAATATTCATTATTTCACCCAAAAATATATTAATGTGTCATTTTTTAATTATAATACAAATTAAAATGTTGTACTGAATTCAATCTCCTAGTTTAGACCTAATATAAATAATTTAATAATAAAGCTCATAATTTTGATTAAACAATTAAAAAAACATATACATATGGTTTATGATAAAAGTGAAAAAGTTTTAAGGGAATTGATTGTAAAGGAAATAAATTTCATTTAAGCTCAGAAATAATTTCATATTTACGATGGATCTAATTTATGGTTAATATTTCTTTAAACGGAGGTATTAAAATTAGAAGATAAAATGTTGATTTAGTACTAAAACTAAATGTTAACTTGACTCTTTTTTACAGGCACGTATACATTTGAACACAGAATTATTCAATTACAAAGGAAACTAATATAAAATTGTAAACTGCATATTTTATTCAAATAGTTATATTAATGTGTTAAAATTCCTTACAAAATTTATTCTAAAAATAACCACCATCCTCTTGTATATAAGCATTCTTTCTTTCCATTGTACATTTCTTAGAATTCAACAAAGAATGTTTTATTAGTAGCAGTTCTGCAGTTTTACAGAATGTGTAGGTTATTTGAGTAAATATTGGTTTTAAATGCATCCTCGTAGATAAAAATCTTTCAGTACAAATATGACAGCCAGCCTAGCTATAAACAACGTTAAATAATGGATTCATTAAAAAAAATGTAGACAATAGATGCGATGAAATGTGTGTGCAGTCGCGTTACTTTATTGCAATCTGTATGTTCTGTCACCGTTTATTTGCCTGGTATAAATTTATGTCATTCTATTTCGATTCGTTTCATTTTTAATTACTTTTTTTAATTAGATGAAGTTGTTTATTTTTTAATTGTAAAATAACACAAAGCACGTCAATATATTGCAAATATAAAATTTATTTGAAGAACTGATGAATTTTCTGAAGATTCTATATTTTAAATATTAATGAAATTATTTTTATTAAATTAAGGTAATATAATTTTTGACTTCCACAAACTGATTTTTCACCTGTCTCATAAAAACATAAAAAAATATTATTTTTATTGTGCTAAGGCAGAAAAAAATGAGTTTTTTCCACATTATTAGTCTGAAAAAAACTACAATAAAAAAATGATCAATAAACAATTATTTATCATTTTTGATCAGGTATTTCTTTATGATTTTTAATATGAGCAAATGTCAAAAATATATTGAGATAGATTTTTGATTATCGATTATGTCAATTTTTGTTAAAAATTTTATTATACAAAAATCATATATTGTTCGAATAAATAGTTAAAACTAGAAGTTTTCTATCCAAATTGGTTTGTCTAGTTCTCAGAACAATGTGGATAAAATATTCAAGCAATTTCAATTTTTATGTGACTCGTGAAAATGTGAGTAAACTCGTAAAATAAACCGCAATATTTTTTCAAGTTTGTTAAAGATTTATAAGGAATATTTACGTTGGAAATACGAATTTTACTATGGTTTATTTTTCAGTATTCTTAAAGATATTTGAGACAGTAGTAAAATATTAAAAACTCGATAAAAAGTGTAAGATTATTCTTCAATTTATAACGTCATTCCGAAGTTATGATATATGAAAAAACAAGACTGTCAATAAATCTTTCAATATTGAAAAATCACGGTATTTAATGGTGATGTTCTTCAAAGAATCCTGTGTTAATTTTACCGCATTTCTATTCTATTCTTCAAAGCACTTTTGAAATTGTTCTTGAATGGTTTTCAGATACTTTATTGTATCTCTCTTTATCTGTTCCATGTTGTCAAAACGGGTTTTTTTTTCGGAAAACTTCTTAGTGTTGGAAATACAAAAAAGACACAACTGATGAGATCTGATGAATAAGATCTACGTATCCATTGTTGTGATTTTTATTCGGGATAGAAGTTTCTTCACTGATAATGCTAAATGATAAGAGATATTGTCATGAGGAGAAATTCATTTTAAGAGACTTATCATCGGTAATTTACGATGGATTCTTCCTTTCGAACGCTACAAACTATTATTGAGGAAGTACTGATAGATTATTTGCCACACAGGAAGATATTTATGGTTTACTATATTTTTAAAATCGAAAACACAATCCATATTCTTTCTTGATTTCATTTAACTGAAATCAAGAAACATTCACGTCCGAGTTGTCAGAATATTTTTTTAAAAAAATCGAAATGATCGAAAGAAGAATAAGTTAAAAACTTAGGTTTAAAACTCTTGATACCTTTTATGTCGCTTACAACTTCTTTAATTATTTACAAAGTGCAGATATTTCAGCTACTTTATATGTCCAGTACATCTTTTAATAATCAATATTTATTTGTGTATGAAATTCTGTACAATTTAACGAACGAGCGTTTTATTTATAATTGTACTATATGCACGCTATATATGTTATGAAATCCTATTAATAAATATAAATTATTTTAAATAAACGTTCATTTTATGAAAACGTTATTTTATAAACAACACTGACAAACGTTTAAATACTATGACAGTTGTTGAATAAAATCAGTTAATAACATCATAATGCATAATGCATGCTACTATCATATCTGCAATAAAATATAAAGTTAATTTACGAGTTGCGTTATAAATGGATTCTTTTATGTATCCCAGTTGTATTTATTTCTGTCTTAGATTTATCTTAAAAATTGTCTTATAACGAATGTCTCCATTTTTAATTATACGACCGCGATATGAACACTGTAATAATATACACTTAAAAAGAACATAAAACGTTTGTCAAGCAGAAAAAAGTCAAACAGAAAACATGTTATCAAGAAATGTGATAATAAATTTAAAATAAGGTAATTTTTACATTTTTTAGCAGACTTAGGGCGACCGGACCTCATAAAACCTAACGAATACATTAAACACACAAATTTACATATGTTTGTACATATATATATATATATATATATATATATATATATATATATACATACAAACATGTGTATTAGTGTGTGTGAGTGTCTTGTCTGTAGTGGTAGTTATATATCCCCATCGACAGGAAACGACGTTTTAAAAAGTCAAACGTCACTCGCCGACACAGTTCTTATCAATAATTTAAGTGACTCGACTCGTTTGTATGTACATATATTGCGGTGCATGTGTTCGAGTCACACCGGGGCCCCTGTCTGTCTGTCTGCCTGCCTGCGTGCGTTGAACGAACGTTGCCGCACCTCGGCCCGCATGTCGACGTCCGAGCACCCGCTACAAATGCAACACGATACCGTGTGTCCTCTATTGGGCGTGCGTATGCAAACGAGAGGGAAACGTGTAACATTGTACGGACGAGGACGGGCACGGGGTGTACACGGCCGACCGGAAAGTGTTCGAAAGTAAATATGAAAAATTCGCACGTCCTGTACGAGCGCATTGTAATAAAACGCTGGGATTGGCATTTAATCATTACTGCATATTAATACATACATACATACATATATATATATATATATATATATATATATATATATATATATATATATATATATATATATATATATATATACACGTGTATCGTTTGATAAGTATGGTAAAATAGCAAATCAAACAGCGTTTTTCGGAAAAAAATGATTTTACTTCTCAACATAGTCTCTCCATTGGGATTTATAGACTTGGTTCAGAGAGTCTGCAAATGACATCCTCATTCGACGAAAATTTCTTGGTATCGAGCCAAATTTTGAAATTTGGGAAGGGGAAGAAGTAACGCGAGGCCAAATCCGGAGAATAGGGTGAATGAGGAATCAACTCGAAGTCTAATTCGTGCAATTTTGCCATTGCCATTTGTGGGGCGGCAAGTTGCCCTGGTGAAAGAAGACTTTTTTGTACACTAATCTTAGCCGTTTTTGTTTCAGCTTCCTTAACGGTCGAATAATGTTGCATAATAGACTCCTGTTATCGGTTTTCCCTTCGTTATGTAGTCGATCAGGATAATTCCTTGAGAATCCAAAAAAAAACAGTAGCCATCAGCTTCCCAGCTGGCAAAACGGTCTTTGCCTTCTTCGACGCACTCTCACCAGTCGTTGTCCACTGCTTTGACTGTTGTTTCGACTCAGGTGTGTAGTGGTGGATCCAAGTTTTATTCACGGTGACAAATCGACGCAAAAACTCTACTCATTTTTTTCTATTTTTGCGACAACTGCTACAATGCTCACTTCAAACATCTGTAGGACATGAACAACGCTTCCGGCTGAAATTTCGCCTATGATAGTATAAAAATTGACACTTGATAACCGTGACGTTACCAAATTAATAGTGGTGCCACATCATAGAAATTTACCAAACTTATCAAACGACCCACATGTATATATATATATATATAAATGCATACATTCATACGTATATTTATCCATCAGTATGAGTGTAATTCAATATGTACAGATACTGGATTGGAACAAGTTTATTCGATTCTGCAATAGGTGTCAATAACATTACTTTGAAAGGGTAAACTTTACTCAGAACATGTAACGAATACTTTTGCAACTCAGTTCTTTTTTCACTCCACAAATGTCCGATCAAAAATATTCAATAAATGATTATTGATCACTTTTGATTATTGTCCATGCACGTTTCGATGACAATACCATCATCTCATCATGTCAGGGTGCAGAAAAAGTTAATACTTTCAAAATTGAATCTTCTATACATTATACATCTGTACTTCTTATATTTAAATGTCTTTCTTTATTAATATACGGGCGCTAATGACCTTAGCTGTCGAATCGCACTAAATCTCCAATAACCAACCTCTTTATTAACATATCTCCAACAGTTAGTTATTTCTGTCGAAAAAAGACATTAGCTCATGTACTGGTGTTTCATATATTACTTTGTTTTTAAATACAGGTACTAAATATTCAGATCTAACTGAGAGATTTTCTGTTTCCACATAATCTGATAATGATGGCGTTTAGAGATGTAAATGAGGGTATTTAAATTAATAACAATCAATTTAAAAATGTGGTAATAAAATTTTGTGAATTAGTTGTGAAATGATCCGTACTATTTTTTTTTTTAAAAAAAAACAGAGAATTTATATTGAAACTCCTGTATAATATTTATTTCAACACGTACCATGTAACAGCAGATTACTCTGGCTAACATAGAGAAGATACGTTTGTTGGACGCAACCGTTATTAATGTTCGCTATTTCACGCGTTACATTTGTCGGCAAAGGCATGTCTCGGTGCGCGGCTAAAAGAAATCATCTGTCACGTGGACGTCGAATATGTGTACCGTGCTGCGAGACTGCACAAGAAAAACAGCAACGTTTTGTTTCGACGCGGTGGCGTTTTCAATTTCCCGTCGACGTCGTCATTATCATTTTCTTGGCATCGCCGCAACATCGTCGAGGAATTTCGAGTTTTAACTTACTCGCTCACTTTTTTCGGTCGACAACCTCGAAAAGTTTGTCGGCATAATGTAATCGTATCGAATAACTCGAAAGTTACATGCGGACACTCGTGTAACAGATGCGAAAGATATGTTTATCAGACGAATCAAACAAATTATTTACATTTTTTTTCTTTATGAACACATGCTGAATTCCATACTTTTTGTCGTGTTCGATGGATTTGCGACGAGCGCTTCCGAAGAAATAGTTGTAATTATTGCTAGTTAAATTTCTTTAACTACTTTTAAATTACTGTTAAAACGTCTAACGGACTCGGAAAATGTATACAGTTCATTCCTTTTTAATCTGTGACTCATACATAATGTTTTTATTAACCATGTCGTTATCTCATTATGAGTTTAATTTTAGTTACAAAACTATATTCAATTACATTCTTTATGAAAAAATTTAGAACATATGCACTACATTCAATATAATAAGACAGTAAAAAAATAAATAGATAATTATATTTTTTATATATCAAATATGTAATTAGTTTAAAAAACAGACTATACATTTTATAAAGCGTCTAAAAAGACTCTAAAAAATATTTTTTTGTTCAAACATCACACCAGTTACCTTTTTTTTCATAAAACATTTCAAATTATAACTGGTTAGCATTTACATTTATTAATTAGAAATAAATATATTACAATAGATTTACTAATATCCACAGCCAAACTATATAATATTTTTAGACTGAAATCCGATCGATCATTCGATAAATACTTGCTTTTTCTTATTTAAAAAGAGAAGTACATATTCAAGAAGATTGTCTGCTTTGCAGTTATTTAATAGTAGATGTAATGAATCGGTTAATAATTCGAATTAATGTTATACTGCTTGGACAAGTTTATTTTTTCTGAATACGGTTTCGTGTATTGCTATTAAAAAATCTCTATTTATTACACCAAATGTTGAAAGAAGTTATATTTGTTCCAATAGTTTTAATTCTCATTTTGTAAAATCGGGCATTCTTGGAGACTTCACGCCACACTGTAAACATTGAGTACTGATTCTCACGATTCGCTCTGTCGAAAAATTATGAATGCATCTCGGGTTGAGGAATTACGCTAGTTACTGCAGTAATTATTCATGATTTCCTGATAAAACTACTGCACGCAGTTCAGCTATTAAGAGTATCTTTTTGTAGGCCAGTGTATATGTAGTGGGCGAATAAAAACTGACCGTCAACAATCCTATCAATTCTCGTCCTTCAGTGCAAGCAGCCTGAACTGCTTGTATTGAAAATACTCGGCAACAATGTGGTTCTTTTTGAACAAATGTATAGGTGATTCAATTTAGGCTTCCACATGGAAGTATTAAAAGGGGGTGCAGCAGTTAAAAAGAATCATATTATTTTTTATTTAGTATTTTAGTACAAATTCAATACTAAAATACAATTCAACTAAAATACTAAATGGGGCTTAACATGTCTTTTTTTGTGTTTTATTTAGTACTTTCGTGTGGAAGTCTAAGTTGAATCACTCTATATAATCAGGTTTTCATTTCTTTTGGCTGCACCATACAGTCTGTCATCTAACAAACTTGTTAATCGTAAGAAACTGGAGGTTGTAATATAGAATGATGCTTTTCACTAGGTAACCTTTGTCTGTAATAAAACAATTACAATGGTTTGAAAACATATGTAACTGTCGTAGAAGGTAAATCAAATCTCGATTCATATATATTATAATAAGTCGAATGAGACTTAAGTAGAGTATATGCTTTTCAGCGAGAATATAGACCGACTATTCAGGAAGATTCAACCTGCAGAACTATGAGCTTTCGAAAGCATGTACTCTGTATAACATCTGAAGTTCAAACGTTTGTCGAACAAAACGACGTCTCGTCTAGGTACTTGACTTTGTCTGCTCACAAAATCGGAATATGAGGCTATCTGATTTGCGTTTCCATGAGAATATGTATGTGAACAGCATCTCTGCACCGTTGTTTTGGTTTTAGTGTATCGCTTGAGAATTTATCTGCCATCAGGCAGCTTGTATACATTCCAGTACATCAACAGGCTACCTAAAAATTGATTAAACTAGTAATGGTAGATAAGTGTTCAAGTGATACAACCAAGGCTAAGATAAACAGATCAATTTATCAACAGGATCGTAGATATAACGATGGACAGTCATAATATTAGGATATATTTGTTATTATTATCAATCATAATGACATGTTACAAATAAATTTATAAATAAATCGAATAATCATAAAAAAAATCAATGAATTTATTGGAAAGAATTATTCTCTGACTGTAAAACAAATTTCTACAAAATCTAGTCCATACAAAAGAATAAACCTAATACACATTTAAAACAAGTTTTGTATTTCAAAGTATAGGTTTTTGTGCAAATAAATTATATGTTTCATTTATAGATATCATAATCATTATTCTCATTATATTTTCAATATTTCATTTATAGATAAAAGCAAAAAATTGTAAATGATAAGTAAAAATAACACTGGAAAATGGAGTTATATAAGTTTACTTGTAACTAACTAAAATTACTTTTGTCAAGACTTGTAGTGGACAATAATAAACCCGTTAAGTGTTCTATTCATATCTAAATAATTTTATAGTGAAATGAATCGTCTTGGATGTCAACGCAGTTACATAAGAAAACAATACTGTAAATCAGATTTAAAGACAGAGATAGAGCAAACTAGCAGAAACTACAGGTGTCGTATAAGGGTATCTTTTTTATTAAAATATCCGTATGTTAAAACATACAAATATACTAGGTAACTCGATCAAAATAATACAAAATTTCTATGCATCGAAAGTATTCTAGAATATTCAGTTAGGCGATGTGACTGTCCGGTCGTAGCAGGCGTGTGTTGTTTACTAGGAATTAAAATTTATTTTCGAAATTAGAATTCGTATTGTTTGTGAACCGTATGTAGATAATAAATTTAATAAAATCCATATCTATTCGAAGTATCTATTCGATTAGTGTGTTGTATCGGTTCGGATTTTTATTTTCTATTTGGTTTAGGTTATTATCGAACACGTGGTAAATATTTGTGTTGCATAGACTTATACTAGTGTGTGAACATTTTTCCAGAAAGCCGAATTTGCCAGTTGCTACAGAGTTCTGGTATGCTTGATAATAGTATTCAAATTTTTGATATTATATGTATGTGTATATATATATATATATATATGTATATGTATATATATATATATATATATATATATATATATATACATACATATACATATTTCTTATAGGATTCAATTTTTGTAATTCGTCAATTTCAAATAATGCATTGTTTACATTGACATTAACTGTATAGATGTAACAATTTTGTATTTTATTATACATTTCACACATTTTTTTTCTAATTATAAAAATATTGGATTGTTTTCATGTTCATAAAATGCTTATTACAAATTTAATAGAATGTTTATTACATGATTACAAATATTTAAACTTTCTAATCGTTTTTAGAATATGTAATGAGCAAATGTTTTGAAGTATTTGTTCACTAAAATGTTTAGTCAACGAGTGCTGTCTATGATGCATTTTATTCGGACTGGTTAGTCCGTTTTGTGATTTTTTGTTAACTTTGTTTAATGAACAAGGAGCAGGTGTTAGTATTGATCAAAGAAGTTGAATTTAGAAAAAGATTCAAATCAGGTGTAAATTAAATGAATCTTCATAGATTTTTCTATAGATAAAAGAACTATTGATCTATCAAGTTTGTTTCCAATATTGGAAGTGTTCAGATACAAAAGGGTGGAAAATCTATAATAAATGATCGAAAATGTTGTTTTTTAAAAAATGTTAGTGTATTGAATGATATATATATATAATGGTGCACTCACGATTTTATAGGGGGGGGGGTAGCGAGTTAAACGGATAATTTTTTTTAATGTGAATACAATAAAATTCATTACATGATTATAAAAGACTAAAATCCAGTTTTCTTTTATTTTTACAAAGCTCTTGAATTGCTTCATGTGTGATTACATTAATCTCTCTGTGTGAGTTTTTTTATTATAGAGATAGTGATTTTTTTGACCTGATGATTTGATCTGATTCTCTTGACATTTGAATATTATTTTTGATTTATTTGGAGCTATCACCAAACTAAGTTGAGATCTTTTAGGTTAGGTTCGATTAGAGAACTAAGGAACTGGTAATCGTCAAAAATCATTTTTAGGAAAGTTATGTGGACTAAAGGGAAGTGGTATACTAAATCAAGCTTCTTTTTCGAACTCTAACCGAATTATATGGTGATTTTTAATCATGTTAATCGATAAAATTGTGTTGAATTAAAGTAAGATAATTAAGATATTAAACAAATCAAATATTTTATGTAACGAAAAAATCAAGTAATTTTCTAATTCTATAATGCATTCATTACGTTATATTAAACAATATAAAAACGCATTAACTTTAAATGTCTTCATACAATAAGAAAATTACATGCAATATAGTTTGAAAAGCTTTTCAGCTTTATCATGAAAATGGTTATGGTTTAAAACGGAACAAAACCGGGATACATGTCACTAATGAGAGAACTGTAACTGGATTGTTATTGTAGCGTGCGGTATTCAAATTTCATATCTACGATGTCTGATACGGAATAAACTCAAAGAAATGTTGCACGTTTCGTGTTAACCGTACATTTAACACTCGATAATCCTAGCGATATGTTAAAAGAACTTAGATGTGTTGGTTTAGACAAGAGAAAGCACTTTGTAACATTATCTTGTTTATACAAATTATTTATTTAACAACTAGCTTGAGCTCAATATAGGTTGGAAGTCCTGTTATAAATTACGAAAAAAGATTATTCTTATGAAACAGATAAAGAATTCTCTTTCGTCAAGCACTGTTTACATGTATATTTACATTTTTCAATCAACGTTTTTTTCACATATAAAAGGAATGAAAAGTTGTATGAAAAATGAGAAACTATATTTTAGAATAAGTTGTAAAATGTTTAAAAAATATATATTGCTGTATAAAATGGATGTGTTTAGGAATTTATACATGTTATATATATATATATATATATATATATATATATATATATATATACATATATACATATATACATATATACATACATATATATATATATATATATATATATATATGTATAAATATACACGAAGGAAGGTCCAAAATTCGCGGAAAAAAGGCAAAAAAAAGTATGATTCAGCTGATTTTTTTTATTTCTCAATATAGTCCCCCTTAATACTAATACATTTTTTACAACGCTCAATGAGATTTTCAATACTTTTTCTAAAAAAATATTCTTTTGGTTTGTTTGAAAAATATTCTGAATAGTCTACTTCACTTCTTCATTGTTTTGAATTTTTTTTTTACCCAAGTCTCTCTTCAGATTTGAGAACGAAGAGTAGTCCCTCGGGACCAGATCTGGACTATATGATAAATAGCTGAGTTCTTAGAAGTTACACTCAGTCACAGCAGCCATCGTAATCTGACTTCGGTGTACAAGAACAGTTTCTTGCAAAAGAAAAACATCTTTTGAGCATTTTTCACATACTTTTTTCTTTAATGGATTCTCGAAGTGGACGAATACTTGACGTGTAGCTTTCTTCGTTTCATTATATATATATATAATGTTCATTTATGTAATTTTTTTAATGCAGAGCGAGTTTATATTTAACTGTTTAAAAAATGTTTTTGGATTGATAAAAAATAGTGTTTTATATATTGAAAATGCATAAAAATTTCTGAGATAAAACATTTTATTCTCGCTCAATTTTTTTTAATGTTCTATATTATACACATTAGTCAGTTATAATTTTATGTCTTTTGGAAATGTTAAATTTTGTTTTGTCATACAAATTTCAGTGTAGAAATTTTTTTAAAAAAAAAATCGTTATGAAATACCATCGCGTCATGTAGATTTCTTCGATATTTATTGATCGTTCTGATGATATATCCACATTTAAAACCAATATACGTTTGTGCATTCATACATACGTGCGTGCATGTCAACCGTGTAACATATTGTACAACTGGCGCTCGTCCGAGCATCGGGCAACGTTAGCGTTCCGTTCGTTCGTTCCTTCCACGCGAATTTATTTTTCCAGCCGGCTAGAAAGCGTCGTGAACATATAGAATAGACAGAATGCACGCCAAAAACACATGGCAATGTTCCCATAACGGGGAGCGAAATATAATAATAATGTGTTCCGTCGCCGTTGCTGCTGCTGCCGCTACAGCAACAACAACAATAATAACGAGAGCATTATTGCAGCGGACGGACGGACTAGCAGCGTGACGAGCGGTGTGCGGCGTGGAAGACCGTTTAGCCGGGGCCGAACTAGATCTAGCTAATTAGTTACAATGCATGTAACTGGCAGAAACAAGGCACATCACGGGGCTATCTATTAACTGTAATGACCCACCGAACAAAGTTGGCTCGCACACACACACACATTCGCTTCGCGTACACGGTATCAGCTCGTGTGGCGGCGTCTCTCTCGCGCCGAGCGGAACGAACGTGTCGCATTTACTCTTTCGCTCGCGCATCGTCGCCGTAGTCAACGTCGTCGTCGTCGCAATGCCCATTAAATTATCATGTGCTCTGTTACGTCCTGGCTCGTCTGTTAGTCTCGTGTTATTATATGAACGAGGCGTTTGTTATCGAAAATATCTAAGGCCACCCATTGTCGTGTCGCCTCTTCGCAAAGTTGTGCAACGAATTTCTGTTTTTGACGTTTCAGAATTCGCTACGTGCTCACACACGCACGCCATTATGAAAATGTATTCCGTACGTTATAAATAATATACATTATATATGTCCATGCATATATGTATGGATGTACGCCGGAGGAGATTCTCTCTGCTGGCGATGTAACGACTGAACTAGCAGAACTTCATGCACCGTCACTGCATATTCGTTCGCTCGCTCCGTATAACTAATTCTCCTTTTATGCACATTCTATTCGGTCGCTATTATCTAACGATAATTGCGTCTCTGAGTTTATTGTGTCGGCATTAAAACGGATTAACTGTAATATGTTTTTCTTGGAACCGAATTAATACGTGTAAACGTCTTTGTCGATCTATTCAAAACAGGTCATCGGATTCTGTACATCTTTTTACAATAACTACAATGAATAAGCACGAAATCCCATTCGAAGAAAACGAAAACGAATGTTTTGAATAATCGAACCGTTTTTTTTTCGAAACGTGTCTCGGTAATGAAGAAATATATTCATGTTTTAATTACCTGTATACTTCTTTATACGAAAATGTCATGGAATCAGTTTTGATCCATCGTTCTAGTATAAATAAGTTTATCATATTCTTTTCTATAAAATAGATAATCGGAACAACGAACATTTTTATATATAAAATCATTATAGTAAAAAAGTGGAAACTATTCAACCGACAATTTAAAGCAGTGTTTTCAAACTCATGTATGTACACGGGCTAACAAATTCAGTTTAAGAGTATGCGGAATGCAGACAAAAAAGTCACCCTAGCAAGCGAAACAATGTATTTTATTTATATTCGAAAAATAATCATTTAAATTTTACTTTTATTTTTTCCTTAATGAATTTATAAAAATTAAAAAATACATTAATTTTTAGTATTATTATCAAATGATACAACAAAATTTTAAATTAGAAAAATTAAAACACATATTTTCAATTTTTTAAAGAAATCAATTTTAGATATTATTATCACAAAACGGTGTTCATAACTACTTCTAAAATTTGCGTTGTTTTAAAAATGTACTTTATGTTTTTTTTTTTTTTTTAAATTCCATTATTTTAATAAAATCAGCTTCAAGCTTTAGGCCACGGGCCGCATTCTGGAGTCTTGAGGACCGTGTGTTTGAAACCACTGATTTAAATGATAAATAAGTATTTTACAGGGTATATTTCATTATATAATATCAGAAATCTAATGAAGTCTCCACTTATTGCACATGCAAAAAAGAAGTTCATTTCTTTCGCTATAAAACTGATGGTAGAAACATTTATCTTCTAATCATACGATCAAAAAACAGTAGAGGAATGATTACAATTGCAATTAAAGGACGATAGATGTTGAATTTTATTTTAATACGAAACTGATTATTATTGTTACTTTTATTTATAGCGTTCTGTTTGAAACTAGTTTACAGTCGAGACTAAATAAGAAATATAAAAATATTATGTTTTTCATGAATTTCTTTTATGTTCTCGTGAAAACACATTCATGTCCATTTTTTTTTTGTTAGTCATAGCGAACGTACTTTTATGTTACTGTTTATTGATCTATGAGTACACGTCATGTAATCAAAATTCGAATGTTTCGTCGCTCTGAAAGAACTAAAAATATTTAAATCACATTAAAAGCATTTAATTAGTTTAAAATGTCTGCATCATGAGAACAAAGTTACACGCACCCACACTTATCCACACAAATACATATATATATATATATATATATATATATATATATATATATATATACACATATACATTGTTCTTGGAAAATGTTATTTAGTTCGCCAATCATGTTTCTCCTTTCAATTCTTCAAATTTTCACATCGACCAAATCCACTTATTAAGTCATTTATATGTGTGACGTATTCGTGCGTGGCAGCTGTGTACGTAGAAGTAATATCCACTCACTAATTCCACAACAAGCAATAATATTAATGATAACAATAATACCGATGTTTCTGTATATATATATATATATATATATATATATATATATATATATATATATATGTATGCATTCATAAGTCTGTATGTACGTACGTACGGACCACATGATGGTCGAACGGCCATGAATTAAACATTCAATAAAAAAGGAACAAGGTGGTTGTGACTTATTGACTTAAGCCTCATTAAATTTACAGAAAGTGACGTTCGCTTTTTTACATTATATGTTTGACGTTCGAATGTATACTATGTACTTTACATTCTGTTTTATTTAAACATATGTGTGTTTACTTTACACACACACAATACACTCACACTCTGTCTGAATAAATATATATATATATATATATATATATATATATATACATTTTTCGTTGAATCTTGATTAGTTCCTTAAATGAAAAGGACGTGGGTCAATAGTGATTCGAACCCGGATTGTAGTACATTGTACGATTATTATTTCAATTAATTAAAAACTAGAAATCTAAAGCAAGTGAAATTAGAGAACTGAAGTTTGAAAAATATATATTTTTTTGACCATAAATTTTGACAAAAAATACTCAAGACCAAGATCATTTGGTTAAAACACCAAGTACAACGAAACCAAATGATTTTTTAATATCATATATTTGAATAAGTATATTATAAAAATATAAAAAAATAAAAATTACTAAAATATAAAATTACTATTTAATTATTAAATTAATTAGTAATTTCAAAAAATTAATATATATATATATATATTATTCTAAACGCACATAAATTAAATAAATGTTTGAAGAATACTTTTCATATTTTAACTTTCCACATATTATATCATTTTCATTTGTCTTATAAAATATATATATTTTTGAATAGATGTGACGATTCTTCAACATCTCTTTAATTTATTTTCAACTCGACAATCACAATCAAAGCTGAGGGAATATTCGAATATAATCTATCATACGATTCTTTTATCTACTTAAAATATCTCAGGAGAGGTGTATTCTGCATAATTATCACGCTGAAAGGTTTTGCTTGGTAAATGAACTATTGTTTCTAGTGAATAGGAAGACGGTAACGTAAGAAAGTTACAGTTCATAAACTCCAGACGTTCAGTTAGAATACACTATTGTTCCTTGTTCTCCAGATTTTATTTCATACGAATAGTTTTGTTCCAAAATCAAGTATTTCTCTTAGAATGAAAACTATTTAAATCTCTTAATTATATGTATATCAAACTTGGGTCATTTTTTAAATTAAAATTCGAAATAATATTTCTAAATATTTGTTCAGCTGCTAATTAATGGCACAAAAAGAGAAAAGAGATTTAAAGTAAACTAATTATCGTTTATTTTAGATATATTTTTATTAAAAATATGTAAATGCATTATATATATATATATATCCAGTGGTTTAAAGAGGATTAAAAACAATGTAAAAAATATTAATTTAAATACTCTTAAAGGCATGGAAAAAATATATGTCCATAACATATTGAAATATATTGAATTCATATTCGAACATCTTTGTATTGTAAAGGTTTTTTCTCTATAAAATATTTAAAAATTAGTATAAAAATAAATGTGAATAGATGTAGTGGGAATTCTGGAACTCCACTGACTGAATTACAAAAAGGGAAGCGCCTTAAAATTTTTCCACGTTATAGTGAAAATATCTGACTCACAACCCCTTGAAGATATTTTCGTATTATGAGTCATAATTCTCTGTGCTATACATTTATATTACAGTAAAGGGGGATGATTTTCTAGAATTCATCTTCGACTAAGAAATGTTTTAAAAAGTGTGTCTGATAGGAACAATATTTTTCTCATTTTACATTTTATGGGAAAAATAAGGGTATAAAAAATGGTTACATTATGGTATGAATAGAAAAATGAATTCAAATGTAAGAAAAGTTATTGCAGAAAATATAAAATAGTATAACCCTACTGATAATATTTCATCTGAACAATAATGAATATTTTTTGGGATTTGTTATGAAAAGAAAAAAGAAATTGTTTATCAAATCAATTTAACAAAAAGTTTTTGAGAACGTGTAAATAAATTGTGTACAGATTCATAGCAATAAATTCTTCTGAAAACACTGTAAGAGTTAAATCTGAATATTTATGTTAAGAGAATAAAAAAGGTTTTAACAAATCTAATCTAAGAGAGAATTGAAATAATAAAAGCTTTACTCACCGATCTACATAAGTCAAAATGACTAAAATTTGCAATACAACAAAAAATTGGACAATAGTTTTTATTTTCTTCGTCTTATCCAATAAAAATCTATTAATTACTTTCTCATAGTTATATTTTGATATTGATTAATGCAAGGAAAATAATAATTTAAATTAATGTATAACCAACTTTGAATTTTTTGATGTAGGACTTTTTCACTACAACAATTTAATATTGTAAAGAAAATTGACAGAATATTTTGCAAGCCGTAGATTATGTTCAAATCCTAGGAGATTCACTCTTGCCAAGTTTTACGAAATTTGGATACGGGCCAGATGGTTTAGTATTTATGTAAGATAACGATTCCGAGAGTAACGCCAGGATAACAAGATTTGATTTCAAGAGTAAGGGATTAGCACTCGAGGACGACCTTCTTAATCGCCTGATCTTAATTCAATCTAATCTGTGAGCAACTCTTAAAAATAGAATTCTTTCATTGAAATAATTGGAGAATAGCACTGAGAATTATGAAAACGAATTCATCGAATAATTTGTGTGAAAATATTCTTGAACAATTCATTGAAAGCATGCCTGAATGTATTGCAATTGCAATAAAATTAGAATCAAACGATAAAATATTCTAAAATTAATTGTAAAATTTAATTTATGTCTATGTAAGTCAACAAAAATCTTCTCATATGAATAAGTTGAAAATATTAAGTGATTTTTTATGCTAAAAGATTATATATTTTTTTTCATCTTCACATTATATATATATATTAGATTAAATATTAAAAAGAAAACAGTTTCATGATCAAAGGTTTTGGTTTTTATTTACATTAAAATGAAAACTGAATTTGCGTTAAGAGTTCCTTGAGTCATATATATATATATATATATATATATATATATATATATAATTCGTGCGAGTCATTGTATAATACCTAATTTTTTAATTTCGTAATCGTGAGATTGAGATCCGAACGCGCGCTAAAATCATACGACGAGGAGGAATAACGGCGACGATCCCCGTCTGACGCGCCTTTGTGTAATCAGCGTCGACCCGAAAATAATTATTTAAAAAAAATCATCTCTACTCGCCATAACATAAAGAGGTACGGACAGTGAATTTAAAAAAAGAGCGGCGGTAATTAGTACCCCACACAATTTAAATTTATAATTAATGAAACACGTTTTTGGCATGTTCAAGATTAATGGGTTCCGTATATGGGATGAAAAGAGTTAGCCGTTAGAACGTGCCAGTGCGACAGAAATAGAGTATCAATGCTGAAATCTCGCATTGAAATATTCCGATCGAGTGACGTGCGTCGAACAGAGAGAGGTTATACTGAAGATGTATTGTGTCGGATTGTCTCTTTTCGTCTCACACACTAGTTTCAAATCGGATGCGTTTCGATAACTAGCTTTTCATTCCCTTACATTTCCAACATTCGAGTTATTTACACGGCCACATTGTTCATTAGTTAGTAATTATCATTCCATATTATCTATCTCTTTAATAATATCTAACGTATTCATTTAGAAAGATTTTAAAAACGCAAACAAACAATCACATCCTGGAAAAATATGTTAATTTAACTTGATTACATTTATTTTTATTATTAAAAAAATACTAATTACACCGAAAAAAAATTTTCCTTTCAAACATAAATACGAGACAACCTATTTAGTACCTTTTTTTATAAAAAAAGGGACAGTTTTATACACAAAAAAAACTTTAATTTATTTAGTAGATGCTAGGACAGGTGTACACGAAACTGTTTTACGAATAGAATCGAAAAAGTTGTGAATACTTTTTTAAGATGCTCGGTCGCCTGCAGAGTTTATTCTATGTGTGTCATAAACGACCGAATTACAAGTTTTCAAAACTCGTCTATCGCTTCAATTTCATCGAACGTGGTGCCATGGAAACGTGAACAGCAATGATGGTGATTGATCACATCAAAAACTTTAAATACATTTATCGATTATTATAGGGTTGTCTTTGAAGAATGTTGGAAATAAGTTTACAGATAAAATCGAATAAGTAATGAGTAAACTAAAGAGTCGTTTTTTTCTGTTATTTTTTCAAACAGATTATGAATTCAATCAATCTTAGTGCCAATAAAATATGAGATTTGACTCAAATATCTGATTTATAATATTTTCAACTACTATTTCATGACTGTAAATCATTTTACAATCGATATTTTTCTATAATAAATCACTTAATATTATATTTGAATCAAAATAAACGTTTTAAAACCACAATTCTATCAAAAAACCGTTATTATTAATCTAAATACTTTCTTACATAATAATACTACCGTATAAATAAGTTATCTAAGTGTCAATTTTATTTTTGACAGAATTTCAAGCATGTTCGAAATATTTACAAAAACATTCTCATTGCTACATGTTTATGATCTTTTTAAAAAAATTTTAATTATTCAATTTCACTGTTAATAAGCTGATCAAAATTGCGAAAAAGAAATAATTTGAAAAATGTTAATATCCGTCAAATGCGATGGGCGAGGAAGGGTTTCGTTTAATTGGTTCAATTTCTGCACTGTCAGTTGTGTGGTATGTACCGTGCTTTAGACCGAGCTCTGATTCGATTAATTAATTTTGTATTTTTTTACAATCCATTTATGATATATGATATCGATTTCTTTTAAAAATATGACCGCTGTTATGAATTCATCAATCTTTTTTAACAGTGCATTATCCAGAATAAAAACTATGCGTGTTTATTATCATTATTATTTTTTAATGATTTAATTTCCGGTCTGTAAATTGTAGTACATCAGGAAAAAAATCAGTAATCGTCATTTACATGATTAAATATTGATATTTCGTATTAAATACTAAATACAACAGACATGCCACTAATTAGTTTATTACAATATTAGGTATTGTATACTTTTCGCATTCCAGTTAAAAAAGTGATTTATTGAGTTTTGGGAAAATATTTATGATTCATAAAACATGCAAAAAATGCTAAAATAGTGGAAGAGGACCAAAAGTGCATCATGACTTCAATAATTCAAAGCTGCAATTTTTTTTAACAAGGAATTTGTCAGTTACCCGACCAATGAAACAAAGTTTTACAAAACAATGATATTATTCATAAAAAAGGCACTGAATTAATTTGCACATCTAATATTTGTTGTAATTAAATTTGTTTGTGGACTAAAATCTAATTTTGGATGATATTGTTGTTTATTGTCTTGACTTACAATTATTATTGTAAAAATAGATGAACCAAGGATGCATTTACATCCGTACATATTAGCCTTTGTAACACTTCTGTCCACCGTTAGAATGTGTGGAACTGTGCTCCAGAGTGGAGATGAAAATGGGGATAATATATTCTGGGGATAATATAATATATTATATTCTCTCCTTTCCTTGTAAATACAGTGATAGATATTCAATGAATTCAATTATTAATAATAATATTTTTTGAATTGTGTTTATTTCAAGTTCGAAATGTATTCTATGTGAATTTTTTATAGCCTATGAAAACGAAATATTGTTATACTTGAGTCTGTACTACAACTTATTTTTAATAGAAGCAAGAATTAGAATGTTTTTTACTTTTCATCGAATATACTTGAGAAAGGTTAATTATCATTTATAAATACATTTTTTGTATTACAAATGAATTATTTTCTCGCCTCACAAACTACAAAAAAAAATCCGGTCAAAAATGGTCAATAAATGATTAATGATCATTTTTAATTGTTGTTTATGCACATTTTGATAGCAATGTCATCATTCTAAGAGCTTCAAGGTACAGAAAAAAATTTTTTTTTACTTAAGCACATATTTTTATGTATCTTGGTACTTTGAGAATGATGATACAGATATTAAAATGTACAGAGGCAACAATTAAAATGATCATTAATCATTTATTGAACATTTTTGATCGGAACTTTTTTATAGTTTGTAGGATGAGAAAGTAATTCAGTTGTGAAAGTGAATTTAGCCAGTGTCAAAAGTTAATTTTGATAATTTGCCTGTTTGTTATCAATTTGTATAAATATATAGTGTTTAAAAATGAATATACATTTTGATTATTAACTTTTGTTTATATTCATAAATTCAGTTTTAACGAAAAAAAAATGTTAATGATATGGGTTGATAAAAAAATGTTATGGGCTGATAAAGTGGGTATATATTTTTTTTAGACACCTGTATATATGTATATATATATACCTTTAATACATTTTTTCTCTTTACAAAATTTATATAACAGGGAGATAAGCCAGGATGTGTGTATTTGTTCGTATATTTCTGTACTAAAATAAATCCATTTTGCTAAGTTAAATAGAAATATTTTGTGCACTTTTCAAGTTCAACGGAAATATTGAATGATGATAATATTTCATTGACTTTTCACAAAATTGTCATCAAAAGTATCGATTTTTTTACTGTACAAATATTGTATTTAACGTTCGATGGTATCAGAGTGGTTGCAGCTGTTCCTCTGTATGAGAGTATCAAGTTCTCTCGTACGTGTTATGTAACATTTAAGTAAACATGAATGCCTTATGCTTCTCCTGCTGTCTATCCTGTCTGTGGTTATGCACAGTACTCCGTTTGAGAAGCAATGAGAAAAGAGATATATACGACGATGAAAATAAAAATGAGCCTCGACGTTTATATGAGACACATGTCCTTTAAAACGGAAAGAAGCCACAAAAGAATATGTACATACACACACACATATATGTATATATATATATATATATATATATGCGTATGTGTGAAAAAGAACCTTTCTTTCAGAAATAAATATCGGAATTACAGAACAATTTATTCTTTTCAAACCCCCGTATCAAAAGACGAAATTCACGCTTTTTGTATGTGTGTTCGGGTGAATGGAAGAAGCGTTCACGTCCGACAGAAAGAACGACGTTCCATTCACTGTGCACGGTTCGATTCCCGTATGTCCGTCTCGCTCGCCGCACGAAATCATTTTATTCGTTTCAAATTGCACCTCGGCACATTTTTATGATTAATACGTGTCGTCGATTAGACGGCGATAGAAAACCGAAACGCAACTGACTGCTTTCAGTTTCTCTCGTACTAAACCGGTTGTACATTCGATCATTTTTTTTTGCTGGATTAATATTTGTCGTCTATCAAGATTAAAACGAAATCAAATATATATTTGTGAAGTTTTCGAATGACTGTCCGTTTCTTTTTATCTCAGTTAATAAATTATATATATATATACATACGCATGTGTATACACACTTCTACACACACACACATATATATATATATATATATATATATATACATATATTTGTAATCAGGTCGAGTAAGAAAACACACCCGGGTATTACAGCATTATACATTTAGAATGTTATTATTCGGTTTTAATTTGCATAAGTAATATGTTTAAAATCCGAATGCGATTTACAGAAGTGTTATTTGTGAGTACTGTAAGGTTTCTGACATAAATAGCCTTATTTATATATTTTTTATATAAATAAAGACACAGTTTAACAATATTTAAAATTCTGTTACTGTTGCATTTATATATATATATATATATATATATATATATATATAAAAGTCAAAACATATTTTGAGTTTTTGAATAAAATAATAAATAATCATCGACTGGTCCTATAAAAAATGATCAGAAAACTATGAAGGGTTATTGAATTATTTACTAAAGTCTCAAAAGTACATAGACAATCAGAATGGCTACTTTGAAGCATGCAAATGAGTGCCTCATCATTTTAAGAAATAAAAAAATCTGTTAATGCAGAAAAAAGAGATTTTTCTCTAGCATATGGCTCTGAAAATGATGCCATTACTATCGAATCGCACATAGTAGACAATCAAAAATTGTCAGTAGCCAATCACTGAACATTTTTAAATATAAATGTTGTACTGTTTGTTGAACAACCGGAAATTTTATTTGTAAGAGTTAAAATTTAAATCTTTCCCTTTACATAATTGATTTCTTTAGAAAAAATATCATTAATAGCTTGACGCAAACGCTCGTATTAATTAAATTAGTTGTTATTACTATATTATATTGATTATTGTTCTATATTTTTGAATTTACTGTATTGCATATCTTTGGACCACCACCACCACTTGTTTTTATTGTGCAGCTATGATTGATTCCATGTTCTAATCATCTTCAATTAGTCTTGTATCTTATTCTTACAGTAAATTTCAATTTGAAAAGTCAACATAATTTTTCTTAATTACAAGTATCGTTTTGGCACTGTACTTAAAATTTCTTTCACAAATTAATCGTACACCATAATTTTCAGTAATATGTGAAATAATGGTTAATTGCTGAAAATTTATCTAAAAAATTCACAAATGAATTATTTGTTCACATCACAAATCACAAAAAAGTTTTCTAATCAAAAATATTGATAAATAATTATTGATCATTTTTAATTGTCGCTTTTTCGCATTTCAATAACGATATTATCATACTCAGAGCGCTAAAATATAAAAAAATTAACTTTTTTCCCAAAAAAAGTATGTTTTGTGGAATCAAAGAGTAATTTATTGGTGAAACTGAATTTAGGTATAGTGTCAGTGCTTAATTATCCAAAACTATCAGAAGATGACGAAAATATAAGAATCGGTCGTAGTAGACGAACACAACGATCCACAAGAATACAGTAAACAATTTGAAAATATTTGTTCTTGAAAAAATCGTCAACATGCAACTGAATTTGAGATCAAAGATTTTCGTTTATAAATCCATTATATTATTCTAGGTTAAATGTTTCATAAGTAGCTAATTAGTTAAGTTTATATAAGAAATCGTTGGTTATTAAATTTATATATTAGGTTGGTAGGAAAATAGCGATTTTTGTTTTCTGAATTCTAACCTTATTTTTTTTCAATGAAAGGGAGGTTCAAATTTCATCGTGTTCATGTTAATATCATTTTAAAGTGGATTTTCTTGTCTGTATTTTAACATCGAGTTTGGTTTTGTTTCAAATTGGGCTATTGAATTAAAGATGGAAAAGAAACAAATAACAGAACATTTTTTGTATGAATTCAAAACGGGTGGTAAAGCAGCAGAAACTGCTCTTAAACTAAAGGATGGTTTTGGTGTGGGTACTGTTAAGGAACGTACGGTGCAATGGTGGTTCCTAAAATTTTGTGCTCTGGACGCTGAGAGCTTTGAAGATGAAGAAAATCGCGGGCAGCATCCTTCTTCAGTTCATAATGACCAACTGAAGGAGTCAGTTGAATTATAACTACACACAATTCAAGAGTTTGCACAAAATTTAGAGACGTTAGTCATCGAACAGTTCTGGATCACTTCAAACAGCTAGGAAAATCAAAAAAGCTTAAAATGTATATGAATTTGAAGGTCATAAACCGCAATTATGTTTCTATTAACCAATGATTTATGTTTAGTATGATTTCTCTAACTTGTTTTTGAACTTTGATTAACTTTCTATATTTTAATTCTTCACTATTGATTTTTCTAACAATGTTCTTAGCTTGAATGTTACATAGTACAAGAGAGAATGTGTGGTTCGGCTTTTTAAATTAAACGCAGCCTATAAAACAACTCGAACCGTTTATATATTTTCGTCTTTACGTAATAGGCATGTGTGTGCATGTACTCCATTGAAATTCATCGACATCGATCGATTGTCTTACAGGCATTAAGCAGTGAATAATCTTAAAATCTATACGTGCGCGTATGCGTAAACGTTACTTCACTTGATAATCTGATCCCTGTCGTAATGATAATACTTTCAAACAGTGATTAGATTTCGAATTCGTCGTTCGCACGCGTCTCTTTATGGACGCGTTCTCCTCGCAACATTCTTTTTTATCGCTCCGCGGGGGTAAAGAAGTCGTCGTCTTGCACGGACCGACCGTCCGACAGAAAGGACAAAGGATGGGTGTGTAGTTACGTTCGCCCTTCGTTACTATGCGTCAATCCTGTACGTTCTCGCTCTCTTTTTAACACACTCTCATTAATACATGAACGACAAGCCGCACGTCTGCTGTCGTCATCTTGTTTCATCGTCGTCGTCGTATCTTCGGATCGTGTTCACTGCGAGGAACAGTCGTCTCCCACGAGGATTCAACTAGACGTTGCGGTCTCGACCGAAAGGTTCGGATTACTCACCAACACACATTCAAATCGGCTCATACATACACATACACACACACACACACATATATATATATATATATATATATATATATATATATATATATATATATATATATATATATATATATTATAGACTGACTTCTTACATAGCTTTTTTCCTGGCACAGTTAAATGCTTGATATTTGATACAACGTGTGTATTTTGATGGAACAGAGGATAAAGACATTTGAGATATGTGACTTTTTATCAAATAACCTTGTTAGTACAAATGTATAACTTATCTATTTAGTTCACTATTTACATAAATTATATATATATATATATATATATATATATATATATATATATATATATATATGTATAACTAGTACACCAAATAAATCTATCTTGCCAAATCACTTTTTAATCTAATTAAACAGAAACCTTATATGTAATTATTTTTCAAAGAATATTAAATCACTTTTATCCATATATACAGCTCAGATCTATATTTGTATAATACTAATTAAATACTCGGAAGCTCTACGGTTAATTTGATTTATATGTTGAGATGTAATGAAAATCATAAAAAAATACCACACGTTTTCTGTTTATTCAGTTGACATATTATTTTATGAGGAATTAAAAGTCCTAGAGAATATAATATGGATATTAGTTAAAAATGTCTTCAGTGTTAAAAATATCTGCCTTTCAGAAATGATTTTTTTTAACTCACAAACAACAAAAATGTTTTTCGGATAAAAAAATGTTCAATAAATCATTATTGATTGCCTTATACGCATTTCGATAGCGATCCCATCATCATTAGAGCACCAAGGTATTGAAAAAGCTAGTTTTTTGTATCTTGATATTGTTTTCTACAGATTTATCTGTATACCTTGGCGCCGTGAGAGTGATAAATCGAAATGTGCATTATCAACTCTCAAAAATGAACAATAACGATTAACTGACGATGTTTGATTAAATACAGTTATCGTTTGTAGAGCGAGAAAGGAATTCTTTTGTGAAAATGAATTTATCCAGTGTCAAAATTGTATTGTGAACTTTCGACTCTTGATTTCTGTGACAAAAATTCCTTGGTTTAATAAATTAATATTGGAAACTCAATGGCAGCAATAATAATAATAAAAGCATGAATAATAATAATAAGACTAATTATAAAAATAAGATAAGAATGATAAGAGGACAGTAATAAAATTTTTTTATGATTTGTTTCGTTTCTGTGTATCTTGATTTTAAGTTATTTTCCCTATCCTTGACGTCACTATTCTCTGTTTTTATTTTCCCCTTACCGGTTTTGTATTTCACACCTCAGATAGGTATTCATCAAAACATAAAACCGCTAATGGAGAAACGAGAACAAAGAATAGTGACCTTATAGACAAGAAAAATAATAATAAAATCACTGAATAATTTAATTCTGATTTTTAGTAATTTGCATTGAGTTTGACATTTTTTAAAAACTGTAACTATGCAGTTTGCTGAAAAATTAAATGTTTAACTTATTTATTTTATTTCTATTGACCTTTTCTTTCAATTGAATAGACAATATTAGTTTAATTGAAATAAAACATTAAACACAATAAAAGATTTGAATTATTAAACAAATCAGTCAGTCATTTTAATTAAATATCAATTTTGTTATACAATTAAATCATCATTAATTACAATGTTCTGACTATTAAATATTATTTATAAAAGTTTTTTCATTATTTTATGTATTTGAAAAAAGACAGTTAAAACTGTTTTCTTTTTGCTACTTGTATAATTCGATGATTACGTCCTCTAGTAAAACGCAACCTACGGCCTATGAGTCGCTTGCGATCCGCCCAATCATTTTATGTGGTCTGTTTGTTGTGTTATAAACATATTGCAATTAATTACCATAAAACATACTGTGATATATTCGATACGTGTATAATAAATAATTAATGAAATTATATAATCGTTATTAGTGCATAAAATTGTATATATATATATATATATATATATATATATATATATATATGTATATATATATATATATATATATAGATAGATAGATAGATACACAATTAAATACCATTGAGTCACGATTATAAAAACAAGTTTTTTTAAAAAATATGGGTTGTTAAAGATTCATAACTTCCGAGATGATTGGAACTGAGTAAAAAGGATTAAACTGTTAACTAGTTTATCTGAGAAGGAATCAAAAATTTAAATATTTTACAAATTAAAGAAAGAGCGGTACCATTTTTTAGTCATAGAGAGAAATGGTTAATAAAATGAAAAGTTTTTTCTATACAGATATACATATATATATATATGTATAAATTCGGTTGTAACGACAGTGGATATAACGAATTCATGGTTATATCGAAAAATATTTACATAGATTTTGATTCGAACACATATTCACATCAACACTCATTTATAAAGAGTTCATTTCAAAAATATAACGAACTAATTGAGTTCTCTCTTAGAACTTTAAATTTTACCTAATTGATAGGATATTTCATGATATATAACGTGTGAAAATAATTATTGTGTGCATTCCCAATAATATTTGTAGAATGTAAAACTGTCTACTTTCCAGTTTAGCTACATTTTTATAAATAATGTACATGGACCTTCAAAAACATTCATATAAAGAACTCTCCAGCAAAGCAATCTTTAATACGAAGACACTTAAGTATGAACAAATAAATAAAAATATATCTGATTTCCATATTCGACTCCTATATTTCAAGTGTTTGTGTCTATTGATATTTAAGTCCATTCTAAAGGACGCATATTATTTTTGATACAGAAATAATGATTAAAGTTTAGTTTTTTTCTGCAAATATTAGTTTCTTAAATCTATTTCAACCTGTTAGCTATGTCGCCCTATTTTAAAAGTGTGTACCTACATTGTGTCGCAAAAATGAAGGGATGACGAGAACAGTCAAACACAGAGTATATGCAGCTGCTGTAAAAATGAATTAAATTGTGACGAAATGGCATTTGATTTTTTTGAAAAATCAATAACTATTTCTCAAATTAATGTTCATGACGAGTATACTCGTCATACACAGCTAACAGGATAAAAAGTTGTAAACTTGAAGTCTATTACCGTTCGATAATAACTTTTTGGATAAAAGATATAAATGTTTACCGATGTTTGATAAATTGGTCAAGAGACTACCACTATTTGCCCAAGTCATATATATATATATATATATATATATATATATATATATATATATATATATATATATATATATTGTATGACTATTTTAAATGAGAACTTACACCAAGTTTTATAGTGAAAACTGCCACTATAATATGATAAATGGAATGAAGATATTGGAAACGCGTGGTTGAGTTATGATTGTAAGGTTGGGAGTCGAACAAGAAACTCATGATTCAGGAACCGATATCTTATTGCAATATATGGAAGCAATCAATGAAATATTGAAACAGGAGAACTCTAGATTGGTTGAATTTCAAATGCAGCTGCAGCTCTAACTGCAACTTTAATTGATCATTTAAGTTTAAATTGTTTCAAAAGGTGAACTGCATCACCTGTACGAAACGATAATTCTTCATATTTTTGAAAACATGCGATACTATTCATCCATGTATAAGTCTTTTCGAAGCGAATTCATAAAAGCCCGCATTCAGAGTAAAGTATTTTCCATGTATAATTCTCTAAAATTAATTGTATTCGTGTATGTAAATGCTTTAAAAATGTAATTAAACATTGAACGATTCCCGTTGAAAATTACTCAATTTATATTTTAAAAAGTTAATTAAAGTTTACATAAATATATTGAAAATAGACTCGTATTCCGCGTATATGTTTATATCTATTATCAGTATTATAATATGTTTATGTTGTACACGTAAACAACAATAATAATTTGAATAAATAATTAATGGAATTATGAAAGATGGAATTAGTTCATCAGTGCTGCAATATGTAAATAATGTTGAGTAATTAAGCGCTGGCCGTAGGCGAAACGATATCGTGTCGCACAAATTAATATGTTTCAAGTTGAAACTAAATGTGATAGCCATAAATCGAGTGATTCTGTTATGAAAATGTAGATTTATTACCAGATTGGATCGTTTTAGACGAACTGAACGCGGAGGAGCAAAAAAGCGTGAAGTATTTAATTATCTAGTTTCGAATTTCTATTTCGTTTCGCACACATCGATATTTTTTTTTTATTATATTTTTATCAGAATTTTTATTTACGTTCGTGCAGTTCATATTTACATTGTGTAACAGACATTTTTGATAATTTATTTATTTATCAATGTTATTATTTATTTATGTACACACACAACTATTTATTTATTGAATTCTATCAACTCGTGTTGATTTTTTTACTTAATATTTATAAATATATATTACAACACATTTTTATAAAAAAATTATTGATATTATCACTACAGTTTTATCATTTTTACATTAAATTTCACTATTTTTCTCAAGAATTCTATTTTTAACAATCGGTATATGACTTTTAATTGAATTTCAGAGGAACGAGTAATGAAAAAAGTATTAGAAAACGATTTTCAAACTAAATCTTACAAGCACGTTTCTAATTCGAAACAAAAAAAGAAAAAAATGATAAATATACAGAAAAATCAGTGTTACAGTTATAATTGTTAACAATCTAAATTTATACAAATGAATGTTCACCCGTTATAAAGTACACATTCATTTTGTCTCATCAAAATGTTTAGTAATTGATTATTAAATATTTTTATTATTACTTATGTATATTTAGACAGTGATGCCATTATTTTTACGTGTGTTAATGTACAGTAAAAATACATAAATACATAAAAACTTTAAGGGCTTTATTCGATCTAGGACCTAGAAAATTGTGTATTTTTCTCACATTTTCTTTAAGTAAAAGATAAAACCAAACTGTTTAAGGGTTTTAACATTCATTTAACTATATTTAAAAAAAAATTATATCTATTTTTTAGGTATGTTAAATATTTACTATGATATATCTATAGGAAAATATAGTGGATAAAATCCTCATACCTTCACGCTGGTGTGGAAATCTCCCTGGAAAATTGACCTAGAACAAAAAATAAATGATTTTTATAATCCATAAGGCATGAACTACGAGCATTAAATAAATCATTGTCGATAAAATGACAATAGAAGAAAATTATTTTTAAATATAGAAGAAAAAAATTGTTTTTAAGGAAATTTTACAGATTTTTCATGATAAAAAAAGAAATAGTACAGATACATGCACCATAGTAGTTCATATAGTAGAGACACTTAATTGAAAGGTGTATATTAAATTTTAAGTCAATCTGATAATTAGTTCCAGAAATATGAACACCAACATGTTGAAAAAAAACATTTCGAGAAAAACGCGTTTAAAGCTAGAAGACAAATTTACATATACATTCTCTATCTACCTTTAATTAATTGTTGAAATTCTACATAGTTCAATTCTTTTAAAGCTTTGTTCTGTATAGTGATTTATAAAAAAATCGATTTTTTCTACTTTCCAAATCTATCAGGGCTCTTAATGCTATAAGGATAATTGATAATCAATTCTTGAACAACTGGATCAGAAAAAAAGTATATAGTTTATAGGAGTGAAAATGAATTTTGAAAATCCTTTATTTCTCGACAATGTCAAAATTTAATAAACTCTTACATTATAATGTGCATTAAAACGGCATAAATACGG
>CM068318.1:9072486-9152486 GCA_034766995.1 Acanthacorydalis orientalis | reverse complement strand
AATATGATATAAAAGCGTATTGTTTTAGTTTCTAAAAATAATTGATATATTATTGGAAAATAACATATATATATATATATATATATAGTTATTTTCAAATCAATAATCAATTATTTAATGTTTATGATCAGTAAAAAAAAATGTATCGTTTGTTTGTGTATAAAGTCATTATTATAAATGAGAAAAATAAATGTTAAAAGAATTTTATACTGTTCTGTTTCAAGCACATTATCTCATGTTTTATCCACGGCAACGAATCGGCGTAAAAAAGCCTTACTCGATTTTTCCTATTTTTGCGGTAAGTA
Organism: Acanthacorydalis orientalis; assembly: GCA_034766995.1. Taxonomy (NCBI): domain Eukaryota; kingdom Metazoa; phylum Arthropoda; class Insecta; order Megaloptera; family Corydalidae; genus Acanthacorydalis; species Acanthacorydalis orientalis. The sequence continues at coordinate 9,152,181 of CM068318.1, read as the reverse complement.
CTACAATGCTCGCTTCAAACATCTGTAGAACGTGAACAACGCGTCGCTTTTGGCTTAAATTTCGCCTATGCTAGTCTGAAGAGTGACACTTGACGGATACCAAATGAATGTTGGCAAAACATCATTTAAATTTACCAAACTTATCAAACGGCCCTCGATATATAGGGCGTGAATTCATTTATGAAAATCGTTTTATCTGCGTATCCTCCATATAAAAACGACTTGGTTCGTTCTAATTTCCATCAACAAATAATAAAAGGCAGAATAAAGATTAAAATTATAAAACGCGCCGGTTTAAAAATCTCCCACACGCATTTATCCTAGGGCCGAGAGATGTAATCTCCACACATAAATACATTTGATTTATATTTGCGAAAATTGAGGTTATACTATATATAGTCTATGATATATTAATGGAATTAATTGACATGTATGAGAACACAAATACGAGTTAATACGCCGGAATGTGTTTAGGCGTCTAATAGAGATCAGAGCGCGAAATTTAGACTGGAACGCACCGTTGCACACGAGACAAAGCCTCGATGGTTGTTTTACGACGACAACGATGACGGCGACGACGACCGGTCGTACGATTCTCTCTACACACGAATATATATACATATGTAGTGAATGTGTGTGTGGCTGTGTGTGTATGTATGTCCTCGTATCGCCTTTACCGATATTACGGAACCAAGAGAGCTGTAATGCGGACGCAGACGATAGGGCCCATTTGACCGTTTCGCCTGTGAAATAAAATTGCTTTTCGACCGCACGATATCATATGGCCAGAGCATAAAAAATCCGACGTAATGGCGTAGCTAACGCCTCTGTAATAACATGCATTCAAATGGAAACGAGTCGTCCGTAGAGATTATTCACACTTTTCAGTACACACACAAACATATTACACAAACACACACACACACATACATATAGAATTATATATATATATATATATATATATATATATATAAATACATGTGTACAAAGTTATTCGAGTTTGTATGTGTGTTTGTGTATGCATGTACGTCCATTTATGTTTTTTTTTTTTTACCAGCAACAAAGAAATAAGAATTCACGAAGAGGTGGAGATTGTGTGGTGTAGATGAGACTCTGCTAGGAAAAACACTCGACTGTTCGAAAGCCAACGGGCAGCTCGATTCCAAAAACATGTGTATGCACTTAACGGTGAAAAATGCCCCCATGTTCTGCTCTACGTGTTCTTATTATTTGTTTATTTTTATTCTTGCGTGATTTTTCTGTATATATAAGAATCTTTAGCTCTCCCTCCCACTCTCTCTCTTTCCGTCTCTTAAATATACACACAAACGTAAACATTTCATACATATACATATATATATATATATATACAAATGTATATTATACTGAATACAAAAAAAAGACAAAATGTACATCTTAAAAAAATATTTAATTTCTTTATCAAGACATGCTGATATAATGAAAATGTGTTCAGTTTTTCTATACATTTTTTTTTATTGTTTGAAGTTCGATATTTAAAAATAACTGTTGAAGATTTTCGAACAGTAAAAAAAACTTTAAACAAAAAATAATACATTCATATATTTTTAAAAAATTAAAAGTTAATACAAAAATGTTTCACAAATAAATTTTAACTTTCAAAAAAATCACCTAAAAAGTTTTCTGATTAAAATGTTCAATAATTGTTTATTGATTATTTTAGTTCTTGTGTATGCACATTTCGATAGCAACGCCGTTATCCTCAGAGCGATAGGTCATAAAAAATTGTCATGTTTTTCTGTAACATTATACTAAATCAGATCTATCAAAGATTAAAAAAATATAAAGAACAACAATAATCAATTATCGAACACTTTTGATCAGATACCAATCTGTTATATGTGGTGTGAGAGAGAAACTCGTTTATGAATGTAACCGCAGTACTAAAAACCTATAATGTGATAATATTTAGAATTACAGCGAAATGTTTGAAACGGTCAGCGTGTAGGGTACTTTGAAACGTTAGCGATGCTGGCCTTTTTTTATAAAATAATAAAAAACAAGTACGTCTGTTAAACATGTAAATATTTTTAATTTTTATACGTATAAATATTTATAACGTCAGTAATGAAAAAAAACCGACAGCTAATCTATAATGAAACTCATCCCATGCTTAATGTCTGGCAAATTATTTACATAAACAATTTAATGTAAATTTTCTTTTTTTTATATAAATTAACTCGAACTCTAATTAACGTCATGTTTATATATACTCATGTTATATATATATATATATATATATATATATACATATACACACACACAAACACATACATCATACGTTTTTGCTTGACTGTATTTTATTATGCATATAAAATACTAGGAAAATTTACAACAATGATAATAATATTATCTGAGACGAGATGGAAATAATCTCCGAGTGTATATTAACAAAGTGTTTTGTGTCAGCGGGGCTACGTTCCACGTCAAAAGGATGGATCACCGAATGTCCCAGATACTTTGCCGTAAGAAAAACACATCTATCACGTTTTTGACGTACGTGGAACGTTGAAGATGATATATTCGTATTTTAGAATAAGGAACGACTACTACTCCATTACTTCAATAAGTCCGGCGAACAGTTTTACACACAAATACAACACAAACGCGCTTATAACCATCAATACATATATATATATATATATATATATATATATATATATATATATATATATATATATATATATATACATATATATATATATATATAATTTCTTTTACGTTTGTGTGTACATAAAAGATTAAAATTGAGTTTGTATATAAATTACCTGTATTAAATGTATATCTCTCTATTATGAAATCGATTGACGCTTTATTGAGTAGAAAATAATTGTACATGAACACACACTTGTGCATACACACACACACACACAATATATATTCAACAAATATATATATATATATAGTATTATTTATACATTAAAGTGACGTACGCTAATGCGTTATATCTCACTACATTCATTTTACAATATATTTCATACATATGTCAGATTTATTTAATGTTATTGTATTAATTTTATAGGTCAACTCTTATTTCCCGTTTCGTTTCTTATTTTCGAACAACAGCTCTTCAGTCTGGCTAGTCTGATCTCTGTTTTCAACTCTCTGCAGGATAGTTTTTTTAAAGTTTCGTATTTTATTGTGAATTTCAAACATTCATTCCTGAATCGTTTCTATCTCTTATAAGTTCCTCATTTTACTCTCCGTGACACAGACATATCGTTATTATCTTTTCTTTTTATACCTTGTCATTTCCATATACATTGTCTAAATAACGCAACATCTCTTCTTTATATTTTGTTCGGTTGGAAAATATACTCAGATTTATTTTTGTCATGTTTCTATCTGTTGAAAAACACTAATGTATTGTTTTACTAGATTCTTCTATTAGATACTTTATGTTATTCTTCGACTGATTTTTCTATCGTTTTATTAGGTTGGTAGGAAAATATTTGCGCTTATTTAAATTCATAATAAAACCGCAATTATTTTCCTATCGACCTAATATTACTTATTTAGATTCAGTTTTATTTATTACCTTCGTTATGTTATTACTCATTTTTTTCTAATCTTACTTTAATAACATTCTTTTGTAAATTCTTACATTTTCAATTTATTATTTGTAGGTAATGTTTTACCGCTGCTTTCATTGTTTCAAATGCGATTGGTTTTCTTCCTAACTATATAAATCTCTAAATCGTCTATTCATTTTCCAATCACAATTATTTCTCACCATAAAATTCTGATATTGGAGCTAAATTCACTTTCACAAATAAATTATTTTCTTTATCTCATAAATCAAAAAAAAGTTTTTTGTCAAGAATGTTTCATAGATCATTATTGATCATTTTCGATTCTTGTTTATGCGCAATTCGATGATCATTTTCAGTGTCAAGTTAGAGATTTTTTTATTATTTGTGGAGTGAAAAAAAAAATTTATTAAAGTGACTTTAATAAATGAAGTCACGTTGATTTTTTTATTATTTCTGACTCTTTCACAGTCTCAGTATTGTATTAGGTTGGTGAAAAATAATTGCGATTTATGACATTGAAATTCATAACAAAAATTGCAATTATTTTCCTACTGGCCTAACATTTTGCCAATACGATAACTGACAGATACATAAATAGGAAAGGAACTTGTAATTGATAAAGAAAAATTGTGATTCACTGTTATGAACTTTCGAGTATCTATATAAATATGCCGAAAAATAAATTTATTAATTTATCCTGTCATATGTGTTTTGATAAGTCAACATGGACTGGATCTAGTTCAGTTTTTCACAATTAGAGATTTTTGGATTTCAAAAATAAAAAATCAAGAAACTATTTATCGTAGTTAATTATTTGATTAAGTGAGCAGTAAATATAATGTAGGAAGAGTATTTCCGTTGTCTTTTAGCTGTCGAAATGCCCTAAAACCCCAATAACCATCAACCAATCAACCAACCATCAGTTATTTGTTACAGGAAAAAGTATTGTCGATTATATCTAAGGATTAAAACCTAGTACTGATTGCACTGTGATTTTTTATCGACAAAAAACCATCAGTAGTTAATAATTGAAGTTGTGTAATATATATGAAACATTGAATTATAAAAATTTAATACTAGTCTACAATTTTATTTCCAAAAAATATAATTTGTGCGGAAATCTTTACAAAACAACCACAATTATATTTTTTTTCCATTGCGGTTCAACTCATTTTCACAAATACATTTCCACTTGCCCAAAGACCTTTGAAAAATGTATGTGGGTGTTGACATCAGTTTGTAAAAACTTTATAAATATTACCAAAATAAAAGAGAGAAATCGACCGAGTTACATTTTTCTACTAAATAATAAAAAAAAGAACCGTTGCCACGAGTACAAAAAAAACTTTAAACCTGCCGAACCGATCTTCAAATAAAGATCATTTTTTTCCGTTCTGCGTTCATCCTGTTATAAATTATCTGCATTTAATTAATACTGACAACCGTAACTTCGCCCGTAATGATTATTGTATAAAGTTTTAATATAGAATGTGACACATACAGAATAAAGAATTTATGACAATACAATGATATATGATGACGATTTTTTTTAGAACATTCGGTTACCTGATCAGCAACTCCACCCTATGTATATAGAATACTAATTACAATTAATTGACCAATCGATCGCCATCATCGGGTGACCACGTTTGCACAAAACGATACGACAGTTAAATGTGAACCGTTTAAATCGTTTTACAACGAGTTATGGAGCTGTTTTCAAAACTGGGAATCGCAAACAAACAAGCAGATATATGAAAACGGTATTATGTTTCAGACATATGTGGGACGAATATAAAAATATTAAATATTGGCCCTCAGAGTGAATATCCGTTGGATATGAAACGACTGCGTCCTTTTTATACATTCATATACTAAGTATATATATATATATATATATATATATATATATATATATATATATATAAAGTTGCTTACTTAATGATTTACTTGTTTGCTGGATTTTGTATAAATATTTTCATTCTATTATAACATTTTGTCGGAATATTTTTTGTTGTCATCTTCATAATTTTGTAATGATATTTCTATAGATATTGCTGAATTCATCTTTAAATCATTACTTAGTTATCATCGGCGTATATGTTGGAAAACATTATACTAAAAAATTAAAAATAATAAAACGTCATTTCATAGCAATGTTTTTTTCTTTTAATCTGCACATTTATTAAAAGGAAATATTCATGGGAAATGAACAGTACATATTTTTTTTGAAACTAATATAATTGAACAATTTTGCAATTTATGAAAATTATAGTTTGATAATAATATATTTTTTCTTCCTAATTATAATTCCTTATTATTTAAAATTGCTGTTTAACCGCATTTAGATGGCGTTTTCACCGTCCTCAGAGTGACAAAGTATAGAAAAATCTAATTTTTCTATACATGAGGCTCTGAGGATGATGAGATCTCCATCGAAATGTATAAAAAATGACAATTATTGGACATGTATGTTCTGGAAATGATTTTTGTGGTTTCTAAGGTCAAACGAATAATTCATTAATAGTTTGCTACTACTCGGATAAGTTCACTTTTACAAACGAATTACTCTTAAAAACTATAGTTTTATTTATTAAAATGCTCATATTAAAGATGTGTTTTTTTTGAAATTTTTCCCACATATTCCACAAATCAGGCTGTGCATTCATACATAGACAATACACAATATCAAGATTCATCCCCGAGGAACGACCGGAGATGAGAAGACATCTACGCTATAACATGTTTCCCACTTTCTTAAAATTCGTGGAAAAAATGCATGCTCATATTTCGATACATGTTTAGATAACAATAATATTATCTTCAGAAAAAAAATACAGAAAATCTATACTTAAAAAAAATTAACACCATATGGTTTGCAGTCACTTTATATTATCTAAGATTTTTAAATTCAAAAGTCTAGTTAAAAAAAAAGAAGAAAATAAAAAAAAACCTTGAAAATAATATTATCAAAATCTATAAAAAATTGAGAGAGCAATTAAATACATTTTTACCATAATCAAACAAGGAGACAAATGAATTAATGAATAATTATTTTCCTACCAACCTAATATATTTCGTTTATCCTTGTCTATCGTACATGGATCAACTAAATTTTCAACAAACTTCTGATAAGGATAGTTAAATGTTTATAAATATTACATTTCGTATTTTTATCTCTGTTTTACACTTTTGTACTGTAAAGGAAGCAGCTATAGAGAAAATATTTGTATCTGTTATTTAGAATTTTTAGAATTTGAAATTACAATAGACTTTGAAATCGATATAAATTGTAGTTGATATTTTCTTTGAAAATAACTTTATTATTCTTAATTTTAATCAATAGAACAATTATAGATAAAAAATTAAATTCACAAATCACACTGGCTGAAAAATATTCAATATCTGTACATTACGCTTGAAAGAAAAAGTTTTTTTGAAATAATTTCACATATGATTATTTATAGTTACACAAATTGGCGATACTGTCATATTCAAAGTGCCAAGGTACAGAAAAATCCCAACAAATGTCTCTTGGCATTCTGAAGACGATGTCGTCGCATAAATAACAATGAAAAATGATCAATAATGATTTATTGAATATTTGACCAGAATAACTGTCAGATCTGTATTGTGATTATTTATACTTAAAAAAAAATCTTGCATTTACTGCAAGATTACCATTTTTTTTCATATATTCATTTCTCTGCAAGAAACGAATTAACCAATACAACCTTCAATGTAAATTTATTTAAATTATCAAATTGTCATGAATACACACACACACACACAACACACACATATATATATATATATATATATATATATATACTACTAAGTAAGTTTATGTGTTTTCATGCATATATTTCTTTTTTGATAATTTCGTTGCGTAAAACCAATACATATATATATATATATATATATATATATATATATATATATATATATATATATATACACAAAATACGTGTATGTGAAATAAATAAAAGAACGTGTATTGAAGAAGATAAATTACATACAGATGTTGTAGAATTGACATTTGGAGCGGTTTAATGGTCTTTAAAATATAAATGATGGTTATGATCGGCCGAGCATGGGGTGCCTGCTTGCCCGGCTTGCCTGCCACTGCGTTATTCACATAACATGAATGTTATAATAATAAAACGCGGAGCGTTACAGAAGACGATGATAACGATGACGATGACGACGACGGCACAAAACCGAGCCGGCGCATCGGCATACAAACCGATCGGCCGACCGCCCGCACGTCCATCCGCATGTACGATATTTCTTCTCGGTTTCATAGATCCGATCACGATTCAATTAGATATTTATTAATGATGGATGTAAAAAAATCACACGACCGATACGGGCATGAGATTGTTTACAATCGATTTCATTTCGACTGTTCAGCGCCGTTTTAACAATTTTTTTTTGTATTGTTCGGTGCGATGTCTTTTATTCGAGTCGTTAGAAGTTTTATCTGAACGTTTTTTTTTTGTTCGTTTCTTTCTTGCGGCGGATTCATTAAATGTTGTAATTAAATTCTTCTTAAGTATTTAATTACGACAGTCAGTACAAAAAGCAGTATGTCATATTATCTTTCCATGTAGTGTGTAACGTTTTTATAAAGTGTTTCCGTTTTTAAGTTACCAATCTGAACAGGTTTTATTTGTGCATTCACAGGTGGCGGTCATTTAACACTATTTCTACCATGATTTTGTGTATACCTATTTCGACTAAAAGGTGTCTTTTGACACCTCTACGTTTGAATGAAAATAACTGTGGAAATAATTATTAAAAAATATTCTCTTTCTAATTTTTTTTATTTTTATAAGAAAAATAATTAAATATTGCAACATTATTAACTTAACAAATTTCAGTCTTCATATATAAAAAATTAATAAAAAAAATCTTTATACTAGCAATCATAAAAATAGCGAAATACATTGCTTTGGCGTTAAATAAAATTCTCTAATACGATTTAAATATGTATTTTGGAAACTAATGTAATTTTCTAAAGCATGTCACACTGAATAACTAATTTATAATTTCCTTTAGTATTAAACACTTTTATAATTGTATAAACTAAATCTGTATTGAAAAAATATTTTAAACTAAATAAAATACAACAGTCATTAAAGAAAAAGAGAAAGTATAAAGTAAAATAGTTACTAGAGGATACAATCGTTACTAAAAATCAATATTTATTGCTTATAAAAAAGTACATGCACGCTAATAATTATAAATATTACAACAGTAATTTTTTATTCCGTTGTGTCAGCTAAAAAACACAGTAGTTGACCTTTATATGTAAGATATGACAATATACTTCCCGGAATTTATGACTAGATGTCAAGTGTATTGTATTATTTAATAGACGTGTTGCAATATGTTAGATTGTCATTCATTTCGGGTTGCTTGTGACAAATCAAAAGAATTAAATGTCATTGAGTATTAAATTTAATTTGAATAATCTCCATTAGCTCAAATACACTTATTTATGATTGATTTAAATTTATTTATTGTCATCAAACAATGGCAATGTTGTAAAACCAATAATAATTTTAAATGTTTTGTTTCATGTATCAGTGTATTGATTTCGTATAAAGTATCTTCGAAAAAAATGTCCAGATGTTTAAAATATTGATAATTGAATGAATGAAAAAGATATAAGAACGTGTTATATTATAGTACAATGATTTCTAATTATTTGGCACCGTGAACATTTTTCTGTTTCCGAACTTGAAAAAATGGCTCTGTGGTAAAAGATCTGTATCAAATTCGGAAATCATTACTGCTGTAAATGTCTATTTTGAGTAGTTTGATAACCGTACTATTCGGAAGGGATTAAAAAAAATTATAAATACATTGGACTAAGTGCATTGAGCTAAAAGGAGATTACCTTGAAAAATAAAAAAGAATTTGGTAAAAACAATGGTGTTTTCTTGTCAAACACTGTACTTATCACTCTACCCTCGTATGACGATTGTAACGTCATCCGTTAGAAATCGGACTGCACTTTTGTAATCACCCTCATATATTTATCTTTCCATAAACTCAACCATCAATTAACCATATAGTTATTCAGAATGACTTCAACAAACGTGTTCCATGTACTAAGTGCACGTCTGGCAAAAAAAATATCTGAAAATCTTATAGAACTTGTTATAAGTTTCTATTAAAGACACTTAAGATTGAAATAAGGAAATAATATATAGGTTTGAACCTCCAGCGCGTTTTTCATTGCATTGATTTAGAAACGTTTGAGATTTTTCAACGCTTATCGACTCCATAACCGTATTATTAAATAATATTTTTTATTTCTGTTTCAACGAAAAAAGTTGTTGTGAACGTCACGTCATAATAGACTCGCATGTGAGACAAGATCTATTATACCTTTTTACCGTTTTCACATATTTACCGAACTTATAAGAAACACATACACGTATTTACTGCATCTGCTTTAGTCATGTTTTTTATTTAAGTTTCTGCATACCTGTTATTGTATTATAAAGCAGGTGACTTATCAGACATTCCATATATATATATATATATATATATATATATATATATATATATATATATATATATATATATATATATATGTATATACATGTTCCTTTGTAATGCTTAGATAAAATATAGTTGTTGGAAAATGTATAGAATTTATACTTATGTGTATATGTCTGTTAACATTTCACAAATAATACGCACGGCGAGTTATGTGTATGTCTGTAAATGTTTATATATGTGTGTGAAGAAAATTAACAACCCGACAAGAACGTGCTAATGTGTTTCGTGTTTGAATACATGCATACGTCATTCGCACATAAAGTCAAGAGAGCCGTTGTCGAAAAACACCGAAAAGGAAGAAGACAATCACCATTTACTACCTGATAGAAGTGTGTGTGTGTATGTATATATATATATATATATATATATATATATATATATTTACAGGGCCGGTCCAAGGGTATTCAACGCCCTAGGCGAACACTGACTTTGAAATCCCTTCCAATTCGACCACACCCTCACACAACGGACGCAGATGGCGCTCTTTTGTAGTCGCACCGTCATATATTTGAATTGTATGTACAATGCTTTGGTTTATTATTTAAAAATAAATAACGTAAATCAACATTTACGATAGAAAACATACATGTTTATGTATATATATATATATATATATATATATATATATATATATATATAAATAACATGTATTATTTTTTTCTTTCCTCCAATGATTATTTTCGTAACTGTTTTGTGACATGAAACATATTTTCTTTTTTTTATAAAGCAATAGTTATAAAAGTCGAGTTTTCAATAAGACACGTTCAATTAAAAAATGCTTATTCAATTCGTTTTCAGCGGTTTTAGTTGTTACTTTTAAAAATATTTTATCAATTTATTTAAAAGATCAACTGGACTTTTTTAAAATGTTAAATTCACTTCATGTGTCTCAACATAATTCCTCAGCATTGTGATTCAATCCACTTTCATAATCGAATTTGTTCTTCACCTCACAAATCACACATTTTTCTCTGATTAGGAATGTTCGATAAAAGATGAAAGAAGGTCATTAAGTAAACTTTTATATATTTAACTAATTAAAACAAAGATTTGATTTAAAGAAAAAACGAATTTTATTTCAAAAAAGCATTATGAAGTTTTCACATGTGTATTTAATAATAAAATATAGCAGAAACTGAAGTAATGAATTTACTGAATCTCGATTTGATAACACAAATGTTTAAAACTTCAAGGTATTTTATTAAGTTATTTTATAGTTGACACTTTTATCATGTTTGGAGGATATCTGTATATATATATATATATATATATATATAGGGGTTTTCCAATCGGCACGCATTTTTTTATTTTAATTCACAGCTGTCATACTGACAGCTGTATTTTTCTTTGACATTTATTAAGTTTTGACATTGACATTTTTATTTATGGCTTCATATACAACAAAACAAAGCACTGAAATAATTCAATTGTATTATGAAAATGGTCGTTCTACAAAAAAATACATTTCATAAATTATGCGATATTTATTCTCGATATACTCGTCCATCTTAGTCAACAATATTTCGATCAGTGAGTAAATTTGAAGAGATTGGATCGGTTAAAGATAAAGAAACACTAAAACTTATTCGTAGTAGTACTTAATCCGAAGAGAAGATTGATTTGGTTCGAGAAAATGTATTCGAAGAGCCAGGAATGTCAATTTCACGACGTTCACAGCATTTGGGCCTTTCACAGAAGACCACATGGCGTATTTTGAATCAGGATTTACAATTAATGTTCAATTAACACAAATATTGAATCCAGCAGACCATTCAGTGCGTCGAAGATCTATTAATTGATTATTGGAACAACACGGTTTTTCTGAAATAGTCATCTTTAGCGATCAGACTCATTTAGAATTCTCTGGCTACGTTAACAAGCAAAACTACCGAATCTGGGATGAAGAAAATTCGAGGGTGATCGTTGAGAAGCCACTGCATAGAGAAGTGACTGTTTGGTGGGTACTTTGGTCCGGTGGAGTCATTGGTCCTTACTTTTTTGAGAATCAGGCTAGTAAAGCGATCACTGTGAGAGGAAAAAGATATCAAAACACGACATCCATTTTTTTGTGAGAAGAATTGAATGATACTGATCTGAAGGACATGTGGTTCGATCAGGACGGTGCAACTCGTGAAACAATTAATTTATTGAGAAAGAAATTTCATGATAGCTTCATTTCCAGCAATGAACATATTAATTGGCCACCGAGATCCTGTGATTTAACACCACTGGACTACTTTCTTTGGAATCACGTTAAAGGATAGGAGAACTCCACTAATCCTAAAATAACTTCCGTCCTAAGAGACGAAATCCGAAGAGTAATTGGTGAGATAGAGTTCCAGTTATCCAGAGATGTTATTGAAAATTTTAAGAAAATAATGTTTACTTGTAAGAAAGTACACGGCGGTCACTTACACGATATTATGTTTCATTTAGAAATAGCATTAACCGAACTATTATTTACAATAAAGAAACTTGAGCTTTCAGCGCAAATTCTGTTTTATTTCAAATTAAAAAATTGCGTTCTTATTGGAAAACCTTGTATATATATATATATATATATATATATATATATATATATATATGTATACAAGATGTGACTCATACATATACATATGGATATATGAGTAACTTTTTATATGAAAAATCTTATTATAATACACAATAAAAATGTTTATTTCGCTAGAGTAAGTCGGAAGATAAATAAAAAATTCAACGAAGAGATGAAAAGTCTAAAACAGTTTTATTATATACATATATATATATATATATATACGTATGATTCGCTGAACATATAACGTCGTTCCGCCGCCATATTTACTGCATTACAACTATCTCAATCGTTACAGCCGACCAGCCGACCGCCCGACTGGCTAGACCCTAACAAAAACTTCATTTAGAAAATTATATAGCCCTAATACGTCGACCATAAAAACGCGATAACTGAAAGCAGTTGCGTCGCCCGCTCGCCGCACAGAATATGAAATCCGTGCGCGGTCCGCATTGTTCCGAATCGTTTTTTTTTTCTTCTTTCCCCATTACGAATGTGTTTCTTTCTGTTCGCACACAACCGTTTTTGTATCGACGTTCGTGTGAATCGATTCGTTCACGAAAATCAATGATGCTCTCGATTGTTGTTCAAACGAATCGATTTCGGAATCGGTGTTCGGCGAAAACTGTTTTCTTGTTTCCATTGCGTCATTCGTGAATTGTCGATGGATGTCAACAGTAGTTGTGTGTTAGTTGTCACTGTGTGTGCTTTTTTTTTTAATCATGCATGAACATTTTTCAATTTAGTGAGAAGTAATAAGAATATTGAAATTATTTCATGTATTTTTGTAATCATATCCGGTTTATCCGAAATAAATGTATTATTATTGTATATTTTTATATTCTATAAAATATATAATTATATTACAGTGCAAACCCAAATTCTCAACTGAATACAGAAAGAAAAATAACGATAGAAACAAATTGATAAATTTCATAAAAAAAATAATGATATTCTTAAAACAGATATAATTATTCATTTCTACTCATGACATAAAATATTAATTCGTTCCATATAAATAAGACGACCTCTAATTTTAAATGTTGTATCGCTAAAGAACATACTAGTCTGGAAAAGCGTTCTACTAAATATATAAAATATACTTTAATATTCTTTTTTGTTCCGTAATGTTTCTAAAACAGTGTAACAGAAAACATATGTTCTATAAAACGTCCAGTGTATAAGAACTGCAAACACAATAATGTGTATCATATATTTTCACAAATACGTATAATAAAATTCTTTACTGTACTTTTATTATTGCTTATAATAAAGCGACATACATTTTCATACATTTTGCTATGGGTCTCAAATATGTATATATATATATATATATATATATATATATATATATATATATATATATATATATATATATATATATATATATATATGAATTCAAATAATTTGTAGCGGATCGTTTCAATTGAAAAATCGAATATTTAAGATGGCTTTAATACACAACTGTGCACCACATTATGACTTTATATATATATATATATATATATATAGATTCTTTTTTCAATTTGTTTTCTCCCCCTCAACAAAAATCACCCTATATAGAGAAAATGCATACGTTGTCATTTCCATAGCATCTGCTGCAGTGAACACTACACATACATTACTGCATACACATATATGAACGTTCCGGCCTAGTTCCGGAGATCGATTTTCCGGGGATATGTACTATATTCTATATACATAGATATACACACCCATATATATATATATATATATATATATATATATATATATATATATATATATATATATAAGTTAAAAAGCCTACAATCATAACCTTCAGATATAAAAGATTTGAAGTTGAAAGCTAATAAAAGCACATTCAATCATCTTTGTGATGAACTGCGATTCACGGACGGACTGTTAAGTTCAATAATTTAAAATAGATTCACAATAATATCAATTTATCATTTTTTCAGAGATATTTTATGGATTATTTGATCGAAAACGAGATTATAATATTATATTTTCTATATCTTTTTCTTTAACTTGGAAATAAATTCGGCATAAAAATAAAATACATTTTTATGTAAATGAATCATAATTTGTTAAAATGGAATGAATCACGACGAGGAAATTTCCGAGAATTTCTATTAAAAAAAACTTTAAAGTTGCATGCGGCGGTTAAAATTTTATTCCAGTATTTGATTTTCTCGAGCGTTGATTCGGTATTCTGAGAAATAATTGTATGATTGTTTTTGAACTATATTTTTAAGCGACTTTTGAAATTCGAAGACAAATGTTTTTTTATTCAAATATAATTTTGCAAGAGAAAGAAACGATTTTTGTTAGCTTAAGTGCTGGTATTCTATAAAAATGCAAAAAATAATCAGATTGTTTTTAGTCATTAAAATAGTGTTCTTATCGATTATTAGTTTATAAACAATCCGAAACAATCCGAAAAGCATTAAATTAAACTCAATTCAAATGATACAAAGTATAAGGTTGGTAGGAAAATAATTGCGGTTCTTGTTTTCTGAATTCTAACCTTAATTTTGTTTAATGAAACTGTCATTTTATCGTGTTAATATTATTTTAAAGTGCATCTCTCTTGTCCTCTCCCCCTCCTCTTTTGATAATTTTCCGTAAACTCTCATTTTCTATAAAAAAAGGCACTTAATTAATTTGTGGACTTAATATAATCTATTAATAAAATTTCATGGGCATATAATACACTTTTTTAAAGTCATAGATTGTATACATACTGATTAAATCTATAGATTTTTTAATTATTTGCTAGTCAACTGCGGTTTAAATTTACATAATGAGACCATAACGACGACGTTCCTTGCTTATCACTCTTTCTGCATTCAACTCCACCTAAAAATGTCATTAAAATGATATAATTCACATTAAAGATCCGTAATAAATCTTTATTTGATTACTTACAAATCTATAAAACATGCAGACTTCCAAAACGATCTGCCGTATAAAAATTGAATTACAATTTTTTAACTCCGTGCAGTAAAATATAAGTTTATTATTCAATTACGTATTTCTGTGTATCGAGATGTGACATTTATTCATTTCGATCGATCATAAAGAAACATACAGAACGTAAAAACGGAAAAAAGAACGTATCCACTGTGAAAAAAAATCTCATTTGTCGATCAGCGCGGTGTTTGATTTATTCGACATCGTAAAACGATCCAAAATCCGATGTAAATCTCCATCGACGCGATTCGATCGCCGTCGGACGTAAAAAAGAGATCCATTTATGTGAAAACGGAACACATTATACACTTACTGACTCTCGTATACCACATACACACACACAATCGATAGCGAATCGTTGACCGTTGATTAACGCAGCGGCATCATCGTCACTGTCGTCGACTTCTCACAACAGATAAAGAAATATCGGAACGTCCGTTGTACGAAAACGGTGATATATATTTTTTTCATTTCGTCCATCATTAATATATATATATATATATATATATAAATCTGGTCCGATCGGTTCGTTCGTTTGCGTTGATCGACCGAACACGTTGCCCCAATACCGCTTCCATCTCCATCCATCGATACACAATAATAACACGCTTCATCGGTTTTTCGGGATGCATTGTTTCGAAACAAAGAATCCAACTAATCTCACCCCCTGATCTCGATTATCGCGGTTCGGCCGTGACTGATGTAATAACCGTGTATAATAATAATAATGATAATGATGCCACAGACAGAGATGGAAACGCGTCGTCATCGACGACGTTCCGTTGTTACATCTGTATATCATTAAATACATATATATATATATATATATATATATATATATATATATATATATATATATATATATATATATATATAATGT
Source organism: Acanthacorydalis orientalis (assembly GCA_034766995.1). Taxonomy (NCBI): domain Eukaryota; kingdom Metazoa; phylum Arthropoda; class Insecta; order Megaloptera; family Corydalidae; genus Acanthacorydalis; species Acanthacorydalis orientalis. Next base: position 9,135,647 of record CM068318.1, on the reverse strand, counting down.
GTGTGTGTGGAGATATGCTGGAAAATGTAATAATGTGAACAGGGACATACAAGCCGATACATATTTGGTATGTGGTGAATGATAGAGCGAAAGAGGAGATGATGCAGCAATGGCAGTGGCAAACGGCAGTAAACCACTACTATGTACTCATATATCTAACACAACTACAACTATTACAACTACTACTACCTCAGCTACAATTCCGTGTTACGAATGGAATGGCTGGTTGGTTAGTTGGTTGGTTGGTTAGTTAGTTGTTCGTTCGTACGGTTATTTGCTTTTTGGTTAGCTTATATATAGGAAACCTTATGTATACATAAATGTGTAATGTTATAATTGTGTTTTTTGAGAAATGATGTGATAATATATATGTTGTCTTTGGTCTGAAACTATGAGTTTGTACTGACATTCATATCTCTCAATTTGTAATTGACAGCTCGAACCGTTTTCACGAACTACGAATTGCACTTACAGTCAATTTGAAAATGTTCTGAATCATTTTTATATTTTATGTACATGGTGTAGAGATGATTTTTCATAAATGAATGCTTCATTCTCTCATGAACCAGAATACTGTTTTTCTGTTCAAAAATGTTTAATAATTGAAATTGATTACTGAAAGTGAATTTAATCGCAATGATAGAAAGTCTATTATAAAGATAATCATTTTTATCGGAAGTGAAATAAGTATACATTTGTTTGTTCCAATTTTGTGACGTCCGATATTGTTTAATTGATAAAAGACATTCAGTCATGACATGTAGATTTAGATTTGATCTGGTAATAAAATGGAATTACTCTTATATTCCATAAATTAACTCGTTTTTACCTCATAAACTGTTATGTTGGTAGGAAAGTAATTGATGTTTTCGTTTTATTAATTCTAACTTTAATTTTTTTTAATCAAAATATCATTTCATCGTGTTCATGTTAATTTCATTTTATAGTGCATTTTTCGGTGTGTATTTTGGTAACATTGACTGATTTTATTATTAATTTTGCTTCAAATTAAGCTAATGAATTAAAAATAGAAAAGCAGTAAATAAAAGCACTTTTATATGAGTTCTAAATAGGTGGTAAAGCTGCAGAAAGTGCTCATAAACTAAACGATGCTTTTGGTGTGGGTGCTGTTAAAGATTGTACGTTGCAATGGTAGTTCCAAAAATTTCGTGATGGGGACGAAATCCTTGAAGATGAAGAAAGTTGTAGGCATCCTTCTCCAGTTCATAACGGCCAACTGAATGCGTTAGTTGAATCAGAACCACGCACTAAATTTCGAGAGCTTGCACAAAAGTTAGGCGTTAGTCTTCCAACAGTTCTGGGCCACTTAAAACAGCTAGGAAAATTGAAAAAGATAAAAATGTATATGAATTTAAAGGTCATAAACCGCAATTATTTTTCTACCGACCGAACACAAAGATAAATATGTGTATTATTGAGAAAACGTCCTCTTTATCAATGAAAGTATTTTTTTATTATTGCAAAGTGATGAAAGGTTAGCAATAGTTTATGGAGAATTAAATGAAGTTCACCAACTCTAGAATGTGTGTTGTATGATCGTTGGAAAATTATAATGATATAAAAAATTATGAAACAATCCGGTAATTTGGAATCGGAAAAAAGGAAATATGAAAAACGGAATGTATGTTAATATACTGATAAAAAGTCAAAAATTTTGACTCGTAAATTAAGGATTGAAAGTACATTGTCAACATACATCCTTTTTTCATCCCACGGAATGCAGAAAGATTTTTTGATCAAAAATGTTCAATGAATCATTACTGATCACTTTTGATTATTGATTACACGCATTTCAAGAGTGGTTCCATCATCATTCAGAAGATTTTTAGAGGAATGTTCATAATTAAAATCAAAAATTATTAGCAATGAATTAAAACATTTTAAATATAGTAGGATAAAAAGAGAATTTTTTTGTAAAAATATTTTTAAATGCTCATAAGTGACAATCAAACATGATCAACATTGATTTATTAAACAATTTTGACTAGAAAAATATTTTATTCCTTGTGCGGTGAAAAAATAAATCTTTTATGATAATGAATTTAGCTACAGTGTCAGAACTGTACTGCGAGTGAAAATATATTTTATTATTATCAAGATAACGATTCCAAGCTCGAATCAATGACTGAGCGCATATTCTTGCTCGAATTATCTGAATAATAATAGAAACTCGACCAGAAAATTCCAATATCATTCCACTTGAGTATCTATAGGAACATCTGAATCGGAAAATATTTGATATTATAAGGAAATAAGTACAATTTATAGAAGAATACTCAAAAAGTTCATCCAGCCAGTCAAAACATGATGGATTTTATACCAAATCGACAAGATAAGATTATTAAAAGTAAAGGCAATCCAACAAACTTTGATTTTTTATTAATCTCTCTTAATTTTTTTTCAATCGTACACAACTGAATGTTTTTATATTTTATGCAGTAATATTTATTTTACTGTTAACATATTTCAAGTTTTTAATAATAATATTGACTGACAACAAAATGAACAGATCTAAAAAAAATATTTTTGTACACATTAAAAGTTCTTCTCGAAGAAACATTCCATGTAATAGAATTATAATAAAAACAGGAAACTATAATTTAAAGAACGGATTTGATTATTCTGAAATATGGAAGTACGAGTAGTGAATGCATTTACATTTCCTCGACGCTATCGTCGTTCTTTTTATTATTCTCATTGCTCTATTAATATTTTATATGTTTTAAGGCTGTGTTGAACATCCGTGATGTTTTCACAAACGAAAAATACATGAACGTCGAATAGAGAAAAGTAAACAAACCCATTTCGACAATAGCACTAATAATAATAATAATAATACGAATTTTCGCCGAAACATATTTTATGCGTACACACATTAACACACATATATTTATATAAACATTCACATATACCTACGTGTGGATAGATAAATAATGTACGTATCTATGAATATTTGTTTTATCAATGTATGTATACAGCCGTACACATATATATCATAATAATAAAATTTGTAAATATTTTATACAAATAATAGTTCATGCAAATAGTAAATATTACAAAATTCAAATATCCACAACGGCGACGACAAACAAATAACATATTTAATATTCACTATTTTTATTACTGTATATCATTTCGCGGTCACGTGTAAAACGTAAGCGTCGGTTTCATGACCGACCGAACCGACCGAACGAATCTTTCTATTGAATTATCGGAAAATATTTGTTCTACAGACGATGTTTGTCGAGTCAGCGAGGATTTTTCTTTTTTTATTTTAACTTTGTTTAAGGACAGTGAATTTCTCTTACTTGACGAATCGGTATTCTGTTCAAACGATCTCGAATCAATTTATCGGTAAAGTTGGAATTGGATTTTGATAACTTCGAACTGAAAAAATTGCTGTGTTTCTATCTATAATATTTTTCAAAACCAAACATCTCTAAACTGAACGTTAAAAAAAAGTCCATTGAGCGTTACAGTGCGGACTGAACGACAATATAAAATGAATATCATGTCTATAAAACTAAATGATTCGATATGAAAGTGTTTAAGTGGAGAAATATTTTTCAAAAAGAAGAAATTTTTAAATATTAGGTGTAAAAATTAATTTGATTCTTTTATTATAAATTTAATCATTTATAAATATGTTTTGAATTTAAATCGTTTTAGGATTTGAAGTGTCAACCTTAACATTTAAAAATACTATATATTTTTGTCAACCAGTTGACATAACCTCATAAAAAAGTAGATACGATGACATCCGAAAAGCAGCATATTAGGAATTGCATACTTTTCACATTCCAGTTGAAAAAAACTGGAAGAATGATTTGTTCATCTTTGGAGGAAAGGTGTTGTGACGCAAAAAATATGCAAAAAATCCTAAAAGAGATCCGAAAATGTATTATGACTTTATCGACTCAAAACCGCCATTTTCTTTCGAGCAATTCTTTATTTACCTGATAGATGAAGTAAAATTATACAGAATAATGGGAAATATTTTGAGGATTGAAATAAATTCCATTTTTCTGTAAACATTAATTTCCTTTTTAAAAAAATTACTTTTAATCAATCATAACTCTGTTTTAAATTAAAATATTTTCTCGTCGTTTTAGGATTTTGAAGTGCCAACCTTAACATTTAAAAAACTATATATTAGGGGTAGGCAACTGCTTCGATAATAAGAGCCACATATAATATTTTTCATACATTTTTGAATGTTCAAAAGCTTCATCCTCATCCTCATCCGACCCGATTTTGTTTTCAATACATTCAACAAGTCTTAATTAACAAAATTATTTAGTTTCATATCTTTTTTACACATTTTTCATAACAGTGGAGCCACCTTAAATAGCAGTTTGGACACATATGGATATTTGAAAAGATAATGCGAATTACCCCTTTATATATAAAATATTCTAATATTGGTACATATTATACTACAATAGATTATTAATATAAAAGTTTAGGAAAAATGGAAATGAACCCCAATATAGCATAGATTTGAGAGCCATAGTTTTCCCACCACTGCTATATATCTTGGTTGAGCAGTTAACATAACCTTACAAAACAGTAATGAACATGATGGTATCTGAAAAGCAGCATATTAGGGATTGGATAATTTTCTCATTCATTTCTAAAATTGAAATAATTAATCTTCAAATAATAACTCCTGAAAAACGACCGTTTGCATTTTTTTTGCGATTATCCTAATTAATAATATAAGATTTTTCATTAAATTCAATTAAACAGAAAGTAAATCGAATAAAAAATAAGTAGATGTAAATAAAAAAATACATATGCGTTCTAGCTTAGAGATGCATGTTATAAAATATCTAAAATGACTGTTGATTATATGTTTATGGTATAAAAAAAACATATGTCAGTAAATAGTATATAAAATTATTAATTTAAAATATTCGAATACCATTTCTTTTAATTAATAATTGCAGTTTATGAAAATGTATTCGTCTTCCAGGAATCTTAACTTATTGCACTTGAATTTATAATTTTGGTGTCAGAAATGTTTACATTTTCGAAAAATGATGAACAATTTCATACTGAAAAAGATTAAACCAGAAGCCACAATCCGTCAAACTACAAATAAATCCGATTAAAAACGTTCAATGAATGACCGATCATTTTTGATTCACATTTCGATGACGATGCCAACATTCCCAGACCGCTGAGGTACAGAAATAAAAATGTTCTCATAATGCACGACCGTTTCATAAAATATCAAATAAGAATGCTTTACATACAAATAATTGTAATGTAATTTTAAATGATATCCGAATATATTTTTTCGATTCGACACGAAAATATAACACAGAATCTAAAATAAATTCCATTTTATAATTTAATTTATCGCGAGCATTTGAATAAAACTGGAAGACATGAAGAAAACACAGACGCGTATATTAAATATGACAGTTTGATATGAATCATAATTTCGTTTCGAGAACGAGAAAAACTTTTCGAGTGAGGAAAAACTACTTGTGAAATGTTTGTTAGTTCGGTTTGTAGCGAAATTTGTCAAATGTTGTTATCTATGAAAATATTATTTAAATGTATCGTAGCATTGAACTGAATAACATGTTATGTTAAATGTTACTTTTATGCTTTTAACAATCGGGTCTATAAATTAATCCGGTGCCTTTTCCATTGAAAATGAATGTTAGAGAAAAATTAAATACATTTCAGTCCTCAAAATATACCACATTGTTTTGGTTTATCTTTCGGAAAATCGAAAAAAAGATGGCTGCTTTGAAATGATGAATTCAAAATACATTTTCGAATCTCTTCCATTGTTTTAGAAATTTTTACATTTTTTATACCATACAACACATTCCCCAAGTTGAACGAATCATTTTTTTACTGGAATATAGTATAATAATTAAGATGTTTTCCTGATTACACATGAAAAATGACATCAAGTAAGTGATACCCATTTTCGGTTTCACAAAGTCAATCTGTTTTTAAAGCATTTTCCATCACTTCTTTCAAGATTTCTGGACATAACGCTCGAATTTCTTCTCGTACGTTGTTGTTTTGGTGCAGGATGGTTTTCGGCTTATTGATGTCTACACGTTCTTTTAAGTAGCCCCAAAGAAAAAAATCAGGAGAGTCAAATCAAGAGAACACAGGCTAATTAAAATCGCCGTTTCTTGAAATACGTTCATCAAAAACGTCCTGTAAAAGTTACATAACGAGTCTTGCTGTGTGCATTGTGGCTTCACCTTGTTCGAATCATATCTGTGGATGATTATCGACACCTGGCCTCAAAATGTTTCTATCATTTTACGGTATTGAGCATCATTCATGGTTATAGCAGTACTGTCTTCATTTTCGAAGAAATAAGGGTCTATAATCCTTTCGGATGTTACACTGCACCAAACAGTACACTTAAGTGGGTATAATTGTCACTGATGAAGTGCCTTTGGATTCCCTGCAGCTCATATCTACAGTTTTGTCTGTTCATGAAGCCAGTTAAGTGAAAATGAGCTTCAATATTCATAATAAAATTGTGAATAAATTTTTGAGCTCGAAAAAATCAATAAGTTTCTTTACTTTCTTCTGCTTGTTGGTGAAAACGAATTGAATAATCAAGGCATTACTGATAATCTGTTGGCTTTAGCTCTTGGATAATCTGCACTTTGTATGAGAACATTTTTAATGCGACCAAAATCCTTTACAGTAACTTCCAAAATATTCTTATTTGGGTTGAACATCTTCTGGTTGACGTTCCAGGACTTTACTCAATATTCTTCTGTACACGTTGAACATTTTCCTCGTTTACAACCGAATGATGTTTTCAAGATCCTGAACGCTTACTAACTGCACCCTGTTGTCGAAAACTTGTAACCAAACGATTAATCATTGATTCGGATGGTCATATTCGAAAATAAAAATAACGACATGCTAGGGCATCAAAATAATTGAACGTTGATTTTCAAAATAAAATTCAATTATTTTGGTACTTTGTTCCGACGTGTACTTTTCCATGATAAATTCCCAAAGTTTTATTTATAAAATTATAAAAATAAGTGAAAAAAACATTTAAACAAAAAATCTACTACAACTATTCAAACTCCTTCGTTCTTTTTGCACCACCTTGTACAAAACATTCTAATATATTACACAAGGTTATATTTTTCTTCTCAATAGACACATTTTTACATTTTCAATTATATTTTCTATGAAACTGACAATGAAAAACTTATTAAACCGATCACGTATCTTATTTAAAAAAAAAATACTTTTTATTTGCCATGTAGTTCGACCAATTATCTATTAAAAAAAATGTAAACAGTGTTTATTACCTTTACTTACATGTAGCTATGAAACACGGACTAGATTCGAACCATACAAAGAAACTATCTGTTGCTAAACAATAGAAATAGCTTACTAAGCATTCGGTAATTAAGTAAAAGAATTAATTAATTCGACAAAAAAATATATTGCAGTAACAAAGCATACAGCTGGACTAAAATGGATGTAAGCAGAATCTATTGTTTAAAAAAGAGGTAGATATGGGACAAAATCGATGTTGTGTAGGTGATTCAAAGAAGGTTGTATCGCAGGTTTTGAACAGGAAGAGGTTTATTGGAGCAGGAAAGGGAAGAATTGAATGGGAAATGACTTGATGTTAATGTACGTAAAAGATTACAATGTATTTTTTATATTTGATGAGTCAGATGCTTTTAAAATCCACATCTATTTCATGCTCAATGTCATTAATTTCTTGAATTCCGTAAAATACCAAAACGATTTATAGATTTTCTGTATCTTAACGCTCTGATGATCATAGCATCGGTATCGAAAAACATATGCAATAATAATTATAAGTTAAGAATATTCTATTAACCTTTTAGAGCCGGGGAGGAAGAAAGGGCGATAAATTGTTTTAATAAATATTTTTCGATTAATAGGACATTCTTTTATCGTAAACAAAATAAACATTGCAAATTTGTCAGTTACAAGAAAAAATATGTTAAATCAGATTAGTCATCAGAAATTTCACATCTATCTGATATATCGTGGAAAATCGTTGGTAATAATCAGAGAAACATTGATTTCTTGATCGGAAACATATAATTGGAAGTGAAAAAATTGATTACAATTGAAAATTTGCAGAAATAACACTACTGTCGAGTGTGAAAAATTTTGAAACAATGAAGTGTGCACAAAAGTGTTTCACATCGGTCACATCTTGTACCTGGACGTCGGTCTCTTCCATTTGCTTTACAAACTACACATTGTGCTCTTTGACCATGATCTGACGGTATTCTCTCCGGAAAATTAAGAATATGAATTTCCTAGATAGTCAGAATTAGTGGTGTTTGGCTGTTACAAATCATTTTTTGACAGGAAGGAACTAAAATACCAATGAATCAAAAAATATCGCTGCAAACAGAATTTTAATTTTTCTTTAGCGAGCACATGAAGAATGTAGAGTCTCGAAATTTTTTATACGCTTTCTTCCAACGATGAACTTTTGAAAAAAAAATATTATCTAGCCTATTTTTCAAGTTCACGATTTTTATAGATTTTCAAATGAAAAAATCATGATTTTTCTTCGGGTGCTAATGATCTTAGCTGTCTAAGCATCCTAAAACCACAATAAATAACCAAGGATTTTTCTGATTTTTGGACGATCGTAATTTTTTTTAATGAAAGGAAGTTATAAATTTACTCTCATTAGAAAGAGATTAGTGATTTCTAAATATATCATCTAAAAGATAGTGCTCAGATACCATAGTTTCTTTGAGAAAAATCATTGTATTCATAGATCCACGCCCGGCTTCAAAGGGTTAAGAAATGTCATCCATACCTTATTCTGGAACAAAAATTTTTTTTCACTCAGTACGAAGAAGGTTAATGGCAAAAGTGTATATATTGTATCGACAAGATTCATTTAATCAAATGTTACCAGTGAATAAAAATAATTACTAGATATTCCCAGACGGAAAACTTGAATTATTTCAAAACAAACTTGTTGTATTTTAAAAGTATTATAAAAGCTGTCAACATACAAAGATTGTAGATTTAAATCCGTAATATATTAAGTGACAACTCGATATTTAAAATCATTGACAGACAAAATATGATTTATTTAGATCTGCAAATAATGAGTGAGGTATTTTAAGAACAAAGAATAGAGATAAGTGAACACCGAAATAAAAGTATGTGACATTAAAGCTTTAGAGCTGGGAATTTCAATTACGTTTAAATAATTTGGCACAGTTTTCATTTCTCTAAGCACGGGAAAACCAATTATCATTTAGAAATTCTAATGAAAAATATTTTTTTTGTGATTCTTGGACACAAAAATGTGAACTAGATGTCATTATTAGAAAATACTTGAACAAGATTTAATGTTCGTGCCGTACGAAATGAATGATTGTTTGGAAAGATATCGTAGAAAGTTAATATTATTTTGGTAGGAAAATAATTGCGTTTTTTTACTGAATTCTAACCTTATTTTTTCTTTGAGAGAGTCATTTCATCGTGTTCATGTTAATATCAGTTTAAAGTGCATTTTTAGGTCTATATTTTGGTTTTAGGTCTATGTTTTAATATTATCTTGGTAGGAAAATAATTGCGGTTTTTCTTTCCTGAATTCTAACCTTATTATTTTCGAGAGAGTCATTTCATCGTGTTCATGTTAATATCATTTTAAAGTACATTTTTCGGTCGGTATTTTGGTAACATCGACTGATTTTATTATTAATTTTGCTTCAAATTGGGGTATCGAATTAAAAATGGAAAAGAAGTAAATAAGACCAATTTTTGTATGAGTTCAAAACGGATGGTAAAGCAGCATAAACTGCTCATAAACTAAACGATACTTTCGGTGTGGATACTGTTAAGAAACGTACAGTGCAATGGTGGTTCCAAAAATTTCATGCCGGGAACAAGAACCTTGAAGTTGAAGAAGGTCACGGGCGTCCTTCTTCAGTCCATAACGACTAACTGAAGGCGTTATACTTGAATCCGAACTACACACAACTATTCGAGAGCTTGCACAAAAGTTAAGTGTTAGTCATCCAACAGTTCTAGATCACTTAAAACGGCTAGGAAAATCAAAAAAGCTTGACAAATGGGTGTCACACAAACTAAACAAAAACTAATAAAACGAAAATATTTTTCTACCAACCTAATAATTGTGCTACAATTTATTTAACATATATATATATATATATAATAAATTTATGTACATAAAAATGTTAAAATTTAAAAATCCGCATATTTATTTAACGACACATTATTTCATCATACGTCAACGGATTTGTCAACAACACGCGATATGTTTCATACATTTTTTTACACAAAAAAAATGTACAATAATAAAAATAACGCTGAAAAACAAGTCATATTAAAAAATGAATTGCATCATTCGCGTACACGGAAACTTGACGAAACGTCGCCATAATGAAACTCATCATAAAATTGTTCGTCGTCGACGATCAGTTTCCTGTTTTGGAATTTTTTTCGACACATCGTGCACAGTCAGCGACGGCTCGTGTTTTCTTGTTCGTCTGTTTCAAAACAGATCGTGGAAAAACGAGCAGGTTGTTCGTTTTAATGTCACACATACGGTAAGTAAGTGCATGACTAACAGCACTTAAAGATATTTATATGTTTGTATGAATGCAGAGTCGGCATTTTTCGTTCGATGAGAATTTAATAATTGACTCTTACCTTTAAAGAATAAACTCTGTTATATATAAAAAAAAGCCACATACATCTTGATGCCACAGTATTTTATCAGTACAATATATAGAAACATTTCAGTTTTCAGTTCATTTATTATTTTTTTTTTCAATTATTTTTAATTGAAATTTGTTGGAAGTTCCCGGCAATGCTTAGAACCACTAATAGTAATTTACAAAAATTGAAAATTGAAGATATTGTGATCATACTACATTAATAATCGAATTATATATATATATATATATATATATATATTAGGTTGTGGAATTAATTCCAAAAAGGAGAAGGGTAATGTTTTTCGCGCATAAGTTTGTTAATATTTTCCGTGTGTGTATGTATGTAACCATGTTCATTTGTTCCCACCTAGAGCCCAAACGGTTGAACTGATTTTCATATCTAAGGTGTCAAACGATTTGTCTTAATCTCTTGATTGAAAACGCGTGTATAGTTTTCAAAAAAAATCAAGATAGCGGATGTAAAACGCCATTTCGTCAGGGGACGAAAATGTGTGCTTTTAACTTCAAAACGGCTCGAACAATTTTGACAAATGAGGTGTTAAAATATTCGTCACAATCATGTGACAATTGGTATATAAAAATCAAGAATTCAATTCCTCCACGAAGAGCAAATACAATTTTTAGTCTAACGTACACTGCAGGCAAAAAAAATAAAAAAAAAACACGAACCATAAAAAAAGAATGACTGAATTCCTTGTAGCTGCAGGTAGTTTTTAAATTTTTGAAATTCTTTTTAACTATGGTAATTAAGGAATGACTCTAACTGTACCTGGGTTTCGCCAGTAATAGCACAAAGTAATAATAAATATATGGATTTACCCGTTTTAGTGACTTTTTCTTTTTTAAAGCCATTGAAAGACATCTTTGAAAGTTGAAATGAAATGAGGTTGAAGGTTGAAATTTGCTGTTATCTTTTGGTTTGAATATGATCAAAGCACTCAATATTAGTCTAGTTGATAAGAAATATCATCTTTATCATATATATATATATATATATATATATATATATATATATATATATATATATATGTATATATATATATGATATTTCTTATCGACTGAACTAATATTAAATGCTTTGATCATATATATATATATATATATATATATATATATATATATATATATATATATGTATATATAGTAATACATATTTATATATAGTCAGAATTTAATGCACAGTGCGTAAAACTCTATTTATATGTCTCTGGCATTTGATGAGCAGTCAGTAAAAAACATATTTTTATGTCTCCGGACTGTCATGTGTCAATAATAAAGTCAAAATCGATTTTATCAAAACACAGACCGAAAAATGCACTTTAAAATGATGTTAATATGGAGACGATGAAACGACACTTTCATTGAAAAAAAATTAAGGTTAGAATCTAGAAAACAAAAACCGAAATTATTTTCCTATCAACATAATACTATCATGATAAGAAATTCAACAAAACGGAAAACTTTTTTTTTATAAAAAAAAACGGTGAATATTTTTATTTATCGAGTCTGAATAAGAGAATTAAACTGATTTATATATATATATATATATATATATATATATATATATATATATATATATGTATGTATATGTATGTATGTATACAATATTTTTGTTTGCATGTATTCGATACAAATTTATCATTGGTTTTATTTAAATTTCCAATTGTTTATGAAATATTTTCATTCGAGCGAACCTTTAAACAAGTACAGAAGCGGATAAATAGAAATGATTTATATGCACGGGTGTATGTGTGTGTGTGCGCGCGTCGCTGTGTGCGTACACCTAATAATGTAAATATAATAATAAATAAATATAGATATTTTCGTCGATAAATAATTCACGCGTATTTAATTGATAAATGAACGCTGTGCACGGCGTTGATATTTTCACGTCAAAGTCTGCATTAATATGTATGCGTGAATACGTTATGAACGAGGTCATTGTATCGTTTTCAATATGACTAACATTTACACGTGGATTTTATCAAGCCCCGTCCATTGAATTATTCACGAATTACTGCAATGAATATATATATATATATATATATAAATTAATGCTGCTGTAGCTTGACTCGAATGTTTACCCTTTCTGCTTTCCCTAAAAAATATTCAGTATTATTTATTTAACAGTGCTGTCATTACTGTGCATTTTTAGGGCGTTAAAGATTTTCGATAACGTTTCATGGATGTTTGTTCTTCTGGGCATAGGACGAAGTGGGGTTAAACGAGCCAATTTCATGATTTAATAAAGAGTGTATTCAAGGAGGTCAGTTTGAAACTTTAAACAGCGATTGTGTGTGGTTTCATATTATAGTCGATCCACTGACAAATTTTCATTTTTAATTTCAAATCTCCAAACGAAACGGAAAAAGAACAATACGTTGCTGAACTGTGCGATGCGTTTCATAAAATCGAGATTTTAATGATAGAATAAAAACAAGATATCGCTTGTATGACGAACAACTTAAAGTTTTGCACGGAGTTTATAACTTTTGAACGGTTTGAGATATTGGAATCGAATTGAAAGAGAATCACAGTTTAGAAGATAATCTTTCAAATGGTGTGTTTATTTTATTTTTTAATATAATCGCTGCGACTCTAAATACTTTTCTGTATAATGCTGTGATACTGTATGTAGAAAGTGTCTTCTGTCTATCAGTGAAATTTAAATGTTTGTTATTCATAATTTAACATGGGAGCATTAATTTGATCATCAGGGTAAAATAGGTTCCTATGAGAACATGATTAGTGTTGAGTTAGTTAATTAGTTATTGGGGATTTAGGTCGCATTGACAACGAGGTCATTAGCGCCTGAACACAAATTATAATTTAAAAACCCACCCCGTTTGCGCATTGATATGGTGTTGAGAATAAGAGTTAGTCAAATAATGTTAGATCTGGCTTGCAAAGAAGGTGTACGCACCCAACGAGCACGCTTCTTTCTGTAGCTTAAAATGTGTATACCAGTCGATTCTTTTTTCAGAAATTCCATATTTTACAACAGTAGAATTATGAAATATTCGGTGATCTTCTTCGATTAAAGAATCAACACATTGTTGATAAATTTAATTAATTGGTATGACAGATCTACCCTTAAAATAGATCTTCTCAAGATCAAATTTCTTAATTTTTTGACCAAAGACTAATAATAGATCTGTTCGCATAATGATCATCTTAAACAGTTTTTAATCGTTGAAGAATATTTGTCTTGATAATTTCTTAAAAAAAGTTTGGAAATAAACGACCAGTCAAAACTCCTATCAAATAATTGCTATACAAAATTGCACAAATAAGTGATTTTCAGTCAAGCTAAAAATCACAAACTGTTTTTCTAATCGAAAATGCTCAATAGTTAATTATTTATCATTTTCTATTCTTATACATTGATTTTTTTACTGTGGCATGAATAAAAAAATATCAATAATCAATTATTGAACATGTTTTTATCAGGAAAATATATAATTTATTGAATGTGTGAACAATTCTGTTGTAAAAATAAATTTATTGACAATACTCAAACTATATTGTAATATAAAAATCAAAGAAAATCTGAGAAAAGAATTTATGTATTAAATGCTCATTGGAAAAATATATTTAAGTCAATACAAATTATTATGGTTAAACAAATCAAAACACAGTTTTAATATTGTGGTTAAATTCACTTTGATAAAAGAAGTATTTTCACCATAAAAATGTTCAATGAATCATCATTGATCATTTTTAATTGTTTGTGCGAATTTTGATGACGATATTATCTTCAGATAGCCCAAAATCTATTTTTAAATTTTTATATAATAAAACTTGGCGTTCTGAAGATCATAACATCGCCATCGAAGTGCGCATAAGCAACAATCAAAAATCTTTAAAAATTATTTACTGAAGATTTTTAACTAGAAAAATATGTTTGCGGTCCCTGGACTAAAAAATAATTGGATTGTGGAAAGTAAATAAATCATTTATTAAAAAAATGTAGCTTTTTAAATTTTCTTTTCAAATCAAATAGTTCATACACACAAACTTGTAAGATTTGAAAAAAATATATATAAGGAAATAATTTACCACTATTTTTTTTAATATTTATAACAATTATTAGTTCTTCCAGTCTGATTATCTATTATCATTCTTTCATAAATATAATTAATATCTTAGAAATATAATGATTGTAAGAAATAAAGATGAGTACCGATATAAAAATTCAAAATAAAACTGAAAAGTTGCTATACAAATAAATAATTAGGAAAATAAATTGATTATAGACACATATATATATATATATATATATATATATATATATATATATATGTATATATAAACATACACAGAAGTATATAAAGAGACAAATTCACACTGTCTTGAAGAAACATTAAAATTATTGATTTTGTATGTCATGTTAAGAAGCATTATTCATGAACTTTGTCACTTATCACTGTTTAAATGTACAAAAGGTCCGTACATTGATACTTGAGATTGTTCTTCGAGCCGTGAGAAAAGAAAAAGTCCGCCGGCGACGACTCAGAGTATCTGATACATGATATAAGAGACTGATTTATTTTCGCACAAAAATATCTGAATAGATAATGTTTTGGATATAGTCGTACTTATACACATATATACTTTTAGTTAGATTATCTCAGAACATTGTCTAACTGTCAAAACGTTCTTTAAGCGATTCATACGGTCGCATCTTAAATGAAAAATGATATTTGTACATTGTTATGAAAGAGGAATTACTTTCAAATGTAAGAACGAATTTTTGAAGTATCATTATTTACAACTGTGACCTTTTTTCTCATTCTTCGTTTTTTTTTACACATGCATGAAAATAATTATATATATATATATATATATATATATATATATATATATATATATATATATATATATATTATATAATACATCTTTATATTATTTTTATTTTCAACTATTTTCAAATTTTTTTTCATAAAAGTATATAATTTTATTACGTTTCAACATGAAGAAATGTCTGAAATTTGAAAAAAAGATTTATAAAATTTCTAAATAAGATATTTTTAAATATATATATATATATATATAAATTTAGTAAAATGTATTTACTTTAATATTTCAGAAGTTTAATATTCAAATATTTTGAGTAATTAAAATCAAGACGTGGAACTAATTGTTAACAGATGGAACTGAAGTATTGAAATTTTCATTCCGTTTAAAGGAACTTCACCAAACATATTAAAGATTAATAATTATATACTTCAAATAACATATATTAATTAATGAATTATTATCAATATGATTTTTTAAAACGTCTAATAAAAACATGTATTCATATGATTTAATTGTATTTTTTTCTTGTTACAGATATCCAGTCAATTTCTGTACCTGTTTTAAAACGAATCTGTAAGTGTTTAAAACGTTTAACAGTTTATTTGTTTTAATCAATTCTAATTTTTGCAATACGATAATGGTAATTGGATATTATGTTGAAACTGATAACCTGTCTACAAAAAAGTGAGACAATAGGTACTTATTAGGGTGAGATTTATAGAATAAAAGGTATGACTGGTCTACTGAAGATATCGTTTGTTAGATTAATTGTTTCGATAGTGTATCAGAGACATTTTAGTATTATAAAGAATAATTACCACTTTAAGACATACAAGACCTGTAAGGAAATAAAGAAAAATCGTTAGAGATTACAGATGTTAATCGGTATCTATGAGTATATTGTTTGTGTAATTTTGAAATACTTTGTCTTAAATAATCTCTTCAGTTCTCCCTCTCTCTCTCTCTCTCTGTATATATATATACATTCATGTATATATATATATATATATTTATATATATATATATCAATATTTCATATCAGTTACATGATACACTATTTATAACATGGTTTAGATTTTTTTAGTAGTTACTTATTCTAGTTTTTTTGTGAGATCTTTTATAACTTAAACGGTGTAAATAATAACATTTCTATCTAGATGTGCATAATCAAAAAAAAATAAATAATCAATTATCAAGTATTTCGATCAGAAAAAAATACGGTTATCAGGACAAGTGAAAAAAAATCATTTTTGAAAGTGAATTTAGCCCTAGTTCCAAAAATTATATTGTAAGTGTTTAATTCCTTGTTCTAACAGTTCTATTTTATATTTATATTCTTTAACTGCTTCTTTCAGTTTATTATAAATTAATATTCGCGGTCGAAAAATTGATCAATAATTGGTTATTGATCACTTTTAGTTGATGCTTAAAGTACGGAACACATCATCAGTTAAAACTGATAGTCAGAGGGTAAATGACAGTCAAAATGGAAATGTATGCATCAAAATGACTGACTGTCAGCCCGACTGAAGCAATTCGAAAATTTTGAATATGGACTGTTATTTGCATTGAAACTGTCAGTTAGTAACTGATAATATGAGCGTAGTTTCTGTCAGTCGTCATTTAATCATGTGATTTTAATAAGTAAGGTCGAAGTAAAAAAAAGGATTTTCTGGGCATTTTCATTTTAAAATTTTAAGAAAGAAAGTGTGTTTTTATATTTTTTTGAAAAATAAAAAATGGAAGATGAAAAACCCATGTCAATAGACTTCATTGATCGTTATAAAAACATACAGCATTATGGTACAGTCTTTAAAATATGATCTGCACTCTTAAATGACAATCCAGAAAATCGTCAGTTTTTACTGATGATGTGTACCTTACTTAAGGTACATATTTTTTTTATATCTTAGCATTCTGAGTATGAAGGCCATTGAAATGCACATAAGCAACAATCAAAAATTATCAATAATCATTTAATACTTTTGATTAGAATTTTTTTATAGTTCACGGGGCGAGTGAACAGAAAATTAATTTTTTATAACTAACGAAATTTATTATACATTATAAAGAGGTTATAGTAAATATTTGATTGAAATCATGTACTATGAAACTAGGATGACTATAACTAACGATTGATAGACAATACAGTTCTGATTGATAAAATTCACTTTCACAAACGTACTCTTTTCTCATTCTATAAATCACAAAAAAGTTTTCTTATCGTTATGTACAATAAATGATTATTGATTATTTCTGATCGATGTTTAAGTGCATTTCGATAGAAATGCCATCATTCTCAAAGTATTAGAGGGAAAAATGTTATATCTTAACATTATACTCAATTGTCATAGAAATGCGTACAAGCAACAATCAAAAATATTAATAATCATTGAGCGATCAAGAACATTTTTGCTAAAAAAAATATTTTGTGGTTTATGGGATGAAAAAAGAATTGATTTGTAAAAATGATAAAGGTTTTCATTCTATAACAAGTATATAGCCCGTCAAAATTGACAAGAAAATAGAAAGAAAAAATTTTTTTTCGGTTTTTACAATAAGATATATTTAAACATAAAAAATACCTTAAAATAAAACTTAATGAATTAAACATGTTTTTATTATGAAGATAAATCAATATATGAAGAATTACTGTATTTGTGATTATTTTATTGTTGTTCTATCTTCTTATTCGGGAGTGTGCATGATAATATCCTTAATATTAAATAGATAAGGAAACATTTATTATTCTTAGATATTCTTGTAAAGGTAATTATTATACAAAATGAAAATACTTTACAAAACGTTTGCATGAAAAAAAGTTGCCATCTAATTTTGAACTGCACATCTTCATCAAATTGAAATTTCGAGTGTGTGCTAGTAAGAAGAGCGCTACAGCCTCGCCAGTTCGCCTCCAACGTACATATAAATGTTTACATTCATATCTTTCCATTCTACGAACGTACAGCAACCGTACGATAACCACCAAAGTCTCAAAGAATGTTCAAAAACTGTCGGGGAGATAAGAGATCGTGGCGTGCTGCGATCGTCCACGGATGACTGGATCACAGACATGAATAGACGCGTCTCTTTTTTTCGCTCGTACGTTCTTTCTTTATCGTCATTTCGTTCGATACGGATCTATCGACAGTGGCGTGCGTGCGAGAGAGACGGACACGCCGTTCGCGAAACGTCGGAATGAGATAAGGGGACGCGCGTTCATCTCGTCGCATCCGCTGCGAGTGATGTTGTGCAGTAACTAGCGTAATCGATCGACAACATTACCTATGTTGCTCGCATATAATAGAAGAACCTTTCATGGTTGTGTGGACACATTTAGATGAAACGATGGTGTATGTATACATGGTTGAATGGATGGAGTGATGGATTTGCGCAGCCTCGTTCTCTACACACACACACACTAAAACGATCGCAATATATATATATATATATATATATATATATATATGAATGTACATAAATTTGAACTATTAGCTCAGAGACACCCAATCTTGTCCATGAAGCCAGCGCACGTGTAATTGGAATATTAGATTCTAGTACACATTTTGTTGTCAATAATAGAACCATTAATGTAACAATATATCCGATTAGATGCATATATTGATATAATGCACATAATAATTAATAGGAATGAAGAATCAGTATAGAACATTTGCTGGTCATAATCGAAAATTGATTCTAGCACGGGTAATATTTGTTGTAAATGTTTTCACGCTTGTACAGGTAAAACGTTGAATCCATTAATCCGTTTATTAATACGTGTGTTTATCTCACTCGGACGGAATTTATGTATGCAAATTTAATATAAAATTATAATTGAAATTTGTAATTTTCTTCGTTTAATGTATTCAAATGATTTTATTTATATTCATTTGTATGTGCTTCTTTTTAGTAAACGTTCTGTTTTCACAAATAATTTTTTTTCATCTAACATACCACCAAACATTTTTCTAATCAGATACGTTCATTTAATTATTATTAATCATTTTTTACTGTCGATCATCCACGCTTCGATAGTGCAGCCGCCATTTTCAAAGCGTCTAAGTACTGAAAAATCTTTTTTATTATTTTTAAACACATTTAAGAATATATAAAATATTGACTCGATCAATAGATGAAACTATTAGGTTGGTAGAAAAATAATTGCAGTTTATGTCATTCAAATACATTTACATCTTTTGATTTTCCTAGCTGTTTCAAGTGGTCCAGAATTGTTTGATGAATAATGCTTTAATTTTGTCTAAGCATTTTGTTGTGCATAGTTGTGAAAAGAAGGATGTACGCGGCCTTCATCTTCAAGGCTTTTATCCCCAGCACACACTTTTTGGAACCAGCATTGCACCGTACGTTCCTTAACAGTACCCACACCAAAAGCATCGTTTCGTTTACGAGCAGTTTCTACTGCTTTACCACCCGTTTGGAACTCATATAAAAAATTTGCACTTATTTGCTACATTTCCATCTTTATCAAAGCTTCGATCGAAACGTTACAAGTTTATTATTTATTCTATTCTAAGTCTAGCATTTCGAGTTAATATTTTTCAAAAATGAGTCATTTTCTCGTCCCACAAACAACCATCTTTTTCTAATCGAAAGTGTTCAATAAATTATTATTGATTATTGCTGATAGCATTTCTATGACAATTCCATCATCTTCAGAACGCTAAGATACGGAAAAATGTCTACCTTTGATCAATATAATTATTTATTGAACATTTTTGTTCAGATTTCTTTTGTGGCACGTGGAATAAAAAAATATTCAATTAACCTTTTCAAGCCGAACGTGTGTCTTGGAATCTATTGACGTTTTCCAAAGAAACTATGGTCTCAGTGCGCTATATTTAGGATGATATATTTAAAGGTCACTAATCTCTTTCTAATGAGACTAAATCGATAACTGTTTCTTTCATTAAAATAAATTACAGTCGTCCAAAAGTCAGAAAAATCGCGTTTTTTTTTCATTCGAAACACTATAAAAATCATGAACTTGAGATTTAGATTGAATAATATTTTTTTCCAAAAGTTCATCATTGGGAGAAAGTGTATAAAAAATTTCGAGACACTAGCTACAAGATGTGACCGACGTGAAACCGTTTTGTGCACACTTGACTGCTTTAACATTTGTCACACCCTACAGTAATGTTATTTCTACAAATGTTCAATTATAATCAATTTTTTCACTTCCAATTATATGTTTCTAATCACGAGATTTATATTTCCTCGAATATTATCAACAATTTCCCACGATATACCAGATAGATATGAAATTTCTAATGTATAATCCGAATTCAGATATTTTTTTTTGTAACCGACAAATTTGCATTTTTTATTTTGTTTACAATAAAAGAATGTCGAATTAATCGAAAAAGGTATATTAAAAATGTTTAACACCCTTTCCCCGACTCCAAAGGGTTAAATAACACACGGCCTGCTTTGTCTTATTGAAGATATTGCATAATTTACTCTTTCATTCTCGATTTTGATTTGCCACGACTTGTAAGAAAGAATCCATTCTATTGCATATTGAGTTATTGTTATTTTTTTATAAGTATAGCTATATGCGTGCACAAGAAATAATATAACAATAGAAGGCGTAACGAACCGATACCTATATACAATATATATATATATATATATATATATATATATAATGCGAATAAAAAAAGCATTCATTTCTGTCGTTTCTCAGCTACCCACGAATAAATAATTATAATAATAATAATAATAATAATAAGGCCTAATGGTTATAGCGGCGCGAATGAAACTTTATACATCGTACAAAAGTGTAGAAAAGTACAATAAAGCACACTTCGATCCGAAACCATTATAAACGCGAAATAACGCGGTCGGCCCAACGACCGCCGACATTACAATTGACTTGGCATGGATAACACCACTGGATATCTTTTTCATACTTTCTCTCTCTCTTTGAATCGTGTCGGTCTCGCTCGCACGCGATTAAATTTATAAAAGATATTTCACGTTTATTGTTCACGAGTAAGAGGATTCGATGTTGTATAATAAAATAGAGCTATTTCTAGCCCCTCGAACGAGCGGTTAGAAGTGTAATAATATTCAAAATTATCATAAAAATGTATTCAATGAGATGTTTTCTTTTTTTTTAAACCGATGATATTTTTAGAGATATTTTCTTAATAGTTATCGTATTCGTATATCACATATCAAATGTTTCACAGGCTGAAAACACTGACTATTAATTATCTGAATACTAATTATATGACTTGGTGCTAATTAAAGATTGCTAAACTAAGGCTGAAGGTTTTTAATCTTTAAATAACTTGGAAAAATCCCGAACGGTATCTTTCGTATCATTCATTATTTTAACTTACAAATTTCAGTTATTCAAATTATAACAGTACTTAACTATTTTTTGATGTACTATTTTTAAAAATGATTTTTATTCTATCTTTTTTAAAAAATTTAAACCAATACAGAAAGAGATTACAATCAAATGGAAAATTGTCAAATTGATCAAAAATTCGTTTTTTTCAAAGAAATATGAAAGTTGAAGAACTTTATTCAATAAATATTATTATTTTGCATGACTTCAACCTATTTTTCGACTAACTTCATATTTCCATGTGCAAAAAAAATACAGGTTTTTCCATAAAGAAGATATAGTAGTAAAGAAATATAATTATATTTGTCTTCAAATTTATTGAAATTGAAATATTCAATAATTTGATTACAGTAATTTCAGCTTAGTATTATCAGCTTCTTTGAAAGAATAGAATCCCCTTTCCTCCCTAAACAATATTAGTAATCCTAAACAGCTGTTTAGGATTACAAATTGTTTTCTAGTCAGTACGGCCTCTGTTAAAATCTAGATTTTTTAAATTGTATTGTACTTTGATTAAAACCGATTTCTAATTTTATCAGTAACTTAATTCTTATTTTCTTAATAATCTTTTTTTCTCCAAGTTACTGTGCACGGTCAATTCTTCATTTCTTCAGAAATATATCATTCTAGCTGAATTTGAGTAGTGAATCTCAATCATAAATCTGATCTATGAATATTTTGACAGTAAATTTATGCAATATCTAAACATTATAATTGCATGCCACTAAACTACCAAATTTCCAACATATAATCTAAGAATATCTTAATTTTCACTTTTATATACCTCAGTTCTCTGAGAATGGTCATATTAATATCATAAAGACAATCGAAACAATCAATTATCAATTACTGAAATTTCTTCATTAGAAATTTTTGTGTAATTTTTCCGATGAATGTAAATTCATTTACAAAACTAGTTTCTACTCAAACAAAAATCTGTGAGTAAAAATGAACATTCATATATGTAAAAAAAATTATTTGTACAAACATATTCTGTTTTATAGACTTTCAAATCGTCGTAATTGGAATACCATAAAGATACCAAAAAATTAGATGCAGTAAACAGGCTAAAGTAGTTTTGTATAGAAAAAATTACTAATACATTTTATATTCACGACTAGGTTTTCAATCCTTTAATTTCATAACCAGTTATAAAAACAAAAAAAAAGAACAAATCATTTACAACCTCGAATATGTTTCATAAATAAAAAGCGTTTAATTCCTGTTTTCTTTTATAAATTACTTTCATATTTTCCTACTAAAATGTCTTCTTAGAAGACAGAATTCTTAAAACACATTAACACGCGATACGTGGAACTTCTTTTAGATTTTTCGATTTTATTTATTAATAAACTTTCCTGTACAAATCCTCTTCACAATTCTGACGTCATTTATCTATCATCTGGAGATGTTCAATCCATTGAAATCTTTGTATTTTAATGAGTGTAGATAACCTTGATCCTTCCGGCGGTTAATACAATTCATGACTATATCTTGATCTCCAAATATAATAGTCTGGTCAGAATTTTAGACAAAAAAAAAACGTAACAGTGATTTACTAATTATCATATTAATGTGATATGAAAACTTTTAATCGGTGCTATTAACATGAAATAATTTTTAATTTTTTTTTAGATACAAGTTTATACTTTCTAATAACTTTTGATAGTATATTATACATGATACGATTACGAACGTTAATAAAATTATCATAAAGTAGTGATAATTTCGTATATTCTTATTTATGTATTTAAAGTATTTAATAAAAATAAAACAATTCACATGTCGAGTTGTTAATTAATTATTTCGTCCGGATATTATAATCACTCATTAAAACATTATTTTTATCAAGTGTTAGATTTAAAACTTTCTAGTTATATAAAAAAAAACATGTTTTAAAATATTTGCAATAAAAACAATGTAAAATTTAATTATACCATCATAACACATATAATACCTGCATATATTGCTTGAACAAATTTACAAAAGTATATGTTAGATCGTAGTTGTAAAATAACTACAAGATACAATATTTGTTTAAAAATCATGATTTATATGACATACAAATCTGTGACTCACAGGGATGAAATTATTGGATACCTTATAACTTTGAATACGACTTGAATATAATCTTGAATTTTAATTTTACATGTGAATTTTTTTCTCACTCCTATAGTTATTTTAGCAATCGAAAATAATTAATGTTGATCATTTTTGGTTAATTCTTATAGGCATTTGTATCAAAAAATTTCTACAGAAAGAAATTCTGTAACTTAGCGCTCTGTCAATAGCATTTCTATCGATTTATTATACATTTTTGATCAGAATTTGTTTATGAGATGAAAAAAGAATTCATTTGTGAAAGTGAATTTAGCTACAGTATCTGCATTATGGCTTAAACTTGAATTTCATGGACGATCACGCGTCTGATATCCAAAAAATTTTCATTTAACTGGAAAAAATGTGATAAGAAACATGTATTCATTTTATTACACAAATATCTTCATTAATGATCATTGTAATTGATCTAATATTACATTCATCATCATTCGTACTACTCATATCATCTTTCAATCGATTAGCTCGATTTTCGAACCATTAACTTGTAAAAATTTGTAGAAATCGTGTGATTTCTGAACAGCGTCGCCTTTTTTTAAATAAAAAACGTGTTTTTTGACAGAATTTACAATGTCTTCTGTGATTGAAATTTTTACATGGATATAATATGAATTTGTATTCCCCAATAGAAGCACACACAACGAATACTTCTTGCAAAAAAAGAACGCATGTTTGAACTTCATCGAACTAGCTCTGATTGAATTCAGTTTGAGGTCTTCTTTAAAATTTTTATATATCATTTTTTTTTAAATTTTTTATTGATATATTCTTAGAATTTTCTAAAGACAATATATATATATATAAATATATATATATATATATATATGTATTATTTGTATATATTAAAAAATAAGATATTAAAAAGAAAACATAGAAAACTAGACAGACATGTTTTTAGTTTTCAATAAAAATGACTGTTATTTTAATAAAATTAAATTTCGAAATACAATCCTTATAAACATAAAAGAGCTAAGATATGTCTGCCTTATAATCAACTTTCAAAACTGAATTTTTTTAAATAAAATTGTACAAGCATTTTATTTCATATACCGACATTTTTTTGTAGATCTTTCCGAGTAACAAAATATTTAATTATAACACAGTCAAAATGACTGAAGTGTAAAAATTTAAAGAATTTATAGAGAAAAAAATATCATATATATATATATATATATATATATATATATATATATATATATATATATATATCTTTGAATGAAAGAAAACAACACCCTTTACAAATTACAGTTGTAACACGACCCCTCTATTCGTTGAAGCGACGCGGTGATGAACAAAAAAATGTATTAACATCTTTTTTAAGTCCACATAGCCGTTCTTAAACCCATACTATATGTGTATGTGTATATGTATATCTATATATATGTACATAAATGTATGTGTGTGTATAAGACGTCGTATCTAATTCACTTTAGATTTAAAAAGCACACCGTTGAAAGAATATCGCTAACAGTTGTACACAAAGAAGCATTCACGACAAAACGAACGATGAAAGAAAATCTACGTACCCAGACGTGTCTCTATAGATGAATAAAGAGAGAGGAAACGAGATATAATGTTATAATATGAGGACACGATGACGATGCACTGATAAAAAATTAATATTGGAGAGATGAAGAGCTGAAAGGACACGCGATCTATAATTTTAAAATATTTATGGATAAAGTGGACGTGGATAAGGAACGTTTGTGTCGAATGAAACATTAAAATTTATACATTCAAGCTATATATACATATACTGTGGGACACATATGTAATGCTTTTTTATGAATATTATTTAAGTATGTTTAATGGCTTCAAAAAGCGTTAGTACTAATTCTCATCTTTATTTATTGGGCTGTTAATTGTTTTATACCTTTTTTACACGCTAGAGAATTTAGTATTTCGAAGTAAAAGTATTAGATATTTAAATAAATCTTTTTCATGGTATATCATTTGGTCTAAGAGAACAATTATTCTAAACGTTTTATGAACTGTGCTCTTAAAATTATTTTATACTAAATTGATACAGATCTATATAGTGTCACATTGTGAGATGGATTGTCTATCTCGTACAACTAACAGGAATGAGAGTTTAAAGACCAATACAAGTTTTCAATCCAAGTGAAAAAAAAAAATACAAACTAAAAAAAGTTAACCCTCGATCCTGGTGCACCCTTCTTCATAATTTGACTAGGCGTATGGTGTAATTTATCCATGCAACATTTTTCAATTTATAATTCCTGTTACAACCAGTTATGGTATTATTGTAAATCTGCTCTCACAGATAAATTGATTTCTTATCTCACAAACTATAAAACATTTTTGAACAAAAATCATCATTACTCATTGTGATGACAATGTAATCATTTACAAAATTATTGTAGAAACTAATTCTCTGAAGATAAGGATTGGTTGGTTATTGAGGTTTTAGGGAACTTCGACAGATAAGATCATGAAGATAATGAAATTACCGTACAAACAGGCACAGGCAACCATCGAAAATGATCAATAATCAATTTAATGAACATTTTTGATTGAAATTTTTTTTATGATTTACGAGATGAGAAAATAATTCATTTGTGAAAACAAACTAGGTCACAATACCATAAATCCATTTCAGAACTGACAAAATCAGATAATAAAAAAAATGATTTTTGTAAGTACATTGCGAAATAGAGTTTTAGTAAATTCATTTTTAACTTTATTCTGATATTCTTCCATACTGTTTACATATCTAAAGCTTTATGTAAAACAAGTTTCTCTAAATTAAATTTCATAAGAATGTATTACAACCAACCATCAATTCGAATAATATTAACAAAACTAATTCCATTCCCGACTAAATGTGAACATCCAAAGAGGATTAGTTTTGATGATATCTTTATTGTATATTTTTCCTGTCTATTTGTTGTTCATTGTTCTGTGTGAATCCTGTAGGTCACGTGTCCGTACGTTTCGTACATAATACACATAATAATTTGATGTGGTCATTGAGTAAATTATATAAATCGGCACGAAATTAGAAACACCGAACAATATTTATTATTTACCTTTGAAGAATAGATAGAACGTTGAGATTGGATTTCCTGTGTGAATATATATATATATATATATATATATATATATATATATATATATATATATATATACACACATAAATATATATAGTTATATAAATAAATATATATATATATATATATATATATATATGATACTTTAAGGCAGATATTCCAATCTTTTTTTTTAAAAAAAACAGAGATGTGAATCAGAGCTAAGTGAATGTATTATAGTTAAATATTTCTGTGAGTCACGGCCTATACCATACGATATTTCGATAATAATAATAAGAAAATATAGTGGAAAAACCTCACATCAATAAATCGTTAGTTCGAGGAAAAAGTATGTAAATCCTTTCAAAATATTTAATAATTAAAAACGTCTTGTGTGTACTGAATAACAGCACGTACATAAATTACAGTTTTTGACACAGTAGCTCTAGACATACTTTCACAAGTAAAGAATTTAATCCTACAAAAAAAGAACACTTTTTTTATAATCAATTCTTCTAAGAAAATACAGCACTAGATTTCAACGGTTACTTAAAATTACGACTGTGTATAGATTTTATCATCATGGCCCTAGTTCTCAACTTTTCGTGTCTTCGGATTAAAAACAATTTCTATTTTGTTGCCAGCACTGAACTCATAAAATCGAAAGATCATTAAAATGAGATTGGGTTATACTATGAGGACACTGTAAAGTGAATCTTGTTATAACGAGTATCTATTACGTTTCTATATACTCACATACATACACATAGCCACACACACTACATACATACATATATGTATATATATATATATATATATTTATATATATATATATATATATATGTACATATATATGTGTGTGTGTATATATATATATATATATGCAGCAGCAGCAGCCTCTGTCAATCCATTGATGGATACAGACCTGTTCCAAGATTTTCCATTTTGTACGATTCAATGCCACACTTTTCCATTGATTTTCAATAAAATATATATTTCTTAATTCACAGTTAATATTTTTTTTCTCCATCGGTTGTCTTCTCTTCTTGCAACATGCCCCACCCATTTTCATTTCAGACTCTTTATTCCTTTTATTATCACAACTGTGAGTCCTGTTTGTATATATATATATATATATATATATATATATATATATATATACATACATACATATATATATTTATATATATATATATACATATATATATATATACAAACATACATGAAAAATTTGTGGATACTTAAGTTTTTTGAAAATTTTCTTAAGTAATAAAATTATGGCAAGAGCAAAAACAATATCCGAAGAAAAGAAGAATGTGAAGACAACATCGAGATAAGGGTACGTTAAATAGAACTCGATCTCAAGATCATGAAGAACCAAGAGAGAGAAGTACAACACAAACTGAAAAACTGACCTATAAAGAACTATATATATATATATATAGTGTTTGATTTGTAATATGTTACATTCTTGTGTACCTGGTTTTAAGTTATGTTTCTTCTTTTCGAGGTCACTATTCTTTCTTTTCCTACCTCTACCGATTTCGTTTTTGGACATCTTCAGGTGGATCGTCCTACAGAAAATGTTTAGCGAAAGAAAAAGAAAAAATAGTGAACTCAAAGACAAAAAACATAACTTCAGTTGCGTGTTTCAGTTTTAAAATAATTATGGGGTACTGTCAGAAAAATCATCCATTCCTCTGTCAAACATTTTAATACGCCCCTGGACCAATATTAATTAAAATATAGTTATTTATTATATATATATATATATATATATATATATATATATATATATATATATATATATATGTAATTTCGAAAGTAAAACAATCATTTCAGCTTGTCGATTTCATTTTGTGTTTCTTCAGAATTGAAATTTATATATACAAAATCTGACATCAAACTCATCCTGCGATTATATATATATATATATATATATATATATATATATATATATATACATACATAATGATGCATTTGACCTATTTGTTAATTGACACTTAGTTATGAGAGAAACATAAATTGTTCAACTCACTCACACACACACACACGTTGTGTGCAAAGCGTAACAGCAAGTACATCGCGTGTTCGTCAGATCCGTTAATGATCCGTTTCAAACTGTTCGATACACCCGCGCCCATACTTCACGTTTTTAACTGCCACTTTATTATGTTCATATAAATTATTATTTTGATATTTATTATAAATGATCCAGATTTCGAGACGAATTCTAATTGGTCTCTTTTTCGAGAAACAGGACGTTATGGATGTAATTATGTATGAGACGATTATATGGTTTTTATTTAATTAATAGTCGCAATGTACGGTAAAAAATAACAAGGTTCAATTACAAAGAAAACCTGTACGATTAGTGGGTAATATCTAAATGTATAAAACGCCCACGTAGTTATATATATATAAATATATATATATATATACATATGTATGTATGTATGTGTATATATTTAAGTAGGTATGTTGGATATGGGGCTTAAATTTAGTTGTATTAATGAGATTGGAATTAAATAAATAATGTAATCATTTTTATTTCTTTTGTCTTACAATGTTTAATTATTCGCTTACTCTGTAACTTAAGATGTTTATTTTTACTTTTTTTTTAAAAAAAAAACGCAATAATATTAAACCATATTCTACGTAAACACCATCACCAGCCTCTGTCAATCTACTGCTGGATAAATGCTTTTTCCATGATTTTCCATTTTGTACGATAGAATGAACCTCTCTTTTCCACCGATTTCCAATATTTTTTTAATATCCTTATCTTATCTGTTCATTGATGTTTTTTTTAGTCTTTTTATATTCCTCGGTTCTCAGTTAATAATATCTGTTGTTCATACGTTGTCTTCTTTTCTTGCAACATGCACCTCCCATGTCCATTTCAGACTCTTCACTCTTCTAATTATATCTGTGACTCTTGTCTGTTTTCGTATTCATTCTATTCATATTATATATATATATATATATATATATATATATATATATATATATATGTGTGTGTGTTTAATTTTTTTCTTCCCACGGTCTCAATAAAATAATTTCAGTATCTTAATAAACACGCTGCTATAAAATCTATCGATAGTACATGGATGTTTATATAAAATCATTAAATTTTCATGAGAATAAAAAGAAATTCACTTACTGTGAAAAAACTACAAACATTCACATTTTGTTAGAGTAGACAAAAAAGTTAGCAGCTGTGAATTTTGAATAGAAAACTCGTCGATTCAAAAGAGATCTGTTATAAAAATAGGGTTATATAAGTATTTTTGTTACATCTATATATATATATATATATATACATATATTAACACTAGCATATATATTAGACAAAGTAAGTAAACGAATGCGTAAAGGCGACACGAGAGAGCATATCAAAATTAATTGCCAGTGAACAATTCACCCTAATTTAATGTTGTTTGTAAGGGTTGGGCCGAGCGACCGACCGACCGACCGACCGGTGAGAGACCTTTGAAGAAGCAATAAATTCAGGGCGGAGCCGATGCCGTAGGCTCCATCGCTACGCGTCTCCACTTCAAAACCCCGTCGCTCTCACACAACAGACACACTCGTTGTCGTAGCGGGTTGATAGTTGTGTCGTGCTGTATGAATCACAGACAACACAACTCTGCAGGTTCTCTCTGGGGATCGATTGCATACACACACATATTGTATATATTTATAATACATATACATATATATATATATATATATATATATATATATATATATATATATATATATATATATATATATATATATATATATTAATATATACACATATTACATATGATTAAATAATCACAGTATTTGACATCAGAAATTAATTAGGCATTCATTCAACGCATATTTCCATACAGAAACGTACCTTTTAAATAAGAATAATAATAATTGTAGAGTCGACAGTAAATAAACAATTGTGGCATTGTATTCAGTTAATGTAAAATGTTAATACGCGCTTTGTATCAATATATATATATATATATATATATATATATATATATATATATATATATATATATATATGCATATGTTTGTGTGAGTGAGTGATTAGAGGAATGTGGGTACAGGTATGTAAGTACACGCAGGTACACGTTCGCTTTGTTCTCGTCTTTATTGTTGTGATGTTAATTTTAAATGGATAGAGGAAATGAAAGTGCAAAAAAATATTCATGTAAGGTGACACTTTCTTTAATAAATGCGTTCTCCAATTACGCACAAATAAATTGACGTTGTTAACGATCAGTGTAATGGCATCGAACGGTATCAGATTATATATATATATATATATATATATATATATATATATATATATATATATATATATATATATATATATAATATTCGTAACTGGAAATACCAAAATTATATTCGGTATGGTTTTTCATTTTCATCATATTTTTCAATAATATTTTTCATGTGTACACACGGATATAAATTTGGGTTATAAATAGGTTTTTCTGAGATTTCGGGGAGTGCCGTTAAGTATTTTGTTTACTTAGGTCCTGAATTACTTCTAAGAAAAATTTAATTTTATCGATTGACATGCAAATGTGATGAGTTGGAAAAAATTCTAAATAATATTAAGTTCTAAATGGAAAAAAATGAAAAATCTGGCGATTATGTAACATTTTTACTCATTTATTTGGAAAGAAAGAATATTTTAGTAATTCATTGTACGTAAGTAATTATGAAAGAGGATTAAATTGATATTTGTTTCATTGGAGTCAATGAAACGAATTGTTTATATATTAAATTGTTCAGAATTATAATCCTTTAAGAATCATAAGTGGCGAAAAAGTATTCTTCTATTTATATTAATAAACACAGAATCTGTTAAATTATCTATGATTTGAAAGTTTGATATTAAGTTTACATATTTAATTATATTTAATGTTATAGTTTATACTACTTGTAATTAACATACTTGATTTAAGCTACATTTTAATCTAAAACCAAAATTGATCCCAATCTTGTATTCGTTGTTGGGGTTTAATGCAACTTAGTTCTAATTTAATAGCATGTATAATTGGAAAATTTGAGAATAATAAATTGAAAAAAGGAGCTAGTTATTAGTATTTTGATTCTGGATTGATTTTTTTACATTTTAAAATTTTATGTGAACATTAGTAAAGTGACTGTAATTAAATGGTTGTTTGAAATTTCAACATAGTACTTAAATTTCACAAATGAATATTTTTTTGTACTGAAAATGTATATAGATGTCTTTAGAAAAAACTTCTTTCATATCATCTTAATAAAAAGGTTAGTTTTTTTTTAAATGAAGATTTAAATGATGTTCTCAAATAAAGAGATTGCTAAATTATCAAACCTATAATACCAAATTTACAAGGTCTGGAATTTTGAAAACTTTTTTTACTGACGAATATAACTTATTATTTTTGATAAAAATCTGAGTAATAATGTTGAAACAATATCACAAGAACTGAAAATATAAAAATCTTATTCGAACAAAGAAGCATAGAGGTGGGTCTATTCTTATCTGTGAACGCATAGTTATAATGAATAGATTAACAGCGTTTCATTCATAGCACAATGACTAAAATTTTGTATATATTGACATGCTGAGAATCAGTATTCCGAATTTGGGTCTATCATCCGATTATATTTTCCAAGAAACAATGAGTCGGGAGACATTTGTGAACTTGTAACGAAATGGTCACTGTATAATTAGAGAAAACAGCTCCTTTAATCCTCGAAATATCGAAACCTGAACCTAATTAAACGTCTTTGGAGTGAAGTAAATCGCAGAAACGAAAAGTATCGAACTACAAATAATTAAAATAAGTGTTTTGGAGAACAGGTAGAAAATTTCAGAAAAATTTAGCGAAAAATTAACCAATTCATTTCACTAAGACTGAAGATTGTTACTGAAAATGAAGGTGGATCTATACGATGTTAAAAAATAATAAATTCATAATAAAGGAGATGTTACAAACAGAATGTAAGCGTTTTTGTTATTTTTTTATTTATAAATATGTATTTGTTGTATTTCTTAAAAGTTATTTATTATGTCGACATTAAAATGAATACATTTAAAGAATCTGAAAAGTATTTTTCATTTTTTTACTTTTATGCATTTGTACATATGTAGTTTTGAATACATGTTTCGATTTTAACCAAATCGTAAATAACAAAAACATATGGTATCTGTTAAAGAGTTCGCTCTGAATCCGTAATTACCACGTCTTCATTTCAAATCCCCTACGGTTTCGATAATCATTACGTTTCTCTCTATTCCATCTATTACCATAACTACAACTGTTTGTATATCGTACAAGTCTTAAACGATTGACCTAGAGGCTATCAAATTAATCACTGCGAGAAAAAAAAATACTCGGCACACATGGTGTAGACTGCCAAAACATGATCCACAAAAAAAATGTGTATATATCTATCTATCCAGACGCGAACAAGTCATCCACAATAATTCAGTCAGAAACCGGTCCCCCTTTCCCTGATCAGTCTAATCCCCACCACGGCTAATGCCAAAAAACTCTGTTATACACACACACACATACATTTGCATCGAGGAACACGCGGATATCCCTCGTACGTTCATGCAGACATACACACATACACACGCGCGCACGCACACTCATGCATACACGCTCGCACAAACACATTCGAGTACGCATGCAGCATAAATACACACATATACATGTACGTGCATATAACAGATCCAATCGATTTCCGGCTAAAAGCAATTCGGACAAAATAATACCGAGTCACGGACACGCACACATGCGAAAGCTGGAACGCGCACACATCGAACGAGCGCCGTGCATGTATACGGAAAGTACAGACAGATCGAAGCGGCCGCGGCACATAACAGCAGACAGCCGACGTTTCCCCGCCGACGCCGTGCGCAGCCGGGCGTCCGGCGCTCCCGCCACGCTCGCGTCCATCCCCGCCGCGCAATGCACACACCCAGGCCGCCGCGGTGGGGATGCGTCGCGTTTCAAACGGCCGAGCCGGTCCGTACGTACTGCAGATATACCAGTCGTGGCATACAGCCCGTACGGTGCGTACAACGCAGGGTCGTTCATTTGTATTATTTTTTGATGTGTTTTTGACATCAACAACAGTGCAACAACCACCCTGTACTAAAATACAACACTCAAATTCTATTCGCATTATCGTTATCATTGTGTTTTTCTCTTCTTACCGTTACGATCTGTCGCCGTTGTCGTTGCAGCGACGTCGTTACAACAGTGACATATTTTTTCCAGTGTGTGTTTTTCTGGTCGTAACGACACGCTCTTCCGTTCTTCTTATCGTTCGCCGTTGTTTTCGCAACGAGTGTCGTATCACATCGTACGTGCTACACGTTGACGTCGAAGGACCTTTAAATTAATTAAGGACATAAACAATTCGTGGCATTGAATCTATGTTCCGGTCGGATTCAATGCCTTAACAGTTTTTCCTGCGCGGCCAAAATTAAATAGAAGTAAATAATAAAAAACAGAAACAATCAGAATTTCACAAAGAGACAAAAAAACTTGCATCGGTGTTATTCGTAAGTGTGTTGCGTGCATTGTATTGACGTTTCGTTCTGTCGTTCCGATCAAGCGAATCGTTATTTTTTCAACATTTCGAACAACTCCACACGCAGATCTACATAGAAACAATCTCATCGCATATCGCTCCAGTGATCGGTTCGTAGTGATCTGAATAATAACATTGTGAGTATCGTCAGTATTTATTGTGTTTCCTGACACGGCGATCCGGAACATCTGTTTTCGAGAATAAAAAATTAACGTGCACAAGTAGCGGTGTCTCTGTCTGTTCTTCTCGTGCGTCCGTGTGTTCGTATGTGTGTGCGCGCGCGCGCGTGTTCTTATCCTACGTTATAAACAATCTGTAAATAAACAATATAACAATATCGGTGGACTCGAATCTCACGGTTCGGAACACGCAGAACGAAGAGAGAAACAAATTAGCATGTTCGCGTTTTGATGCATCTGCGAGAGAAGTGGTTTCTGTAAAACGCCGCAATCACAAGACTGAATATCCGTGGGAATAAGAGCACAGCGATCGAAATGACAATGGCCGCGTGCTACACATCTTACGAGCTATCGCCGGCGCAACCGACGACAAGGACGCAGGTAGTCCAGCAACAGCACAAGGACTATTCGCGTCCCCTGCATGTGGATTGCAGCGTTGAGTACGAACTACCTAGCCAGGCGAAACCGCCGCCGGGCGGTAGGAACGAGCCGCTGCTTATGATCCATCCGTGTTATTTCCGTAAGATGGAATCGCAGCGGCGTAGTCCTTTCATCAACAATCTACCGGGACGAGGAGGCGTACCTTCCGCCGCCGTTCCTACGACGAACCAGTCGTCGCGGAGATCGAACGCGTCTCGGACGGCTGGCGTGCTCGTGCAACAACAAGTGCCCGTGTCGATGCACCAGAACGGGCAACAGACGAATCAACAGAGACACCAAAGCGTCGTCAGGACGATTTCGAATCAGATACAGCAGCAGCAGATGCCGCACCCGGCCGTCGTGCAACAACAACAGTACAACGCCAGTTCGGTTAACGTCACGACGACTCTACCACAACAATATAGACAGCAACAACAGCAAGCCAATGTCGCGGTAGCAGCGAATCCTCAACAGTGGACCACGAGTGCCGCTTCGATCGTCGATCCGCTGCTCACACAGCAGCAGCAGCAACAGCAGACGAATCATCATCATTATAGTAAACCGGTCCTATCTGTTACCGTCGGAAAACAACAGCAGCAGCAGCAGCAACAACAGCGCGAGATGCCGGTGATGAAGCAACGAGATCCGATGTTATCGGGCTGCGCTGCTGGATTGTATTCGACGGCCGCGGACGCCGGCGGTTTGTGGAGCGATACGAATCACAGTCCGTTGGCCGCGGAACGGTTCCCCGAGCCGCAGGTCGTCCAGCAACATCATCAAGAGAAGAACATACTGTCCGGTAAATACAGACAGTACCTTCGGGCGCATCGTCTGCACCCGTACATGAGCATGGCGGCGAGCGCCTTTCCGCAACTCGCCCAAATGCAATCGATCTCCTGTTATAATGTGTGATGCGACCAATGAATAAGACTGAAGGAATGCGTTTCGATGTGGATCGTCGACGTCGCGATCTAGAAATTTTATTGTGAATCGGCACGGCGCGATACGGCCGACGACAGCCAGCGACGGAAAGTGGTCTCACTCGACACTTACACGTTCGACGATCGAATATAAACATGCATACACACATACAAACACACACACACACGCGCGCGCATACACGCACGGAAAGAAATGTTTCTCTCGCGATTCTTTCGCTTCATCGTCCTCCTCTGTTCTCCTGATCGTTCGCTTTCCTTCCATTATTAGAGAAAATCAAACAGTGCTCGTCGCCATTTTATTTAACCGTCGAATGCATTGTTGACATATGGCCCGTTTGAATGAGGCGAGGACAACGCAGAGTGTACGTAGAGAGCATGTGTCTCATATACAAACGCGTTGACATCGAATTCAATAAGAAGAATGTTCACCGTCGTCGCCGTCGCTTTGCCAAGTAATCTTATACGGTATAAAAAAATCCCTTTGTGCCCGCAACGACATCGCCATATTTAAACAGCGGACATTTTGTTTTCGTGACAACCGACCGACAGGAAGTAACAGCGTATGAGAAATCTGTGGTGTTTTTTTCCTCTTAAAGTGTTTTACACGAGTGATCCGATCATTATTTATGTTATACAATTATAAATCTACCTATATCCAAATTCAGTTTTCACTCAGATATGAATAATGTAAACAACAAAATGTGTCTTTCAATGATCTTCTTTCTTAAAAGAGTGTGCATCTTTTTTAAAACAAATTCGATTAAACAGTGAAATACATGACCGAAATCTCAGTTTATTGGAAAAAAAAGTGTTTTCGACATGAATGAATATTTTGGCGTATACGATAAAAGAAAAACATTTCAAGTCGATTTTCAACAGTACTACTGGTCATCCGCGGGGGAGAATATTTATTGTAACGCATTAATAACGACAGTGACATATAAACGACGATGTTTACCTATTAAATCCGAGTGTCTAGTGCCACAGTTTGCCACAGTTTTAAGGTAAAAATTTATAAAGAAATCATATAAGCTATAAAACGAGTATGTATAGTTACAGGAGCGAGTTAATCAACTATATATATATGTGTATATATTAATATATATATATATACATAGGTATAAAGTAAATATATTACTACTAAATTTTCTTAGTTTGTTAACACATTTAGAATTTTTGTTTAGCGGAAAATCATGGTTATGTTTTATGTAAGCGTAACCTGTATTTAAATTATGGAAATGATAAAAAATACATATAAGACAAAAAAATAAATATTATATTCATCAAGTATTGTAATAATAATAATAATAACTAAGAAAATATTATATATATATATATATATATATATATATATGTATATGTATATATATATAAATGTGTGACGGTTCAACGTGTGGTATTTTTTATTATATAATACACAAACCTAAGTATTATTATTAGACACCCGCCCGTCCGCTCGCTACTACTACTACCACCACCACCACTACTACAACTACTACTACTACTACTCCTCCACTACTACTACTTACTACTACTCTTACTACCGCGTTTATTTTTTTCAAAAAAATCATTTATTTTCCTCTTTGATTTCAGTACGAGTATATTGTACACACTTGAATCTATTTTAAAAATATTTATCAATATTTCGTTCAAACATGAAAACTGAACCCTGAAAAATATTAATTAATTAATTAATCATTTATTTTCAAACCGGTTTAGATTTTGTCCTTAATCCAAAAACAGTTAAAATTGAATCTAAATGAAAATATAAAAACAAACACATTAATTAATTAATATTAATAATTATAATAATGATAATGATATGTAGTCGTGTTTTTATCAGAAGCTTGTGATGTAATCTTTTCGATGGAAATGTATCTATATTGTCTGATATATACATACATATATATTCTATAATTATTATATTATATTATAACGGAAACACATATAGGCTGATTATAAAAAAACAAAAACAGTAATATAAAAAAAGTATGTATAGGTGTACATAAGTACGTGTACAGTATGTGACGACAATAGAATCTTATAATCTGATTTTTCCGTGTGTATTTTGAATTAATA
The DNA here is from genome assembly GCA_034766995.1 of Acanthacorydalis orientalis. Classification (NCBI taxonomy): domain Eukaryota; kingdom Metazoa; phylum Arthropoda; class Insecta; order Megaloptera; family Corydalidae; genus Acanthacorydalis; species Acanthacorydalis orientalis. Next base: position 9,097,337 of record CM068318.1, on the reverse strand, counting down.
ATTTTTTATTCGATATCAAATCAGTGATGAATGAGAAGGGACTTATTGAAAAAGTTTTATCGAAACATTTGTCGTTTTTCCATGTATATATATATATAAATATCGAGAACAAACAAAACTATCGAGTGAAAACCTGCGATAAAATGAGATTTATTTTAAAAGCTGATGTGAATTGTATATTTGTGTATAGATTGTAACATTAAAAATAAGAATAACAGTTTATTTAAATTGATATAGTACGTTCTTATCAATTTCCTTAAAAACTTTCACTTTCGAAAAAAATGAACATGTTTGAGGATATGTGGAAGTCTTCATGAGACAGTGCAATATTTTTATATATACACAGAGCTTTTTGTACAGTCTACTGCTAACGATTTGTTGTGCAACATTTTTCAGATAAACAAAAAAAAAGTGAAATAAAAATAAGTCTGTTTATATCTTTAAATATGTATATTAAATTACTACGAAACAAGATATTAATCAAATAGATTAGATATGTTCGTACTATTATTTCTGTTGACTTGTTTTGCTCTTTAATCGATTTCAATTCACAATGTTGTTAGAATGTTGTATTGTGACAAAACATTTATTTCAAATACAATGATTTTTATAAAAACGAGTTTTTTTTTTAAAATTACTGTAGATTTTTATTAGATTATTTCTCAGAAATTGTTTAAGTATACGATTCGGAATTGTGATTCATTCTTCATATTTTTTTTTATATAACAGATAGGAAAATATTTTGACTGGACTTTGAAATAGGTAATTATTTTAATTATTTGTTTGACAACAAGTTATCAAGTACTCAAACTTCTTATTGACGTGCATTCATCTAGAAATTAATCAATGATAGCTTTTTTATAAAAGAATTATTTGTGTGCATACATATATATATATATATATCTATATATATATATATACATAAATTTAAAAAATATTGATTTTTATATTTACTATTTTTCTCAATCCATTTTCTTAATTCGATCTACTGGTCTCATTAAAATTTTAAGTTTACTTTAAAATAAAGTTAATTTTTATATAATTTTTAACAAGTTATTTATTTTTAATAATTTATTAATAATTTCTCTTATTATTTTCAATTTATACATGAGAATACTTTGATGAGTCAACATATAATTAACGATATTTATAAACAGTTATTTGAAATAATACACAATCTTCAAAGTAATTTTCTTTGAAATTGAGACATTATTTCCATTCAAATTCTTATCCCAGTAATGAATGATAATCGGTTTCAATAAAAATAAAGAATATAAATTTAAAATTGTAAATTTTCAAGAGAGATTTTGTTGAAGAAATAATTGTTTCAATGATTTAAACAATATTTTTTATTTTTATTTATTGAAATAAAAATTTAAGATAATTACAAACGAAGTATCAACATATAATAAAGTCACTGTGTTTAAATTCACTTTCACTTATACATTTTTCTCTCATCCTACAAACTATAAAAACTTTTCTGAACAAATACAAATAAATGATTATTAAAACACTTGTAAGTCTCGTTTATGCGCATTTCAATTGTGATGATTTCTCCCTCAGAGTGGTGAGGTACAGAAGTATTTAGATTGTCAGACAACTTATATATTTTATGACATTAAACGAATTAAAATATAAATAATTTGATTTTTTAATATGTTTAAATTCGAGTATTTCTTCCTACAACGTACCATTCTGGGAATAATGGCATCATCATCGAGATACGCATAAGAAACAGTCATAGACAATCACCAAATAATTAATAAAACATTTTTATGATTTGTAATTGAATGAAAAATTTAACCATTTTTTATTTTGACATATATCTGTTTCGATTGTGTCGTTTTCAGAGCGCTGAGGTACAGAAAAATCTATTCTCCTAACACTGAATCTTCCTTATGGTTAGTTAGTTAGTTATTGGGGATTTAAGACGCATCGACAACTGAGGTCATTAGCGCCCGAATCTTCCTTACATATCTTAAATTGTTATATTTAAATATTTTTCTTTAACGCATCTCGAACAGCTAATTCACTTCTTTTTTTTTAATATTACTGTTTATGGAATAATTTAGACAGACTATTTTTGTCAACATATTAATATCAACATCCGATTTTCTATAAAGACTAGATTTAAATTTTGACATCAATGTTAAATCTTTCAAGAAAAAATTAGAATCAGTTGATAATTTGGTAACAATTTTTTGTCTATAAAAATAAATATTTTGCTTTGTACTCATTTACAAAAGGAGCACATTATATATATATATATATATATATATATATATATATACATTTCATATGAGTAACATTTTTACTGTTTAAATTATAAAACATTTGTTTTTTTTGTTCAATACACACAGATATATATATATATATATATATATATATATATATATATATATATATATATATATATATATATAGGTATGTAAATTGACGATTAACCTTTTAAATCTGAAATAATTACTCAATTCTAAGTAAAAAGTGACATAATCAAAACAGGATTCAAACTTTCGACTTATTAGTCACACACACAAGCTACTGAATTACTAATTGCTTGCTGTGGTTCTAATCTAAAAGGATATCTACATGTCTGATATACAAGTTTTAATAATTTTATCACAAACAATCATCGCATAATGACATAAAATGGTAATGGGAATACATTGTCTTCATGACGTTTATCGTGTACTTGGACATTTTTAGTAAAAAAACATGTTGTTTGTAATTTCTAATACATAAATACAAATATATACGACTGTATATGCAAACATACTAATTGATAAATAATAGCTGTACCTTGGTACACGTCGATGCAAATCTCGAAAGAAAACTATTTATATAATAGAAATTCTCAAATGTCCTTTTCTAACTGTTATTAGTATTTAAACTAATAATTATTCTGTTTAAACAATTCCAATGTGTGTATTGAAAGTTCAAGTTAATTCTTTGCAAATTCAGTTTGATGTTGTGTGCATGACGTGAATATTTTATCGTTTGTTGGAAAACAGAATTAACTTGTGTTTTGAATCGAATGTCATTGAGTTATTTCTTTTCTTTACGGATTCGATTTTAAGTCTGATGCGATGACGACGTACGCTCTTGAACGAACACGTCAGCGCGAATGTTTTTAATTATTGTTATTATTTACACATCACTTATGTGAATTATGTACGGTTTTATGATTTTAATGTCGTATCGTGCGAACTGGAGGTCGGTCAGTCAAGTTTTCTCCGGTTATGTTAACGTGAAAAGTTTGTGAATTGAAGTACTTGTTTTTTCTTGAAGAAAAATTGAGATAGTAAAGTCTGTTCTGATATCTAATTTTTTCCCGAATGATAGTTAATGTACAATGTATAAATAAATGAAGCTATTGCTAATAATTATCTTTCATTAAATTGAAAATGTTATAGATGAGTTTCTCGTTCGGAGGTGTTAACTGTATTTTAAATTTTGAAATGTTTCATTTCACATCATCATATATATATATATATATATATATATATATATATATATATATATATATATTTGTGTGTATATATATATATATATATATATATGTATATATATATATATATATATATATATATGTAGATAGAGAGAGAGAGATATTTAATTTAGGTTTCCACATGAAAGTATTAAAAGGTGGCGCAGCGGTTAAAAATGCAATGTTATTTTTTTAGTATTTTAGTTCAATTCAATATTAAAATACAATTGATTTTTTTTTAATTTTTGTGTTTTTTTTTAATACTTTCGCGTGGAAGCCTAACTTAAATCCCTATATAGTAACTATTATACATACTTCACAAAACTGTTTATAATGCAGTAAAAGAGTTTGATTTTCTTTGAATCAATCTGCGAATTGAATCAACACTGATAAAGAAATCGTCATAAAAGAGGTCATTATATCCCGAATTTTAAAATTTTCATAAACGGATTCTTAAGTACACAAAGATAAAAAACCGGCATTTTATATCAATAAAGTCTATTTTTCGTTGATGAATTTATATGATTTTATGTTATTTTTCATAAATTATTTTTCACTCATCCTACAAACCACATTTTTGTTCTGATCAGTTCAACAATTGATAATTGTTAATTTTTGAGTGTTTTTTTTATATATTTCGATAGCAATTCCATCATTCTCAAAGCGCTAAAGTACAGATTTTTCGTTTGCTATGTGTTCCCAATTCGAGGTTTTATGTTTTTGAAGCATCTAAGTTTTAGGATTTTATAATAACAAGCCATTTCTATTCTCCTGTCATTCTATATAGAGTTCTATCAATATGATCATTCTCTTTCTCTTTCTTCATGTGTTGTATTTCCACACTTCTCTTGTCTTTACATGTTCACGTTTTATAAAGTGTGAATTCAAATAAAACTCAGATAACGAGATAAAAAAATATTTAATAAATAGATTTATAATTTATTATCAGGATTTTAACATCAACCATTTTCATGTAATTTATCAATCGATTAATATTTACTATTTCTGAATAAGTCGTATTAATTTATTTAAACTTTGAAGATAACTGGAAATGATCGAACTCAATTACCGAATTAAAATAATCTGCGACTGAATAGAAAATTAATGTACAATCCTTATTGACAGATCTCGAATTTAAACATGATTGGAATAATCAAAACAAAACATTAAATTTCAATTAAGAAACAAAACATTTATTGAATAATAATTTAAAAAAATATATTCGCGTCGAAAAATAAACAATGTGAAATTTTATTCGATTTTTTTAAAAAAGAACCTCTGATGTAATGTTTTTATAAAAGAAATCACAACAGTGGGGTTTGTTTTGGTTTCGTTAGAGGACAGTTATATTTTTAATAATAATATTTATTGAAGTTTCAAATAAAATGTTCGAGGCGTGTCGACGCTTTTATAAATATTCTCCGGATAAATATAATTGTACAATTTTTGATGATTATTATTAATTTAATACACACACACAAATATATATATATATATATATATATATATATATATATATATATATATATATATATATATATATATATATATAGTTGTATGTATTGACATGCTTACAATATCTTGAGATTTCCATGTTTATTTTAATCTTCTTTTCATATTTTAAACATCCATATTCTTACACTTCTTATGTGATTTGTATAGAATTGATGGTAAAAACAACTTGTATATTCATAATATTATAATTAAGTATATTTAATAATTACATGTCAAAAGCATATGAGTCATAAAATACCACATCATTTTTTCTAATTTAAATATTTGAATTTTATGAAAGAAAGTTCATTTTTTTGTATAATCTTATTTTTATCTGACAATTCGAAAATATCTTTCTCTGCCAATTTTTCTTTTCTCTATCTCTTTCTTTCACACATATATGTATATATATATATATATATATATATATATATATATATATATATATTGATGTATGTATGGATATAATATCAAATATTTGTTAAGAAAAAAACGAGGATTAAAATAAATATTTAACAAAATTTAATTCCATTCACATGAACTTTAAATAAAATAATTCATAAATCACGGTCTCAGTAAATAAATCTAATACAGTATAAATATTTATATTGGAAATTTGAAATTCAATATGTATCAATTACAATCTATTTAAAACCAGATATGTAAATAAAAGGAAATGAATATTATATAAATACATATTAATTTTCAAATCAAAATTTAATAAACGTATATTTATTAATTTACAAATTTATATTCACCGAAACAATATTGAAAATAATAAAATTTTATTAAATAATAATACGATCGCTAATAACAATCAAATATGTAAACACAAATAACACACACGTGTGTGTGAGTGAAATTTTCAGTCCGACGAAAAAAAAAACATACACGAAAAGCAAACGTAATAAAGTCAACACTTTTTACCGTGGGCAGAGTTGATTGAAGATAAAAAGAACCGAATTCTGAGAGTGGGAACTTAATGTTCAGTAGAGAAAATTAAATTGATACAAAAAAAGATAAAACGTGCATTGAACAAACATGATAAATATGTATTTGATTTTATAAAGCAGCGTCTATACAAAAAAACAATAAATAATTATACATTTTTAAAACATTTCATTATTTTTAATATTAATAAAATTAATCATTCTTTGTAATATTTATTTATTTTCTACATGGGTAAATAACGTTTTATTTTTTTTTATTTGATTGTAACAATAAATCATTTTAAGTCTATTATCCATATTTGAAATTTAGAGAAGAAAGATTTATTAAAATTACAATTCATTTTAAATCTAAATAGAAAGCATTAAATCACTCGTTTGAAGGCAGAATTGTTTAACCTACAAATTTAATTGTTTCTGGTTCTTTTCGAAATTGAATAAACTTATTGTTTGTTTATAAAAATTGCATCAAAAATACAATATAATTATTATTCAAGAGCTTCGAAATTCCACTTCGCCTTTTATAAGCAATGTATAAATCTTTATCGTCTCAACCCACATTTCTTGTTTAAAAAGTAGTTATGGCATATAAATTTTATTTGTTTTTCGTGGCGATTTTTATAAAAAAAATTGTCCGTTACACAAAATGATTTAAATATTGTCGATTTATGCAACAAATAAGAAAACGAATAACTGCTTTTTTTATTATTATTATTTTGTTGATTCAGGATCGAATTTTCAGTTTCTGGTTAGAGATTAATTCATTTTTATGAAAGAATAAAGTATACTTTTAGAAAATTGATAAGTGCAATTGTTTCATAATATAATTTTGGTACTGTGGCTATTATATATATATATATATATATATATATATATATATACATATACTCGTATATATACATACATACAGTTCCACAAATCAGGAAATAGTAAAATGATATTTTTTTTATTCTTTAGCGACTTAACAATGATTCCAGTCCTATAGAAATATGCATAAACAACAATCAAAAATGTTCTGTATTCAATTATTAAAAATTTTTGATCAGAAAAAAGTGTACAGTTTGTGGAGCGACTGACAAATTAATTTGTGAAATAAGGGCAATCATTTTAAGTTGTTAAGTACATAACAGTTAAAAAGGAAATATTTATTTTAATAAATTTTCAATTTATTTTTCAGTTTGACATCTAAATAAAAAAAATCCAAAATGACATCCAATACATGTTTTTCAATAATATTTCACTTTAAGGTTGACTATTTATTTGTTAAATATTAAAGTACATGCAGAAAATAAATAATTCAGTGAAAGAATGAGTATTGACATTAAAAAAAATTACTGGATATTTTTTTTGCTTATATCTCCATTTATGTTAGTTACGACACTGATTAAAATTACTCAGGTACATTGTTTAAAACTATCAGACAACTTGCATATATTTTAATACTAAACTAGTTTAAAAAAAAATTGGTAGTCAGTCGACTAAATTATATCTTCTTTGATACTATTTTAATTAAAACTGTTTTATAATAACACATTTTTCAAAAATTGCAATTTTAAAACAGTGATAAAATATTCAGTTGTTATGAAGTCAATTTAATTCTTTGTTTCACAAAATTTTCATTTTTCACTAAAGAAATTCATGTATTTTAAAAATATAACAATTCAGTTCTGTCACTGGTTAAATCCAAGTCAATAAATGATTTTTTTTACTTCACACTAGTCGCACATTTTTATTGATCAGAAATGTTCAGTAAATGATTATTGATCATTTCTGATTGTTGCTTATGGGCATTTCAATGACAACAAAACATTCTCAGAACACTAAGCTACAGAAGTCTTGTTGCTGGTCACAGAAAAAAAATATTTTTTTAACAAATATAAATACACTAGTGAAATAAAATAACTAAAACGAGATATTTTTATTTCTATATTTTTCATGATTTTAATATTATTGAACAGGATTTCTTAAGAAAACGTTAAGTGGTTGGAGCTATTTTCGCTAATGTTTGATTTACACGTGTCTGATCTTTTCTTATTCGCGAGAATTGACCTTTATATATCCGGCCTAAAAGTGTTTTAAATAACCTTACATATATGAACGCCATGATTAAAGCCAGCCATACCACCAGAATAAACGTTTTAGCGCAGAATAATAGTTTTAAGTGAGTATCAAAGGGTCATACATGGCACACGATGCGACAAAGTTTTAAATATAACTGAAAGTAAAACAGTCAAGTCTGTTTAAAAATAATTAGAGCATTAGAACTCATCATAGCAAGTAAATAAACACGAAAAAAATTGTCATAGGAACACAAAAAAAAACATTAAATAAATATTTAAATTTTTACAAAAACAGTTTATGAAACTAATTTCGTTGATTTTTTTAAACTACTCAACTTTCAAGTTGTAACTAATTTTTGATTGTTTATTGCTGTTTATATCGAACTTATTGAAATTATAAATACTTGTTAAAGATAACGTTGGAGAGGTATATCAAAAAACAATTTGTTACTATATCAAGTACCCATTATTCTTTTTTATCACTTTTATCAAATTGAATCTAAAATCAATATTGCAAAAATAGTATGTACATACATGAACTCATTCACACACACACACACACACACACACACACATATATATATACTATTGTTATTAAAATTCCATCAATTCATTTGAACAATGGTGTCTCTTGAATGATTATTTATTGATGTCAGAAATGTTCTAAAGTATCTCCAATGTAAACAAACAAATAAACAACGATTTATTTATTTATTCGCACGCAAGTTTAACGAAATCTAATTCGTAGAACGGTCATAAAACGCACGTTCCGCTTATCATCCGAGATCAGGGCCGGTGACCCTTTTTCGGCCTTAAATACCGCACCACGTGAAATTACAGACATTTTTTCGAGTGCCAAGAGCACAGCAGTGTCCGAGGACAATTGTCTGCACGTTTATTTTCAGTTGATTGTTTAGCACAGTTTCGAAATGAAAATAGGAGATGCAGACACGCGAAAAATGTTTTTAGAGATATGCGGCGACACGGACGTAACGGTACGCACACTGTAGCCGATGCTTTTTTTGTACGGAGTAGTCGATACAAAGGGACCCATTTTGGAAATGTCTGCGAAGATGACTTTTAGTCTTTGATTGTTGTTTGGAGAACGCGTGACGGATTTCTATAAATATGAAATTGTTGAAGTATTCGAATCTAGAAACATTGTAACAGTAAATTGAAAAAAATAGCTTCTGATTTTTTCTTGAACATAATTTGGATCCATTACTTTACAAATTTTGTATTATGTTCTTTAAAAAGCTTTGATGATATTTGTTCTTGTGAATCACAGCAGTTTTTTCTTCTTCTAAGACTTGTTACAGTCTTTGTGCAATCTTCAGATAGCTGTAAACATTTCAGACAGTCACTCGAAGTGTTTACCTGAAGACGGAACAAGAGTCGAAACTAGTCGTAGAAGTGTTTTAGATAAAAATCATTTATTCGCTAATATCTATACAAATTAAACATGAAAAATTTAACATTACAAAAATTACAATTGAACATTTAAAATATAAACAATGTGCTTTGTATTATAGAAACAAATAAGTCAGTTTAGTATTTGTGATTCCAATCGGTATAATCGTTGAAAAACAGTTAAAAACATATAATATCCGAAATTGATATTAATATTTTTATACATTGAGTTAAAAGTAATATAGAGATGTATTAAGAAATTTTTTTTTAAAAAAAAACACATGGCATAAGTAATAATAATAATATATAAAATTTACCGTTCTTCAATAGCGACACGTGCATGAATCTACGTTCAATTTCAACTGTCAATTCACGAAAAATAATGTACTTGAATAAATATTAAAATTTATTAAATTAGAAGCGTCTCTAGTAATATTAAAATCAACGTGGTTCCGTCATATAACAACTACAGGTACGATAAATAAAATAAATTTGTAGATCTACCGTACAACCACCTGGCTATAAAGAGTTAATAAAAAAATTTATAAATAATTCATAATAAAATATCATCAAAGAATTACAAGATATGTTATTTTAAAAAAAATCTGTATTTTTTTTAAAAATGTTATACAAGAAATATCGACAATACACCGTTTTTTTCATTGTTTATATTTTTAACAGTGCTTTTGTATAACTTTTTGTAAATTATTGTATTAATGCAGAGAAAAAAAAACAATATTGTATTCTATGCGAAAGGAAATTATTTGTTTTATTTCCAATTACTCTATCGAAAAAAGTGTATTGTTCAATTTCTATTCTTGCCATTTATTAACCACAATTGATCGAAACAATACGCATATATTTTTTTATTACACATTAATCTGAATAAATAACATATATTTGTTCATTTTCGTTGCGTAATACTTCTATTTATTTTATAAATTGCGTTCAAACACATTGAAACTTTCCAATTTCAAACAATGCTCCATAAACTCATACATATCACATTATAAAAAAAAAATGTTTCTTTTTTTTCTAATATAAATTGTAAAAGACTATTTACTGCTCAAGTATTTTTATTGCTAATAGCGAACATTTCAACCATACTCATTCCATTTTACCAACTATGTTACCATACTTATTTATAATTGATTATGATCATTGTTTTATTTCTTATTATTACTTCTTTGTTCTCTGAAAAACTTTAAAACCAGATTCAATATTAAACATAATTTTTATTATGTTAATTTATATATTTTTTTGTATTCATTAGAATATATTAGTCTGTTTTCCTGCTTCTGTTTTGTTCGTATTTAAATTAAAAATTCTGGGAAAATCTCATTTCATAATATATATATATATATATATATATATATATATATATATATATATATATATATGATTTACATACATCAGTGGTGTCAAACATGCGGCCCGAAAGACTCTAGAATGCGGCCCACGGCCCAAAGCTTGAAGTTGATTTTATTAAAATAATAAAATTGAATTTGAAAAAATATAAAATACATTTTCAAAACATTGTAAATTATAGAAGTATATTGTAAGGATCACCGTTCTACGGTCACCGATATATTCTCCATTGATAAAATAGTTTATGCCAAAAGATGCCAAATGCCTTGTAAAAAAATATTACTTTTTTAATTTCTCTAATTTAATTTTTTTTTGTTACATTTGTTTACAAAATTAATGTTTTTTTTTTTTAATTTTTATAAGAAAAGAATGTAAAAATATAATTTTCATTAAAGAAAAAATAAATGTAAAATTAAGATGAGTTATTTTCGAAAATAGATAGGACCTTTTTCCGATAGATAAATTTTTCTCGGGTTACTTTTTGTCTGCGGGCCACAGACTCTCTTCAATTTAATTTAATGGCCCGTGTTCGTATATGAGTTTTTGATATTTTGGACATACACGAAAGACGGCTGATAAATTTTACAAAAGAGTTTTTTATAAATCTTGATCCGGTTTGAAATATTGAGATGAAATTGAGTAAGAAAATTTATAATGTTTTCTTTTAAATGGTATGTTTATTCTTGAGCATAATCATCACCAGCAGTGTGTGACATGTTTCTTCATTCTGTTAGTGGTTCTATTTTTTCCTCGAATCCTTCATGTGAGTGTTGTGTCGTCAGAGAAAAAATACCTTCATTTAAGATCATCACTTTCAGTTTTCTATTTCTAACCATTTGGCTTCCATTCATGGCATCCAACCAGCATAAATCATTCCGTAGCCTAAAATACATACAATTTAGGTTCATCTTTCTGTATAACTTCCTAGTTTTTCAGTAATAGCTTTCTGTGTTATCCGGTGGTCTTAAGATCAATCTTTACTTCTGAAAAAAGTGGAAGTCAAATGTTGCTATGTCTGGGCTTTCGTGAGGATATGGGACGACAATGTATTCCGGTTTAGTACTTCCTGTGTGAGTTATTAATTGTGTAATCTTGCATTGTCACGGTAGAATCCAGTTTGATTAAAACACGCCTTCTCAATTTCCTCAAACTTTTAACATATCATTATGTGTTCACAGTTAATTCTTTTACCGAGAAATTTGCTATATTTACAGTCAAGATCTAGTACAGGGTTGGGGAACGTGCGACCTTAAGGCCACGTGTAGCATTCTAGGGCCTTAGATGCGACCTTTTGACCGATTCAAAATTATACAAAACAGATCCTTCTTTTGAAGCGAAACCTTCTCAAATCATTGCGCGTCACGAAACCTAAACTGCAATTTCGTTCGAGGCGAACGTGTAACGGAAATTGCACGCTGTTCTTTGAAATTATTAAGTACATAGTAGTTGTATGTACATTTTTAAGTATATCTAATTGAACTATTTCTTGAATACGGCCTTACTTGATTACAGATAAATAAATACGGACTTCCAACATGAAAAGGTTATCCACCCCTGCCCTAAAACAAGGAGAAAATATTTTAATTTAAAACAGAGTTATAATCGATTCAATTTAAAAGAACGGAATTAATTTTTGTACCTAATTCAAATTAAAGTTTTGTGTACAGAAACGATAACGGACTTCCAAAATGGAAATGTTTCCCACCCCTGATCTAGTATTATCTGTCTTTCATTTATTTCCAGACTTGTGTGATTATAAAAGAAATGATTTCCTTACTCTAATCATTGTTTATAAAATCTTAATTTTGCGGTAAGAGCTCTTTGAGTTATCTCATGATCTTGAAGTCATCAGTAACGTTTAGAAAGGAAACTACCAAATGAAAATTTTGGTATATTTTAACAGCCAAGATCTGATATCATCTGACTTCTATTTACTTCCCATATATATATATATATATATATACACATATATTATGACATTAGAATATATCTTGTATGAGATGCAAATTGAGAAATAATTATAATATATTCAATAAGAAATGAAGGTATTTTTTTAATATGTAATTTACATAAGTTGTACGTAATAAAAACTTAAATAAACCATGAGAATGAAACGGAATAACCATGATATTTTAACTGAAATATCTAAAAATAATATCACAGAAAAAAATCGAAAAAAAAACAACATCGATCCGTAATTAAAAAGTGTGTCAAGCGATAAGATAAATAATTTCAGTACGGACATCAGTTTTTAACAAATTAAGTTTCGTTACGAAAAACCTGTACTGATTTCTTTTCACATTTTGAACGATAGATCGATCCGTCAGATAATGCTTGTATTCATAAAAAAAATATACAGAGAAAAAACTGTATAAAACATCAATGAAAATATAATAAAAGTCCGAATATTAACGGAAAGGTCTAATTATGGCGTTAGTTTTAAGTGGATATTTTATAAATTTATCAAAGAAATCGGATCGCATAATTACGTGAATCGACTTAAATTATATCCTTTCTAAAAAAAAAAACGATCATTAAAAGAACAGGTTTTTTTTCTAATTACAACATTGAATTATGGTTTAATTATATAGTGGGTAAAAAACAGATTTTATGTTATTTTAATGAATTAATTTCTTGTTAGTGTTTTATAAAAAAAAACATACATATGTTAATTTATAAGTAAATTACTTATGAGCATATATTTATTTATATTCATCCATGCATCCACATATATATATATATATATATATATATATATATATATATATATATATATATATATATATATTTGTGTGTGTGTATGAGCGTGCGAGTGCAACTCTCAAAGTAACAATTCCTGTACAAAGCCCAACGAAAAAACTAAACAATAATGAATAGAAAAAAGGCATATAACGTCGTCGTGTCGATAAAAACTTAACAATGAATCGTTTCTAAAAGTCGATTCTAATTTTATACGGTCGATAATCTTTAGCATTTGTCTTTCGTGAAGGTTATAAGACTTTTTTTCTCGAAACAGCGACCGTAAAAATAAATCAATTTCTTCTAGGTGGTCACAGCGGTTACGCTGTACACACACACATACATATTAGTCATTTCAGTTATTAGAAAGTCAAGTTTTATTATTATTATTATTCTGTCGCTCTGACCGTCGGAGTTCTCAGTTCGATGGTTTCCTGACAGCAGTAATAGTAGACAAACTGTATATTTTATACACATTATATATATATATATATATATATATATATATATATATATATATATATATATATATATATGTATATGTAATCTTGATAAGATTGCACATATGTGTTTGATTTGAAATTTAAACATTTTATTGTCCGAGGATGTAATAAAAATCTGTGACACTTCTAGAAAATCGATAAATTAGATATTTTATAACTCATCATTTATCCATTCTTTCACATTTAATAATGACAACATATTTTATTCAGCAAACAGTATTTCAAGTGTTGGTTAAACAAAACCGTTTGCAATTTTAAAGAAGGATATGTCGGACGATAAAATTTATACCACATGTCCGAGTGCATCTTAAATTAAAAACGATGCATCTTTAAATCTACCATCCCTAATTCGTATATCTTACGACTGTTGAAGCGTTTTAGTGAGACTTTTTTCTTGGAAATCTGATCCGTTACGGAACATGTTGGAAACAGACCTTACCGCTTTGCATTTTTAATGAAATGAAAAGAAAACAAGTTGTGGTATATCGAATTCGATACATTTAAAGATTCATTGGTCAACAGCCAGATTGTATTCGACAACATACTTTAACCGTGGTTCTAAATTATACACACTTGAGGATAGAAGTTGTTGCGGATGTTCAGGAATTTATATAATTAAGAGTTTTTTTTTTTTAAAAAAAAACAATAGAAATAAATGTAGTATTTATTATTAGACTCACTATTTGTCTTACTTTAAAAATAAATATAAATAACGGTTACATAATATTCAGCAAAGTACGCTTGAAGAATTCGTAAATTCATTAATAATGTTATAATATTATTTTTAAGTCTTATCTTTAGATAAAGGAATTCGAAGTAGTTTATACAATATATATATATATATATATATATATATATATATATGCAAACACACACACAGACAGACAGAGAGAAAGAGAGAGAGAATAAAAGGAAATTCAAATTTCATAAAATTAGAGTAAGATTTAAAATACTTTTTGTTTTAAAAAGAAAAATTATTGAATATGTCGATCCAAAAATAATAAACAGCGCCAGTGAAGAGAGATTTATTTATGGAACGAATTAATCACAGCGTTAAAAACTGTAATTAAAATAATCTTCTTATTTACTTTTTTTTTATAGAAGAAAGCATTTTCAATTTCTGTGTTAGCTTTTTTCATATTATACTATTTATTCAGTTTTATATTAATATAAAATAGTAACAATCTATATTGTTTTATTCCATCATTTTTTTTTCAAATTGACTATCAGTTTTGGTTCATATAAGGATTTTTCTCACGAAATAGCACTGCAAATTCTCTTGAAATGTGTAAAGAAATAAAAAGTAAACCGTATGTAGTTAAGAAACGGAAATGAATTAAAAAGATATTTCATTGAATTTAAACACCTTCGATATCAACAATTTAGACAGCAAGATAACTTTTTTTTCATTTTTGAGCTTGACATTTCTGTTTTTAATCTGTTCTGATAGTTTAATATTAATTCCTGGTGATATTTGATGACATCACTCTTAAATTAATTGCTTGATTTGAAGCGACTTTAAAAATAAAAAAATTGAATGAATTATACATCTTTTTACTATATTCTCATCAATTTTTGAGCAGAAATTTTCTTGTGATTTGCGAGCGAGTGAAAAAAACATCTGTTAAAGTATATTTCATCACAATATCGTAAATTCTTGTGTGACTGAATTGAGTTTTAGAATGTACTTTTATTTATTATGATTGATATATACTTTAAAATCATATTCAACAAATATTTATATCAATTATGTTATTTTCAAATAAAAGATAAAATTAAATACTGAACTATTAAAATGCAATGCTGCTTTTAACAATAAATTGAAAAGAGCGGACATTAAATACTTTGTTTTTGATAAAGTTGTGTTTTTTTTAAAAAAAAATGCGTTCAGTAAATAGTAGTTGATTAGTATCTCATTTTTAGATATTTTTTATTTTTTCACATACCACTCTTTGATCAAGATATTAATGATTGCTTATTAATGGTCGAATGACTGGATATATCTTGATTCGCTAGATTGTTGAATAGATTATTGATATTTTACTCACAAAATCATGAGTTTTATCCAAGTCATAGATTTAAGAATGACGTCATTGATTCACTTAGATATCAATTTCTAAGAGGTATCAGTTTGATGCTTCCTGAGATTTGATAGTCGGAGAAGCTAACAACGAACCATTGAATTGAATATATGACTAAGACAAAACCATGATTTTTTATTGTTGATTTCGATGATGGCTTCTTCATATTTCAATAATGATATTATCATTCTCAACATAAAAAAATCAAAAAACAAAAGTTTAAATTAAAAATAATTTCGTAAATTCAAATAATCAATGTGATTCGTTAATAAATTTCCAAAGAAAGAACACAAAAATCAGTGTATAAAAATTATAAATTTATGTGTTTAACAAAATCTTCAATATTTCCATCAAAAAAAAAAAATCAAAAAAGTTTCATTTAGAATAAACATGTTTATAATATAGTTCTGTCCATAAAGAAAACTCAGTTTCACAGGTGAATCTTTCATTCACCTTTACAAATTACAAAACAATTCTAATCAAAACTGTTCAATAATTGATTACTGAGACAAAAGTACAGAAATTTTTTTTCTATATCTTTGTGCTCTGAGGATGATTGCATTGTTATTGAAATACGCATAAATAACAATCAAAAATGAAAAATAAACAATTATTAAACATTTTTCTATCAGCAATATATATATATATATATATATATATATATATATATATATATATATATATAAAGTTTATTCTAAATCCAATTCTTAATCATACAACGTTTCTACTAGTCTTGAACTCGCATCATTCGAATTCAGTCCCTGATCCTATATTCAATAACGTTTGTAATTTTAACTTCCGTGTACACTGATTTAATATAATCAGTTATTATTAAACAGATTTGAGTAATCAGAGATATGAAGATTTATGTACGGATCTAACTTTATATAATAGAGGATTAACCATTTCTAGGAAAATCCCAAAGCATCCGTTATTCATGTATGTCAAATCAATACTTGTTCAATGTTCATTTTCAGAATAAGGAAATTATGACAAGTTTCAATTGGGATAAACCTACCTGTGCAATAAAATACTTTTACATATTCCGTTAAGCGACTAAATGAATACACATACAATTCAGGTTCTATAAATAATATGTGTTTTTCATAAAGAAAACATTTCTTAGAAGTTGGGTGTGTTCCGTTGCAAGAAACTGATTTTTTTTGGTGTGATTTCTAAGTTAAATATTAAAAATGTGTCATGCTGTTTGAATAAATGCTTATATCAACAAGTTTTTATTTTATTTTTAATATGTAAAGATGAGGAAAATAATTAATTTTATTTAAATTTTCAAGATGTATTTGTTGAAAGAGAGAGAAATTTGGAAATATCTGAAACATTTATTTGTCTGTTTCTTAAGTATCATCTTGGAATCTTTTACTAATTTTTTTTAAGTTATATAAATATAGAATTTATAAAAAAAATAATAATACAGATATAGGTAGATATAGAGAAAGTTATGTTTTGCTAGTGAACGATGATAAATTGTAACAGTTATGAAAAGATTCATTTCTAAAATATATAACAATAATACTTGTATATAAATGTGTGATATTAATAACATGATATACTATTTTTAACAATCGTGACTACATCTCTTCGTAGGCGTTTAACAGCTAAAGACACAAAAGTTGTTATTTAAAGAACCGTATTTTGAAAAATCACAAAACGTTTACCATTTTTCAAGTTAATCTCTCTTAACCTTTATACATGTGTAAGGTTTTATTCGAGTTCTATTTTTTGATATTAAAGTCACAACTGTTTTTGCTTCATTTTTTACTTCATTATTTTCTGTTGAATTCTTCATATCTATAAATTATTTTATGATTTTTTACTTGTACATGTTTATTCGAATTAAATATAGAATAATCAGTAAACTCTCTTACAATTTCAATAATTGTTTCATCGATTTTCTGTTTGTTTTTCACTCAAACATTCCAAATAATAAAATGTTATAAAAGAGTGAAAACTTTCAGTTGTTCATAAATTTCTTTTTAAATTCCGTACATTTTCTTTTATTATTTTTCACCGCTTTCATATAAAACGTTTAATTTCCAATTAAAAAAAAGATATTTGAATTCAAATTTCTAATGTGATACAACTAGTCAGTTGATTTAATCACTTTTTTTATCTTGAAACAGTTTTCTAATATTCTTCAACATTTTTATACATTTTGAAATATTTTTTTTTAAATCAAATTGTTTTGGTTAATATCTTCGGTTATAAATTCTATGATTGAATTTACTATTATACTACAATCAACTTCGAATTTAATCTTCAAATGTAATCGTCAAACCACAACCACGTACTCACATAACACACACATACACACACACACAAAACAGATATGTACATTTGTATAAAATGTAATACTGATATACATGCGGTGGTCTTATCACTGAAACATGATAAATTGTTCAAAATAACTTGTATGTGAAATTTTATTCTTCGTATACAAAGGTAAAATACGTATATATGTCAGTGTCGTGTATCTGTTTCGTTATTAATTAACTCTTTCATTCTTTATTCTGATATATATATATATATATATATGTGTGTGTGTGTGTGTGTATGTATGTATGTAGTCGTGACGAAAGTAGATATACAATTTTCTTTTAATATCTTTATCTCTAAATTTAACAATTCTTGTAACATTCTTGAAATATCTACGACAATTAATTAACTGTCGAAATGCATTAAATCTTTTAGATAAAACAACATGTACTCATGCGATGAAAATAGTATTTGAAATGAGGAATTTATACAAATTTCAATTTGGTAATTATCTTCAAATTTGATTAATAGATATTCGTTGGTGTTCTTTTAAATTTTATGACCTTTCAAGTGTGTTTGAAATATTTTTAATGTGATATATTTATAATTTTTTTCTATCAGAAGTTATGATTGCCTCAAACGTTCTGTGTTATAAATGGAAGAGTTATTCAAATCTGTCCCTGATTGTTTGTAATTATAATCAGGGGAGCATTCGGGATTTAATCTTGGAGCGGGACGATTTGAATGGATTATTTTTTTTTAAATCTGAATTCAATAAAATTCATTAATGATTATAAAAATTTATTTAAAGAATAAAATCCAGTTTTATTTTCTTTTTACAAAGCTCTTGAATTACTTCAGAC
Source organism: Acanthacorydalis orientalis (assembly GCA_034766995.1). NCBI lineage: Eukaryota > Metazoa > Arthropoda > Insecta > Megaloptera > Corydalidae > Acanthacorydalis > Acanthacorydalis orientalis. Next base: position 9,078,111 of record CM068318.1, on the reverse strand, counting down.
ATGATTACAGTAATCTCTCTCTGTATATATATATATATATATATATATATATATATATATATATATATATATATATATATATATATACACACGGAATAGTGACTTTTTCCTTTTCTTTTGGGGGGTGTCAGGGCCCCTGAGCTCCCCTCGTCTGGGCGCGTCACTGATAACATTATTAATTTTCTCTTTAGATTTATAAATAGAAAGAGGTGCTGTAATTGCTATAACAAATAATTAAACCTATCAATGTATTTTTCCATCGTACAACACTGCCGGCAATAACAATAACAGCACTAATAATGAGAATGATTACAATAAAAGTGTTCATAACACTAAAACTGAACATTAAATACATACGAATACAATTTAATTAGTGTACACGTTAGCGTATCAACGTACACTAGTTATTTGTCTGAACAGGAATTCCATTTACGATCGAACGAAACAAAACAAATAGAAAAGATTGAAATCTGCAAAACTTTTATTGGCCGTAATTAATGGATACTTTTTACATATTCGTGTATTTCTTTCTTTCCTTTTTTTTAATGTAATTACTTTACGTACCGACTATTCCGTATATCCGGGCAATTTCGACAATTAATTATGGTAGCAGATATGGTTTTTATGTGTGTGTGTGTGTCCGGTCTGGTTATCGCGTCCACCGTCGGATCGGTCATCGTCGATCATCCGTTCGTTCGAAACGTATTTTTGGTTTTCGATCGATACACAATAATAATAATAATAATGATGCTGAACGGATAGTCTAATACGTTTTTAATTTATTTTAAACGAACCGATTTCGTTATCTCGACACACTGTGTCCGTCCGTCTCAATTCGATATTTCATACATTCCTGTTGTATAATTTATTTTTAAATAACATTATATATATATATATATATATATATATATATATATATATATATATATATGAGATACAGCTAAATTATTATAACATTAAAAATACATTTTTTTAGATCAATTAACTTATAATTTATTATAAAGAAAAAGCATTTTAATAAATTGTCTAGACTTGTTTGAAGAGTTTCAGTGTAATAACAAATAGTAGTTACTAATGAATAAAATTGTGAATTTTTGTATTAAAAAATATATAAATTTGATTCAGTAAATTATTAGCAAAGTATGGGCTGAACACAAGAGAGTACTAAGAAAATAACCAGTGAATTAGAACAATTATCGATCAATTTACAATAACCAATCTGGTGTGATACAAATTCGTTTCATGTTTCTCGATTCAAAAAATATATTTTATATCTGTTTTTAATTCAAATATAAATACATGATAAATATTTATTGTATTGTTTAAAATAAAATAATATTTTTATTAATGTGATTAATCTTTGAGTTTTGTATAGGGATTTGAGTCATGCTTTAAAATATTTATTTCAACTCATCAAATATGATTACACAGAACTGTATTCTAACCTTTAGTAATAAATTCAATTTTATTATAAATAAATTTCATTTCTATTTAATTTGGGACGAACAATTCTTACAAACATATATATATATATATATATATATATATATATATATATATATATATGCAATTAAAAAAATTGGTCTGAAAAATGTTTCTGGTTTGTAGAATAAATGAAAAGACATTCATGAAAATAAATTTAGCCAGAGTAACAGAACTATATTATGAGATTTAAAATCCAAAACCGCTTTCTTTAAAGATCTTTCTTTTATAGATAATCTATAATAAGAGTGTCAAACACGCTGCCTTTGGCCCAAAGCTTAAAGTTCATTTTATTATTAAAATAATAAAATAATTAAAACATTGAAATAATAATAAAAGTAACATCCAAGTAAATTCAGTGCAACACGATGCTAAAAGAAAAGTATAATGAAGTTTGTATTCTAGATTTTTATTTGTACTTGCTAGAAAATTTTATTGAAATACTTATGTTTGCAGCAAGAATCTTTAGCAATGTTTGGTAGTACATACCTATGTGAACAATAATTTTTCCTTTTAAACCCTTTGCGGATGAGAACTGTTTCAACTGTATTTCTTGCTTGGTCGAATATATTTTTTGTCTAAAGTGAAATTATGTGCTGAAGAGTTAATTATAAAATGTTAAGTAAAAAATATTGTATTTAATGGAATTTCTTGGAAATTAATTCTTGGGATAGATTTCCTTGGAAATTAATAACAATTGTTTGAAAATAAAAAATGTGGTTCAGTTTTTGTATGGTACCGATAACGCAATTATTTTTTACTGTTTTAGCGGCGATATTCGACCTAGCAAGTAGAACTGTGATGCCGCTTGTATGGCGACATCCGACCGCAAAGGGTTAAAGACTAATAAGACTTCACACAGGTCAAGATTGGCAAATTAACATTTAACATCTATAGTAAAAATATCATTACCACAAAAAAAAAACACCCGATATTAATAAAACAGTTTCTGCCAAAAGATGTCAACTTTCTAGTAAAAAGTATTATTATTTTTTTTAATGTCTCCAATTTAAAATTCTGCTGCAACATTTGATCATAATACATGAAATTAATGTACTTTTTTTAAAAAAATATATAAATTCGTTAAAGAAAATATAAATGTAAAATTTGAACGAGTCATTTTTGAATATAAATAAAAGATCTTTCGCTCGCTTAATTTTTTTTGGGTGGCTTTTTTTTATCTACGGCCCGCAGATTATCTTAAACTGAATTTGGTGGCCTGTGTTAATATATGAGTTTGACACCACTGATCTACAAGATATATAAAAGTTTCTCTTAATATTTAAAACCACTTCATCTTACATGTTCTGCCTATAAAATGTGAAGGTGATTTTAATCTTCACTGAAAATATTTCTTTTTGACAGGAACAAACACCTTTTAATATAAATATATATATATATATATATATATATATATATATATATATATATGTATATTTTATATATATATATATATATATATATATATATATATATATATGGGTGATCAGACTGAAAAAAAACAGCATGTGTATATTTCTGAAATAAACTACGTTGACACACAACTTATTTATCAATTCAGTCTTTTCTTAAAAAACATTAAGATATTAAAGTCCTGATTCATTTTCGAACAACCTTCATTAATCTTATTCAATCACGTTCTACTTTTCACAAATTTCTCGTTAACGTTTTAGTTTATATAGAGATACTAAGTATTTGAAATAAATTACACACACATTGAATAAAAAAAATCGATAATAAGCATGTGTCAGAACTTATTTAAAATTGAGATAGAAAAATATATAAATATGTATAAACGGATCGTATAAAAGAAATGGTATATTTATACATCGAAAGATAACGAGAAAAACGACGGTAGCCTCGAGGCGATAAACTAATCGAATCTATTACGATATTAGGAAATAAATTAATAATAATTCCAGTTTAAAAAAATAGATACCCACACACACACATACAGACTGAGTCGTACATACGGAGAGATAGATGGAACGTTCACGCATCGTTCGTACATGTATCGAATCTTATATTACGATTTCTAGTATCTAAAGTCTGTGCTTATTAATATAAATTGATCATTATATTTACAGTATAACAGCTTCCTGCGCTAATTGAACATATTCTCGACTTGTTTTTTATGCAAATGATATAACAGTATAATTCATATAGCTGTATACATATTCGCGTACCGAACGAAAAAAACGTGTACTTTCACACCGCATTTCAAAGTATTTTGCATATACAGACACTTACATACATACATACATCCATACATATACATATATATATATATATATATATATATATATATATATATATGTATGTATGTATGGATGTATGCATGTTTGTATATAGTTTGATTGCACGTATGAGAGCGTTCATTTGAATTTTATGTATCTCTCGTTTATTGAACACGTAGATGTTTCTCAAAAAAGTATCTTCGTGGAATAGTTAATCATTAAATACCGGAAATATTTCAAAACGTATAAACGTGATCTTAGTCATTTCAGGATTTAAATGGTTATTAAGTCAATATTATATTAACTTAATCATCTTGTTTTAAATTATATATAATATATGTTGAGTGTCGAACGAGGGAATAGATAGAATAGTGAAGTCGAACGTCATTTTTATTTATAAAAAATATGAATGGGTATTTGAACATCAGAGAAAATATTTAAGCGGTTTTATAAATGTCTTCTGGATTTCTATTGTGTTGGTAGAAAAATTATTACGGTCCATGGATCTTCAAATCCATATAAGTTTTTCTCTTTTTTGATTTTCCCAGCCGGTTTAAGCGATCCAGAAGTGTTGGATGACTATTGCGTATCTTTTATGTAAGCTCTCGAATTGTCGTGCGTGATTCGGATTTAACTAACGCCTTCAGTTGGTCGTTATGAACTGAAGAAGGACGCTCGTGATCTTCTTCATCTTCAAGACTCGTGTCTCCAGTCGAATTTTTTGGAATCACCATTTACATCGATCATTCCCAATCACTATCCAAACCAAAAGCATCGTCTAGTTTACGAACAGTTTCTGCTGATTTAGCACCAGTTTTGAACTCATATAAAAATTTCTCTTATTTGATTATTTAATTCAATAGCACAGTTCGAAGCAAAATTATCGATGTTACCAAAATATAGTCCGAAAAATGCACTTTAAAATTATATTAACATGAACACAATGAAATAACACTAATTAAAAAAATTATGGTTAGAATTCAGAAAACAAAAATCGCAATTATTTTCTTACCAACTTAATATAAACCATGTTGGGTTTTTTTATGATGAAAATATTCAATTATTGTTTATACGGATTTTAATGTGTTTTAAATTCTTTTGCAAAGTGGTAAGTTTCTGCTTTGATTCATCAATTCAACCAGTGATTTGAATGAGTCCTAATTAAATATTAATATTATTTCAGACTTAAAAGCATTCTTCTTCACGTTGTAATAAAATTTCGTCCATTAAGATTTGTTCTCCTTGAGTTATTCTAGTAGTCATCGTATTTTTTGACTAAATATTTATTATTCACTACTTGTTTCTTCAGGTAGATGTTTGAAAATGATTTTAGATTCGATTTCTTTCCTATTTATGTTTGTTTTTAGATTATGTGTGATTACAATTTTAAGGTATAAAATAATACTACACTATTTGTCTTTAATTCTTCGTTCACTATGAGATTTAAAACTTCCTAATATGTGTTATCTATTGATCCTCAATCTCCAAATCTCTTTTACAAATCAATTTTTATTCACTTCACAAGCTACAAAAAAATATCTTATCAAAAATATTCAATAAATGATTCTCTTCCATTTCTGTTCGTTGCTTATGCACATTTCGACAGCAATGCCATCATTCTCAGAGATCTAAGATACAGAAATGCGTACAAGTAAATAATAAAGCAGATCAATAATTAATTACTGAACATTTTTGATCAGAAAAAATGCATATAGTTCGTGTTAAAGTGAAAATTATCTTCTAGAAATTATCATCAATTAACTTGGACTGAATTCATTAGTGAATCAAAAATTACAACATTATAGAAATTATAGAAAAAAATGGGGTTCAAGAGAAGCAGTTTCTTATAGATTTGAATTTCTTTTTACAGTACATGTATTTTCGTTTTTTTTTGTCAGTGTTATAC
>CM068318.1:9012486-9069986 GCA_034766995.1 Acanthacorydalis orientalis | reverse complement strand
ACTGTTTTGATTTTATTTTTTCACGAAAAATATTCTTTTTCTCTCTTTTATTTAGAATCAGATACATTTTACAACAAAAAAACGTGAAGTTATCGTTATTTTTAAGAAAAATATGTTAACTTGAATAAATAGCTTCAAAAATGCATATTTTCTAAAGTATTTTTGGGCGGCACATAAAAAACTCGTCAGGTAGTAAAAAGGTTAAACAGATAAAATTAATGATATTAAAGAGATATTCCTTGCGTTATAGGTAGATATGGATTAGCAGGTTGATAGATATAAAATTTTATTCAGTCTTAATATCTTTTTTAGTATTAATTAAAACGCGTAATTGATTATATATATATATATATATATATATATATAAATTAATAATTTGTAAACTGACAACGAATTCCAATTAAAAAAGGGTATATTATTCATTTGTTACACAGCAAATTAATGAAGAACATATGTTAAGTAATCCAGTAATTGAATTATATTCTTTTAATTAGTTCTAACTTTAATTATAATTCATTAACAATTTTTATTATCAAAAAGAAATCCATGTATAAAATATCAAATGTATAAATTTAAACATTAGAGATTTTTTTACGAAATTGAAAAGTTCACATAATTGTAAAATGTAAAATACTTGACTTTATTTATAAATTATGTTCACAAGTGGATTTTTTTTGATAAATCTCTGTATGAACTAGATATGTAAAACGTTTAATAATTAGATTAGTTATAAAAAAACATAAATGTTTTGTATTGTGTTTATTCAACTGAAAAAAGTTTGACATTAATGCTTAAAGTGCAAGTCGAGTGTAGTGTTGTCTTAAAAATCTTGAAAATAAGAAAAAAACGATGAAAATAATAGCAAAGGTCAATGTTATATTATTATAAAATGTCCAACAACCATTTATAAGCCATATGATTTTTATTTTTTTTTTTCGAAACATAAATAATCTACGATTTGAGCTCCACACTTAATTTCTAACAATTCCCTCATGTTATGTATGACTCAATAGTTATTAATTTTTAAAATTCGTGAACACATGCTATTCATCATTATTAATAGATAATTCATGCAAAAATCGTTTTATTATTTTTTTTTAATTAGTAGCATTTAAAAGTTTAATCTTTAATTAGAAATTTAGAAACTAGCCAGTAACACATTCTCATTCCACATTCTTTGCTTGTTTTTAAAACTATATTTTGACTTCATACTTGCAAAATTTTATCTGTAGAAGTTATGATTGTAGAGAATGGCAACAGAATGGTTCAGCTAGTATCGATTTTTCTAAGTATCAAAATATTCAGTATCATGTTTTATTGTCCTTAATACATTTTAGCCATGTAATGTGTTTCTCAAAAATATTATCAATATTTATATAAACTGCTTTTATTTATATTCAAAAATAACTCATTTAAATTTTACATTTGTATGATAAAGTACGATAATTTGTATTTATTTTATAATTTATTATGTAAACGATCATGTGTCCCCTTAACAATCTGAAAATTAGAAAAAAATGATCAAAAATAATCTCATTTAATAAAACAATAAAACATTATGCATATCTAAGATCATACACTGCAATGTTTAGTACGTAGATCAGAGCTTGAAATATACAACTTTGATCTGTTTACAAATCCATATTAATCATATTCTTAAGAGATTCTGAAAAGTCAACATTTTAATTAGTTTATACCAAAGGTAGGCGAACTGCGGCTCCCAAAGCTATTCTGTGCGACTCCTGATACAATATTGGGTTTCATTGCCATTTTCTCTAAACTTTTATATTAATAATCTATAGTAGTATAGTATGAGCGAATATTAGAATATTATATATATATATATATATATATATATATATATATATATATATATATATATATAAACGGGAAATTCACATTATCTTTTCAAATATCCATATGTATTTTGTGTCCAAATTGTTTAACTATGTTTAAACTATTAACTAGAAAAGTCACGACTCAGTCAAAGTCTTCAACAAGTAGAGATTAAACATATTCTTCTTTAGTGAGTAGAGCTAGTTGTATTTTTTATTGTTTATAAATATAATTTTAAAATAATAATTTCTGTATCTCTTGAACATTCACAAATGTATGAAAAGTATTATATGTGGCTCTTATTATCGAATAAGTTGCCCACCCGTGGTTTATACGAACAATATGAACCCTTAACCAGCTATGTATAACCATCTAAGAGTAAAATCAAGACATATTAACAATAAAGCTTAAGATAGAATGATTGACTTTTCTTCCGAGAATCAATACAATAAATATACGAATCGTTCAAATGATTTTCAATTGCTGACAATCTTCATACGATACAAGATATTTATGAGTATAATTCTTTTTCGATCGTTTCAGGATTTAACTTATCTCTACATGATTTCCCTTTATAGAAATCCTATTATTAATTATAACTGCTCTTTCAATCTCTACTCTTTATTGTATCGTAAAGAGAAGAGACCTGACACCTTTTACAATAAATAAAATTATTCTTAGTATAGGTTTACAGCTATGCATAAATATTCAGAATTTTATATTTTCGTACGAAATTCAATTTGAGATGTATTTTGTTTGTTTATTATTTATGTAAAGGTATTTCATTTCTTCGATAAGAATACATCGGAAAAAGGACTTAAATAATTTTCATATTTTACTGTTCAGTTATTATTTAAAATTAATATATATATATATATACATATTTGAAAATAAAAACGACAAATGTTAATACTTATAAATATTCGCAGAACAATAAACAAATAAAACCTACTGAAATGGAAAGTCATTAAAACTTATATATATATATATATATATATATATATATATATATATATATCCCTTCTGTGCTGACTGATATCGAATTATGTACATGAGAACACATAAACATAGTTAGTATTTAATAAAAATAGTATATCGTGAAAAAATCACATACTGGAAACACCATTATCCGATTCAAATCGTACATACTTTCGAACAACCACTCCCTATTATACCGGAGTGAAACAGAAACTATAAAAAAAAAAACAAAACTCACACAACACATTTCAGACAAAATAAAATAAATAATTGTGTCTTAAACACCCGGACAATGGGACGTCCGACAGTTTAATGTGATAGTAGATTATATTATTATTCAATTTTTGTACAGGGCCGGATATCGATCCGACAAAACAGGACATTTGTATTATTATTGTTCGTATCTAAAAAAAAAAAAACTATTCACGTGAACGTTCACGAGCGGCCTGTCTGTGCATTTATAATTATTCATCTGTACAGTTGTTAATGGCCTGTAGGATTCTATTATATATCAATACATATGTAATCTTGACGTAAATGTAGAAATTACATAACGCTTCTTATTCGTTAGGAATTGTTCTCAGTCGTTTCGTGGATTGTCCAGTCGAAAAAAAAGTTCATACAATGGGTTTCATTCATATTCAAGGTTAAATGATTTACTCGATATCTGTTTATGGATTTTTTTATGACAAGATTAAATCAAAACAGTGTATTAATTATATATATATATATATATATATATATATATATATATATATATATATATATATATGGTTTGAAAGCTATTTGAATAATTAAAAAATATTAAATTGCTTAATATAATGCAATAAAAAATATTAGATCAGGATTCCAGCTCAGATTATAATAGTGATAAAACACTAATTTATTCTGTATTTCCAGTTTCTTTCAAAATGTTTATGCAATAAAAATATTGTTTACATTTGCATTACACATATTTTTCACAGAAATATTTTAAGAGTAATAAAAAGAAATAATGTGAATTTATAGTGTAGATCTGGTCAACAAATAGTGGACCGGTAAGTCATATCTGGACCCGAAATTCGCTGGTTCTAACTCAAGGGATTCCTGTAGTTCAAAACAGGATACTTTAAAATAACGTATCAGGAGATTAATAGTTCTTATTGGTCTCATTTCCATAATTTTTTAGGACTATATCGGATAAATTTAGTAACGAACTGCTTATTTTATCAGTTGTTTCAACTATTCATGCGTTATATAAGTAGAAAAGAAATACAACAGCTATATAATTCAATTGAAATGACACCAGCTTCATGTATATTGAATATATTCATCAATCTTTATTCTGAGCGCTCTGTATTTCTTTCTATTTCTATCTAACCTCACTATCGATGATAATATGTAAAGCATATTCTAATTATTTTGTAAGGACAGAAGATTCATGTATATTCGATGACTTTCACTATATTATATGTACAAATTAGTATTAGATATAGATCAGTGCTCTTCAAACATTGTCGACTCACGGAACCCTTAAGAGTATGATTTTTTTGCGAACCCCCTACCATCCCTACAAAACTCGAGATGCGGATTCCACAAGTTTTGAAAATCAGCCATCTTACATGAATAAATTTTATTATTTATTTACATTTGATTGAGTGGGGTCGTAATATGTACTCATAAAAACAGTCATACTATATAATAGGTATAAAAACAGTTTTATCGCGCAATAATAGATGTTTATAGAAATAAAAGAAATTTTTATAAATTGAATATTTAAAATTTTTAAGTTTTCCGGTTTTTTCTTCGACAATACTCTGGAGTCTTGACTGACTCGCGGAACCACTGACGGGTTTGCACGGAACACAGTTTGAAAATCACTGATATAGAGTATATAATATAACGTAAAAATACTTGAAATACATTATGTTATAGGCATGCATTAAAATCTGGAAATTCTAAATAAACACCTGTGAATTACTTCCATATGGCTAATCTGTCCTAGCAAATAAACTAATTGTGACCATTGATCTAGATTAATGATATTAAAACGTTTAATACTCGAGAGCTACTTTTATCTAAACATGCTTAGAAGAGTTCCATAAATAAATAAAATTTATGATGCATATATTAAGATTTTAATAACACTTTAATGATTGCTTTTATAAAGCTCTATAACTATCAAGCACTTACCATCTATTGTTTAGACAATAGTTTTCGAGATTATTAGAGTTATTTAATGTCTTTTCATATCTGATTGAATCTTGACCTAATTACATATTTTATATAATTTGAAACATAGATCGGAATTAAGGTTATATTAACATATATATATATATATATATATATATATATATAAATGAAAATAAAAAATCATTATCAAAAACATATTTACATAAACATATGTTACCCTGAAATAAACAGATGGTGAGAGTAAATCAATGATCGATCCGGTCCTGTATATTGTGACGTTAAGTCTAATCCGTTAGAGGGGCAATGTTTCATCGCAAGTGGAGAAATATATATATATATATATATATATATATATATATATATATAACATATATATATATATATATATATATATATATATATATATATATATATATAAAGAAGAAATGACTGAAGGGAGCGGTTAAAGACTTACAACTTTTTGGTATATGCGTATATATTGACCTAGACGACACGGGTTCTTTACTCTTTGGTACAAACGGCAAATGCGACGTACGGGATTGGGCGATGGTACGATTTGTATTTGTGGGAAGGACGGGAAATACAACGAGGACGACGACATCGACGCGTCGTCGACCGAATATACGCTACACACACCCTGTTCTGTAGGGATGGGTGACGGGGTGTCGTGCTTAAATTCCGAGCGTCTGTCGCTGGATATTTTCGTTTTTTTTTTGTTATAATCTCATTTACATATTCATATTTTATATACATGTATTAAATTATATATATATATATATAATTTAATAGAAAATATTTTTTCTTTAAATACTTTTAATCTTATGTTTTTATACATTCATTTTAAAAAATAATTAAGAAAAATAAACTAAACACTTCATGATTTGTTTCAGTAAAAAAAGAGTTAATGTATAAATAAAATTTGATAATTTAATAAACATAGAAATACAATATAAATAATGTACCAACAGAAATATTTAAGTCCAAAAAACACGGATTACACATACTTTTCTAACGGTTCGAATTATAAAATACATATTTTATGGTGCAGAACTTTTGAAATTTGCAATACAATGAAACGAGACACGTTTTGAAATCTCCATATAAATCAAATAGTAATTCTAATGAAGAGTATTTATTTATTAATACGAAATTAAATTCGGAAACAAAAAAGTAATGATGAAAGATTTTCTATAAAAGTTATTTAGTTATTAAAGAAAATATGTTGCGAGTTTACACGTTATGAGTACTAAACTAGTAATTATGATTAAAAATTAAATTGAAATTTATGTATCAAAATGTACGATCAGGCCTGAACTTGAACAAACATTATTCGTGTGAGTAATATATATATATATATATATATATATATATATATATATATATATATATATATATATATATATAGATGAGAGAGAGAGAGAGAGAGAGCAATGAATAAGTAGCTAGAGATATCAGGAAATACGTTTGAAATTTGCAAAAAAGAAAAACACTATACCTTGTAAATAAAAAAAATAAAATATTTTCTGTCATTGTTGTTTCATAAGTTGAATTCAATTCTGATCTAATCAATGCTTTTCCTGCTTTGATTATTGAATAAGGATTAATTGAATAATATAAGAATAATGCTTCTGCATAAGAAGAATTAGTTAAATATTGTTTTCCTTTTCTAAATAAATGTAAAATCATATCTCTATTCATCGTTTAGGTTTTTTATTGAAGTAAGATACAGAAATATGTTTAAACCATATGCAATGTTTAAAACATTTCGTTCTTAGCTTTTACACTCCCGCTGAAATATGAATATTTACCTACATTTTTTAAATACATTTCTACTGTAATTTCATAATTGTGTTCGTTTTCATTCCAGCAGGATAGAGTATCGGATCTTTGATAGTATTATTTTGATTTAATCGTATCAAAATAGCTGATTATCAAATTTTAAATTATTTTAATCACTATCTATAAAAGTAAAATAATAAATAATTATCTCTCATTGAAATTATCTCTAAAATTGTATTACATTGAACAACAGTTTCGTATTAGTCATAGGTCTAGCAATTAATTGAAATCAATCGATTGCCGATCGTCCTCCACATCTCTTTGGTATCTCTTTGGGTACGCATACTATGCCGGAGGCCCACTGTTTTACAAACCGCTTTCAGAAAATTAAAAACATTGTTTTTAGAAGAAATCTCCAATTTTGGCCGTGTGTTTACAATTGCAAAAAAATCACATTAACTGAATAAGTGATCACAGTCTAATTTGTTATGAAAATCATAAAATACTACAACCACATAAATGTTTTTATTTATTTGTGTGCAGTGCATTTATTTCAGTTGATATATAAGAAAATAAATACCTCGACGTTTAGAATGTATAATTAATATATATCTCGACGTTTAGAACGTCGAGAAATAAGACTAAGTTGAATTTAAAAGGAGTTTTTTTAAAAATTTTCGTATACTGGTGATATAAGACATGGATAATAATAAAATAATTTTAGTAGTTAAATTTCTAAATGGGAAATTCCAAAAATATTGTGTATTTGTTACAAAGGAAATTTATTTAATTAATAACAAGTCATAATAAATGTATGTAATGATGTAATTGAAAAGTTTAACCATTTTTTTGGTGTTCAAAGTACGTTTTGCACGCAGAGAAAAACGGTATGTAAAAATAGATTCATAAAAATGAAAAAGTATTAGCATTAAATTTCGGTTTTTAAAACCATACAAAGTTCAAAGATGGTGTATGTATGCAAAATGTATGTTTTGTGCTATGTGAATATATATGTGTGTGTGTGTGTGTGTGTGTGTATGTATGTATATAGTTCTGGTGAAAATAACTTTCATATCTAGATTAAAATATTGTTCTTGCACTACATGTCGTCACTGTCTTATGACATCATCGTCCACGATTTGTGTTTTGTCAAGTGTAATGTTTATTTATATTTTAACGGTACGCCTGAATTTATATTCCATTCAGAATTTTATTGAACAAGGTCACATTTTCCATAGCGCCGTCTACGAAAATCTATTGTCTTTTCATTCCAATGGCGCAAGAATTGTGGTATTTAGATTGGTGTAAACACACCTTCATCTTCCCCAGTAATTATTCATATATATATATATATATATATATATATATATATATATATATATATATATATATATATATATATATATGTACATATAAATTTTAGAATTTATTTTATATACTTTCGAAATCGACCCTGTATTAAAAAATATACCGTTTTACACAATCGATGATAAATACTGAATATACATTTTTTATGAGATGCGAGGTACGAAATTACATCCATATTAATGTCTGCCATTAAACATCTTATTAGAAAAACACGAAATATAAATTTAAATAATCCATCAATTAATACTTAATGTCGTATACATGTAATTTAAAAGAAAATCGTAATCGTTCAACAATAAAATTATTGTTAGCAATTATTTAAATTGACGTATGTGAAATTCAAATACGTACACGACCATCAACTTGAATATCTTAAGAAATCACTTGACAACATTTTACGTTCTAGCATTCAGAGATGTTTACCGTCATCGACGAAAATCCCATATACAGTCATGCATACGTAAAACATACTTTTTTTTATGAAGAATATAAATGTTTTTCAAGCAAGTACTTCGATTCGTCTTCTTGGATATAATAATTATTTGCGGATAAAACGGACGCGTCCGCTGAAATGTATGATTTATTCACTGGAATTGTTAATTTTTCCTTGAGTTTTTTTTTGCACTCGCTTCCACTTTAAAAATTATATTTGGAAAGTGTATATTCGGTAATTTGAAATTTAATAAGCGCGAATAACTAAAAGCTAAACACACAGCACGCAGAAAGATTGTGAACTTTTTTAATTAACTTTCTTGTCACGTGATCATGTTTTTTATTCTTTGGTTTATTTTTTCGTTTGTTGTTTCGTTATTACAAAATTAAAAAGTCATTTCTAATGTTATTCGTTAATTGAAAAATGGCAGATATTAGAACAATAACCCTTCAGTACAGTATTTGAAAGATTACTTAACCCTTTGCACACATAAGGTCAGATGTACTGCTTAGGTACTTAAAGGCGTTCTACTCCTACGGTCAGTGTTACTGCCTACATTTTATCATTTACAGATAAACGTTTATCATACTCTAACATATCTGTAACATTTTATCATACTCTTAGTATACAAATTTCTGATCTACTGTATACCTTAATTGCTTGGAGTGCAAAAGGTTAAAATTTCACAAATTATTTATTATTTCATAAACCAGAAGTTTTATGATATAGTTTAAGTACTGTGACTATATTGATAGAACAAATGATTTGCACACTAATCCTATAGACCAAAAAAATATTTCAATTTAAATTTTCTTGCCTTTGATTGCAATAATGTCCATTTGATGGTATCAATGTCTGTGAGAAGATAATAATGTTCTCCTTAACCAATATATACTTTAAATGCGTTTTTAGTTTGCAAATTACTCCCTAAGAGAAGTATCGTCTCATTAAAAATCACTACCTTAGCTGGCGCACTTTCTTTGGATTTGCATCGTGTGTGATTCTTACTTTCCCAAAATGCTTTTTTATAAATTAAGCTAGGTAGTAATTTCTTGAGAAATAGATCATTTTCCTTACATCTGAACTAACATTTCATCAGTCAATTATACACTACTTTAATATAAAAGCACGAATCTTAGACACCCAATACCTGATCTTAAAAAGTCTTGATTTTAATTTTTCTGCACCTGATGATGATATCACTAACTAAATGATAAAAACTGTAATTAAAATGATTATCAACTAATTATTAAACATTTTTGATTTGAAAATCTTTTTTGTAGGTCAAAAATGATTCGAAATGTAGTAAAGTGTATTTTTAACAAAGTCTAATAATTATATTAGATCTGCCTATATGTAGCCGTTCCTAGGGTCGTCTAGGGCCCCGACAACTACCTGAGTCATCTTATTAAATTTAATATCGGCTTATGGCTTAGTAGACTATCGCGCTTCGTGCTCAAATCCAAGATTTCAAAAAACCTGGATGTCATTCGCAAAAAGGGGTAGATAACACAAAAGAAGATAATATGTAGAAGGTAAAAGCCCATCCCCCCATCTATTCCTTATCCTACCCCCTCCCACGCTGAGGCCTAACAAATCATAGAGTAACACGATAATTAGGATAAGAGTATGATAAATATTGAAAAGTATAAACACCTGATGTCACTGATGGACGAACTCTTACCAATTATTATCTATAAATGATAAAATATGGGCAGTGACGCTGACCGTAGGACGTAAACGCCTACTGCCCGTAAACGCCCCGACTGGTCGTAAACGCCTTTAAGTGCCTGGGCAGTACAGAAAGAGTTGAATGCAAAGGGTTAAAATCACAATAATTCTTGCAAATAAAATAATCTTATAACAGAATTAAATATTTAAGAAATGTATTTTAAAATCAACGATATAAATATATATATATATATATATATATATATATATATATATATATATATTTATATATATATATATATATATATATATATATATATATATATATATATATATATATATATATATATATATATATATATATATAAGTTGGGAATGAATACAACAAATTATTTTTTTATACTAATTACCTAATTAATAATTTATATTTGAAACAGTAATATTATATTTTATGTCATATTAGCATTTGAAAACCAATTTATCAATCGATTAAAATTCCTTAATTATATTTTCATATCTTACATATAACTGTGTTTATGTAAAAACCTATTATTATTTAATGTGTTTCAAAAATAAACAAGTAATTAAATGATATTAACAAGTAGTATTAAAAATCACTAAATAAGTATATAAACAGTTAAGAAATATTTTTTTATATTTCTGGTTGGTTAATAACGAACAGATTAAATCTTTTTAAAGAATTCTTTTCTCAGGTATATTAAAACATTATACGAATCCTCTATTAATTTTGTTACTTCTCCCTATGTGTCGAAGATAAGTTTGTTTTTCCACAGGCCGGTACTGAAAATAATTAGATATGAATTGTAATTATAAATATATATATATACATATATATATATACATAATTTTAAAAATATAAAAGTTTTGATTTACAACCATTCGGATAATAAAAGTTAACTTACACCGTGATAAAAAGAAACAGTAAAATTCGATAAGATAGACTGATTTTATAAACGTTCAAATCGAATAAATTTACATTCCATCGATTTTTATAACCCACTTTTTTAAATATCGTTAACTATTTAATATATTATTCGATTTTATGTTTTCGTATTAAAGTCTGATATTTATTCATATTAAAATAAATTGGTTTTTATAATGAAGTGTATATTTAATTTCACTTGATAGAATTTTTAAACAATTATTTGTTTGAAAGTTTTTTTTTATTGTAAAAATGGTAGATTATATAGATATATATATATATATATATATATATATATATATATATATAAATAGAAACTAAAGTCGCAATTTTTATTATGTGTTTCTATTTGAAATAATTACTTCTCTTTTATTACTTTTATATAGCTTGTATTTTTTTTAATTACATTTAAAAAGATATAATATTTTAGAAAGCAATTAATCGTTTTAAATATATAATTTGATTCTAATATTAATAATATATATATGAAAGAGCAACTTTAAAACAGAAAACGTATCAAACAACCGAATAAAATTAAAGCGGTGTAATGGAATGTTGTTGCTAATCCAGCTGTTGACCAATGTGTATGAATTCCAATCCAAACTTCTGACATATGTTAACCTTCGATGAAAAAAAAAAAACGATTGTTACAAATGCTTAATAACATAAAATTTAATGGTGTTCTACTAATGCAAATATTTATTTACAGCCTGAATGAAAAAGTAAATAATATTTTTTTCAATAATAAATATAGTTAAGTAATAGTATTCGAATGTAGAGATACTTTTCAGTAGTTTCATTTCAAAACTAGCAAAAGAATAAAGAAGGTAAATCAAACATTCAACTATAACACATATTTCAACAGAAATTCACATTGTCATTCAGTTATTTTACCAATTAATTTTTACTGGGGGTTTTGACATGTATATTTCTATAATTGTGTGAATGTATATATATATACACATATATATATATATATATATATATATATATATATATATATATATATATATATATAATAACGTTTAACGAGTCACGCCAGATAATTTACTCTTTAAATAATCTCTCTAATTTTTTTTTTTTTGCAATTTCAACAATTTAATGTTTCTCTGTCAGATAATTTCAATATAATTTGTATTAAATTTATTCCATCTTTTCATGGTTTCTTTGGGATACTTTTTTGTAATTTGTGATTTATACACACACACATACACGAAGTATATGTGTAATCGAAGTAATATTTTTGAAAACTTGAAATGCAAAATAGATTAGTTGTATGTATTTCAAATATTGTTTAAATTCTTTCACTCAGAATAAAAGTAATAAAACTAGAAAATTACATTTTTCTAGCTGCAAGATTAACAAGCTGTATATGAAGACCTTTACCAAAATTCTTTTTTTCCATTTGTATTTAAAAATGAAATTCTAAATATTTGTTCTAAAAGTTGTACACTAATAGCACTATTATATTTTGAAGTGGTGCAACAAAGTTATCCTTTTTTTAGTTGTCACTCTTCAAATAAGTGAAATGTGAAATGTTTAATTGCACTTTTTCTATTAATCAGCGATTATATATATATATATATATATATATATATATATATATAATCCGATTTCTTAATAAATTTCTACATACCTTCTAATAAAGACGATTTATGAGTAATAAATGTACAGAATTATACATGAAGTGGAGATTATTATAAATTAAATTTCTAATTGCTATTAAAATTTTATTCACAATACTAAAAAGAAATTAATACAAATACATACATATATAAGTTCTATAGAAAATATTTTATGTACAGTTCATATTTTATTATAAATTATTCTAAACTGTATTTCAAGCATTGTCACGAAATTCATTTATATAAATATATTTACTATCTCAAATATAAAAAAACGAATAATTTAACAGTAAAATTTACATAACATTACAAAAAATACATGCTTTTTTCATGCATGTATACGTATACATATATATATATATATATATGTATGTATGTGTATATGTATGTATAATAGCGGCGAAGTAGTATTTATGAATCAGACAATTAATAATACGTTCACGTATACAAAGAATTTCAATGCTTGTTATTTTTGAATACATAAAAATGTTGAAATAATTTGTGACGGCACAGTTATTATTACATTATGGAAATTGAGTTTTTTGTTCATTATCTACTGATAAATATTAATTAAAAATTAATTAATCCCCCTCGATTGAGTTATTATGTACGTTTGGTAATATTATGTATGATTACATATATTCACACACCAATATATATATATATATATATATACGTACATATTTGTGAAAGGAATGAATTAATTTGTTGTTTTGGACATGACAATTGGAACTATAATTTTTTTATTATGTTTCATGTTTAAGCGCACATATAATGAGAAAAAAAATACACACCTACAAATAAGAGTTGCAGCCGAATGGAAAATATATTATGATTGTTAATTGATTGAGCAATTCGAATATAGCGTTGTAGAATATCTTACCATTTATTAGCTTTGTAAGTAACTTTTTTTCATTTGTTAGCTTATACATCTTTGTTTTCTTTTATGTATGGTCTACGTGGAATATTCAGTTAACTGTAATCTTAATACAGTAAACTATATGAATATTTATTCGCAAGAAAAACTGAAATTATTTCTCATTTCTATTAAAATTAATATGAATTGTTTAACAATTACTAGAATTATTAAGAGTTTACCGACAAACACGCATTGCGTAGTTTAAATTCATTGAAGCGTTCTTTGTTAATTTATATATATATATATATATATATATATATATATATATATATATATATATATATATATATATATATAGCTTTTCAATCTATAGCTCAAAGTATCCGGGGTATAATTTTTTACACAAATTTCTTAAAATTTTATGAGAGAGAGCCTTAGATTATATATTCTTAACACATTTTATGATATCTTTGTTTTACATTTTCACTGATATCTTTCAGTGCCTTTTTATATTTTTCAGTACTCTCAATAATTTATGTTGATCATTGCCAAACTTTCATGTCCTTATTTCAGTATTTGTGGTTTTTTATTATGCTGGAATCATTCCTGTTTACATGCGAAGTCTATTCCTTTGTAATCTTTTCTTCTATTATATATATATATATATAGAGAGAGAGAGAGAGAGAGAAAGAGATGTATAGATATATATATATATAGAGAGAGAGAGAGAGGAAGCAGAGATCAAGCAGTAAAAGACATTTGATTTTTGAGATAATATCAAATTTATAAGATATAGAAACAGTTGTTTTCAATTCAAATATTAATTTAGTCTTTTATGATTTTAATCTTTTATAAAAGATAAAATCAACTGCTTTTTATCTTTCTTGAATCTTATATAGTATTTGTGTCTAATATTTTGGTTTATATATATATATACAATATAGACAATAGTTTTCTACGATTTTCATTCATTTGGTTTTCAAAATATGTTTTGTTATCTATAATTATCTACAAAAAAATGTATTGGATAGTCTCAGGAAAAAGAATCATCTGTAGTAAAAAAATCTCTGATCAATAAACATATATACAAAACTAACTATTTAAATATCAATGCATAACCGAATAGAAATAGATGAACGTGTATGATTATGTATGACTGTGTGTGTGTGGGTGTGTGTATGTATGTATGTACTGTTTTATGCAATTCTGTTGTTGGTCGGAAAGAGCATGCACAACAGACACGGGGAGAATCCGTCAGCGCGACGGTGGCGTGGCAATTTATAGACAAGGGGCCGCGGGACGTACGGGGTGACGCCGGCGTCTGGCTCTCAGCTGGCTGGCGTCTAGCTGCTGCTGATGGCGTCGAAGGACGCCGGGCGTCGCGCTACTTTCTGCGCACGCGTCTTCTCACCATAAACACTGTCGAGGTACAATGTATTTCGTTAAACGACAACAACGGATTCATATAGACTTGTCTGTCTGTAAATCGAATACACACAAACATTCTTATATTCACATTTAATTTAAAGTAAATTATTTTTCAACACGCTTCTCTCTCTCTCTCTGTATATATATATATATATATATATATATATATATATATATATATATATATATATATATATAAACTTTTTTCTTTAAAAATGTTCAATAGAAGTCATAAATTACTCAATAAATAACACAAAAAATACAACAAAATACAAGTTTCTATTTACATTGCTTATTCAACCTTTAATAATTCAATCAAAAAATCCAGTGACTTTCTCTCTCTCTCTCTCTCTCTCTCTATATATATATATATATATATATATATATATATATATATATAGTATAATTCATTTATATCACCACAATTATAGTTTTTATTTTTAAATCAAATATCCAGTTTGTTTTCTCATTTAATTAATTGCAAACCCTTCCGGTTACATCGACTATTTGCATACCGACAAAGACGTTTAAAGCAATACTTTTTAAGGTTCGCATTAATTTGAAAGATATTCAGTTATAACGGTCACATTGTAGAATATAAAGAAATATAGAGAATGATATTATATATATATATATATATATATATATATATATATAAATATATATATATATATATTCATAGAATTCAAAAATTAATTATTTTCACCGGATTTGTATAAACTTTCTGAATTATATTACAAGAATTGCTTACATTTTGTTGATGCCAATTTTTATATCATAGATTTTATATCCAAGTATCTAGCAATATTTTTTATGATTCATCGCGTCTACAATTGAAATTATTAGTCACTAAGATGAAGAAAAAATTTCTAAAATTGTTTAAAAATCAATGGAACAAAAGTAAATACTTTTTTTATTACATCCTCATTCACATTTTGTCTTATAATTTTATCATCATTCTCTTAGTTTATTTTTCACTTAGTTTAATTTCATGTTTCTGTTCTGCAACTCTTCGTAGTATTCGTCTTCTTCTTGTGATTATTCCTGAGAATTCTTCCATTCTAGACTACCAGCTTTTACCTTGAATTCTTCAGTGAGCTGATTCATTTTATTGATTTCTATTTGTTGGCTAAAAAAATTTATTATTCTTAAAGCTATAAGGTTTATAAAATTTCTAAACCTTATTGCTCTGAAGATGATGGCATCATTATATATATATATATATATATATATATATATATATATATATATATATATACAAGCATATGGGTGAGCATCGAACCAAGGTGTGGTCGACATTTTTAGTGTATTGTATATCGATAAAACATAAATGTTCGATTTATTCAAATTGTAGATTTATTTATCGTTATAGCAGTCATTACTGCTCGTATACAACACAATAATACCATAACTGGTTTCATTGAAATCACTTTTTAATAGTACTGTATATACATTTTTTTTATTTTCTTCTATACTCTCTCTATAATAGATAAGAAATGTACGTTTCTAGGTATAAATTATAGAGATATTGATTTTCAATTTAACTAGACATTTGTCGCAAAATTGACCTTTTCTAAAATGGTTAACCGTGTAACGGTTATGCCTACACACACACACATATATATTTATATATATATATATATATATATATATATATATATATATATATATATATATGAGGGCAAGGGTGAATGTATAAAATATGAGAAATGATTCGAAAATTTTAAGAAAGAATACTAGCAATTATTCACTAGCAATTCTCTTTGTATGTAAAAATATTTTCGATAAAAGTAATAACATAATGATTTATAATATGAAATGCACAGTTATTTAAAATGAGTTGTTTATTCTTACTGAAATATCTTATCTGTTATAAGTTAATTAACTTTTAAACTCTTGTTTTTTTTTGTGTACTTCCTATTTTGACATTCAAATAGATTTTTTTAATATAAAAATCAGTTAAATTAATAAATACTGACACTACTATATAATTATATGCTTTTAATAAGAATTTCTAATTAGTAGTTTTTATTAATTGTTTAAAAAAATGTTTGTCTTGTACCATTTTGATATAGGGAAAAAAGATCAAAAAAATCTAAAAATCATGACGAGCTTTAATGGTAATAATGTGGAACCATGTAATGTAACTATTTTCTTTTTCATGATAACAATATGCATACTTTTAATCCTTTATTAAATGTCTATCTTCAGGTAGATTTCTATTTATCTTAAGAATTATGTTAAACTATTTAAGATGATAAACATACCGTTTCTGGCTCGTTTTTGAATTTCCAGATTAAACACACAACATATAAAATCAAACACAAAAACTCGCACTACGGACAAAATCGATTCCACACTTTAGCCAAGGCCTCGAAACACAACATGCATACAACAAGACATAAAATACTATAGTTAATTATGTATACAATTGCTGAACAATAAAATTGTTATTCTATTCTATTAACATACTGAAACTAGTTGAAGAATATAGAAACTCAAGTGATTCTCAAAGGACAAATATCACCAAGCATAAACGGGATTAAGACTATAAAAAAAAAACAAATAATTATTATTTTAAATACATATTACTTATATTACTAGGGATTGGATACTTTTTAATTTTTTTACTAAAAAGCGGTGTAATCAAAAAGGGTACCAATGTTATATAGAACTAATAGAATAATTTGGTTGGTTGGTTATTGGGTTCTTAGGGCGTTTCGAATAATAATTTCAAACAGTAATTAAAAAGAGTATTAGCAGTAAAAATCATGTTGATTTTATTAACAATTTTCTGTAATATTGAATTTTCAGAAGTTAGTTTATCTCATAAAAGTAGACACTCTTAAACAACTTTTGATTGAATATTTAAAAAAATATATGTTAATTATAAATGTTACAAGATAATACAAGTGTTTTGTAAAAATGAGATGTCTGTTAGTTACTTTTTTAAAAAATAAGATTTTGTTTTATAATATTTACTTAATCCTGACTTATCCATAATATATATATATATATATATATATATATATATATATATATATATATAAGATTTTGTTTATAATTACAATTAATTACTAATGTTACAAGATAATACAAATAAGTATTTTGTAAAAATGAGATGTCTGTCAGTTATTTTTATAAAGAAGAAGATTTTGTTTTATAATATTTACTCAATCCTGACTTTTCCATTATATATTTATATATGTATTATATATAATGGAAAAGTCAGAATTGTGTAAATATTATAAAACAAAAGCTTACATATATATATATATATATATAAATAAGATTTTGTTTAATAATATTTACTGAATCCTGACATCCATTTTATATATATATATATATATATATATATATATATATATATATATATATATATATATATATATATATATATATATAAGTCAGAATTCGGTAAAAATTATAAAACTAAATCTTATTTTGTAATATATATATATATATATATATATATATATAGAGAGAGAGAGAGAGAGAGAGAGAGAGACAATAGAAAATTTCTATTATTACTTAAAAAAACACTTCTAAACAAAGATAACGAGCACGACCCGATTCTAACCTACCAACTTCAATACAAAAATTCAATAAACAATTTTCAGTCTATTTACAAACGTTTCAACAACATACAGCGGTCGTAACGTTTCTCGAACGTTAATTATCGTAATTAAATTATTATCCATCGATTCTTTCAAACACAGTACAGTACACACATAACAACAACACACAATATCGTCATTTATTATTCGAGGGAAAAAAAGAGTATGAAAGAGAACGGATATTATTTTCGTTATTAGTAATTCTTTTCAACGTTTAACATAAATTAAACTGTCGTCATTATTATTTTTTCGCTCCGTCTTGATCGCGTAAATAAAAAAATAATACATTACGGAACACGTTTATGAAAATTTAACGAGAAATAATTGTTGTATAAGACGTGTCCGATGAAACAATGAAAAAATGCCCCCCCTTGTAATACATTACGACGGTGCGGTGCGGTATAAAAAAGGAGAATTCGGACCGAAAAAAACTCCCATATAACCGACAACAATATAAAGTGATTACGGGCTGTACGAAATGTGCTCTCTCTTATGTATGTGGATAGGTAGATAGATGGATAGATATGCAGGTAGATGAATAGGTTAGAGCTAGAAGGTAGGTTTTATGTTTATACGTAGGTAGGTAGGTGGTTAGTCGAGTATGCACATATATATATATATATATATATATATATATATATAATTGTATATAGGATTTACCTACTATAAAATAAAGAATAATAATAGCACCTAATGGCGGTTGAAGAAATATTGCATTGTAATGACTACGGATCCGTTAGACTACATACATAATACACTATCTATTTGAACGTGGCTCGAACACAACGTGTATATGCATGGTAATTTAACATCGTAATTAATGTATCTACTGCTTTATGGCACGCTACAAAGTAATATGTTAATAATTTTAGGTCATAAAATATTATGCTTCGTGGCTCGATTAAATATCGAGACAATGGCACGTATGGTAGCTTATGTACACACACACACACACGCACACATGGATATGTTTATATATATACACGTGTCTGCATGTATACTTATATGCGTGTGACATGGGAAACGTGCATTTCACATTTTATTATGATTTTTTCGCAACTACATCACTCATAAATTGATATGTATCCGTTTTTAATCCTTGAAAAGCGGTCAACCTCATGCGCTGCGACGCGGGCTTAGACTCACAGCGGGCGACCTCATGTAAAAACTAACCAAGTCTGATAAAAAAAAAACAGCTATATATATATATATATATATATATATATATATATATGTGCATGCGTGTGTTTTGTATATATGTGGAGGAAGAATAAACTTTATGAAAATTGAACAACTGTACTTAATCATCAAATCTTTTGTTAAATCAAATTATGGTCTGATCGTATGTCTGATAGTCGTTTGATACATAAATACCTTTTAGTTTTCTACTTATAATCAGTTTAAAATAACATTTTTAATATCATTCGTATTAACTTTTACATTGCGATATGAATGATTTCGTTTGCGACCTCCACTGAGATATCTGAGAGGCCCTGAATGTTTAATATACGTTATATTTGATTATTTGTTTGAAGTAATTCATCTGTAAGTGGACGATTGTTGTAAACTCGATATTTTTGTATCGTTTTTTTAAAATTCCTCCAATATTATCAACCAGTTTAGAACTTGAAGGACTGAAACCTATTCACTATTAATAATTGTATTTACATAGTGATATATTTCATATCTATTGTTATATCTATAATAATAGATATGAAATATATATATATATATATATATATATATATATATGTATGTATGTATATATGATATATCTATTATGGTGATTATTACTAATATTTCCCTTAAGCCGGGGTCACACATGCGGCTATTCGCCGAACACCGTGGAAAATTTAGCCGATCGCAGAATGTGTGGATCGATCTACGAATACGAATGCTTAAGGGAATGCTCAGTATTCTCTGTTCCCGTCTGGTGTCGGTCTTCAGTCACGAATCAAAGGGAACGAGCATCTGCATACTGTGAAAGATGCACGCCGTCTACACTTAAAGCGTATTTGTTTAATGCAGATATCTGGGCCGTTTATTATCGGTCGGCGAACTACACTAGGCGAACAGCATTCTGCGAATAGCCGCATGTATGGCCCCGGCTTAACTCTCTACATTATATTATTTAGATTATTATTATGTATAATTTATATCTATATCCTAGTTTTAGCATACGAGGGCAATTCGAAAAGTCAGTAGCCTAAGTATGAAAGAATATAACTTGTGTTTTCAAATTACTTTTATTTTACAATATGGCCTCCCTGAACTTCAATGTACTTTATCCAGCGATGCTACAGTGATTTTATGCCATCTCAAAAATACTTTTCTTGAATGTCTTCAAAATAGCGATCCACTGTTGCTATCAGTTCTTCATATGACGAAAATCGCCTACCACTAAGGATTTTTTTAAGTTTAAGGAACAGATAAAAATCTAAGAGACCCAAATCTGGCGTGTAGGCTGGATGGGGCAGCAAATTGGACTTCAATTCAGCAAATTTTGATATATATATATATACAACATTTGTATGGGGACGTGCATTGTGCTGATGGAAAATGTTTCTTTTCTTTGATAAACCTGGTTTTTTCTCACGAATTGTTTGATCGAGTCGATCAAAAAGTTTAACATAATACTCTCACGTTATCGTATAACCATTTGA
The DNA here is from genome assembly GCA_034766995.1 of Acanthacorydalis orientalis. Lineage (NCBI taxonomy): Eukaryota > Metazoa > Arthropoda > Insecta > Megaloptera > Corydalidae > Acanthacorydalis > Acanthacorydalis orientalis. The sequence goes on along the minus strand of CM068318.1, from coordinate 9,048,614 downwards.
AAGATAGCCAATTAGCAGGGTCCTTCTAGTATCCTAAAAAATTGAAGCCATAACTTTTCCAGCGGATAAAACTGATTTTACTAATTTGGTGACGGCGAATCACCATGCTTCCATCGTTTTGATTGTTGTTTTAGCTCTGGAGTGTATTGGTGAATCCAAGTCTCATCTGTAGCCATAAATCTCCGGATAAAATCAGTCGTATCGCTCTTAAATCGATCCAAACAGTCTTGGGGAATTTGTACTCGAATGCGTTTATGATTAATTGTCAGCAAATGCGGCACTCATCTTGCATCTCGATAGCTTTTTATACCCAATTCTTCAATTAGGATGTGATACTCGCGTTCATCTGAGACACCCACAACCGTAGCAATTTCTGTCACCTTCAATCGACGATCCTGTAAGACAATATCGTACACTTTGTGGATGATTTCTTCTGTGGTTGCAGTTTTTAGACATCCTCTACGCAGGTTACCTTCTAAGCTTATACGATCACATTTAAATTCAGCATTCCATTTATTTATGGTTATATACGAAGGTGCACCATCACCCAGTATATTTTTCATCTTATTATAGATTTATGTTGGCGTTTAGCCTTTTTTGATAAAAAAAACTATCGCCGCACGATGTTCAACTTTATCCATTTCAACAATGGCACAAAAAGAGCTTTATTTAAATTAAGTTTGCAATAAACTGTTTGACACATTAATTGTAGACTTTGAGGTTATGTATAAGATAGATATCGGTTTGTAATGAGCCTCACATATTTAAAATATTACCGCCACTTATATGTGAGGCCATTTTTCAAATCATCCTCGTACTTTTAGTTTTTTTTTTTAGTTTCTTATTTATAAAACTTGATTATAATTTTTTTATTATGTATATTTTGTGAGTCGTTAAAGGCATTTCTGTTTTTGGTGATTTGTGAAGTAATGAAAATTAATTTGTAAAAGTGAATCCATTCACAGTATCAACAAAAAATATAACTGTAAAATATTTCAACAGCATTGAAAAAATTTAACACCGTTATAAAACGTATAAGTAGATTAAAATGTATCATTTTTTATGAACAATAATACTTGAAATATAAAAAAATATATCTGAATCACGACATACTCGTAAAATATTATTTGTGATGAGTCAGTGCGCTGGTACGTCCAAGCACACATGTGGGTGATATAAATTTAACGTGGAATTTAATTACAAACAAACATCGACGATTTAATTTATAAACCAGTTGAGTCTAACTGCAACTGATTTACACTAATTAAACTAATCTCTTCGAACTTATCTTTGCATAAATAACAGCAATAGGAAAAAGTGTATATTCGTATCTACGAATAAATACACATCGTGCTATCGTCCGTTAACAAAAAAGAAATCCGAACCCGTGTCGTATCGATTCGAAAGACTGTATTAATCGTGACTGTTTTAAACATAGCCGCTCCTTTTAAAAATCTGTTCCAGTTTTTTTTTATCATTATATATATATATATATACATATATATACATATATATATATATATATATATATATATATATATATATATATATATATATAGTAGACTTCGAATGCGATGTTCTAACCTCTCTATTTATATCAGTACATTCTTGTGGCTTGTAGAATTAGACTAAAGAGGTAAAAAAACAACTATCTCAAAAAATGTATATATAAAGTATGATTAAACAATTATCAAAAAAAAAATATGTTACGTTCACTTATCGATTTAGATATATAAATATTTTCGTTTCTATAAGTAATCATTCAGTGTATGGAATTATGTTTAATCAAACGTAGATGTGTGCTCAGAACGTATCAGGCATTTATATATCTCCGAAATAAAAATAAGAAATGTAGAATGTGTACACATTCTTCACTGAACTGTTTTCGAACTGAATTTCATTATTTTTATTCCGGACTTGATACGAATCGATTCGTTTGTGTTTTCATTTAATTGCATCAAATAATAATGAATCGCCAAAATATCTAATAGAAATCAAATCGACTCAATCTCATTGAATTTTAGTGATGAAACTGCGTAGATACAATGTGATTAGTTCCACTGAAAATGTTTTCCAATTGTTGTTACATCGTGTTCTGTAATTATAAATATTTTGTAATTCAATACGCTATCAAATGAAATAGTCGAATGGATCGAATGAAAAGAAACCTGATGTATAATTATTTAACTCCATGTACTCGTATATGATGTTTATGATGAATTATATCGATTTTGATATCAGGTTTATATATATATATATACGTTTATATCTGTTAACTGACATTTATTTTATTTCATATGTCATGTTTGTATTACAATTGTCTATCTTTTTTTAAAAAATTAATTAATATTTAAATAATGAAAGTAAGAATATGTATAGAAAAAAGATCAGGATTATAGGATGAATCCATTGATTAAATGAGTAGATTCCTGCTAATTAAAACCCATTATAAAGTGTTATTATGTATAAAAATTTATTTGTGTATTTTTCCAAACATATATATATATATATCGACACACATACATTTAATATCAAACTGAACACAATTTACGTTTTAATGTTCTTTTATTATTTTGTAATTATAAAAAGAATAATATTAATTTTATAAATGTTTAATCGTGTGTATATAAAAACGGAATTAATTAAAATTCAAAAATGAGAAAATTAATTAAATAGAAATCAACGAGCAAAAATATATTCATGTGTTCCAAATTATCAAATCAGATATTCTTTTTTTTTTGGTGGTTTGTTATATCGAATAGAGTTTTTTTTTAATCATATCAAATTGTTTATTATCTATAAGTCCGTATTTTCGTTTTATAGATTTTTTTCTTTATATTTTTATTCAATTTAAACATTTTTCTGTACATTCACGTTTATGAATGTTTATAAATTTAAAAAGTGGAGTTTTTTTTATTATTATTATACAACTGATTCAGTTTATTAAAATTAATGTCTGATATTGTTTTTATCATCCGAAGTAGCAGATATTCTTGAGTTTGCTTCCTGTGACCATTTTTTTTTGAGTCATCTACAGGTAGATGTTTTAATCTATTTCAAATCATTTACTTGACTATATTAAAAGGTATAATAATAGAAAAGACAAGTCAAGAGTAGCTTTAAGGATTCAAATCATCAAGAAATAGTCATTAATAATGATACACAGGAATGTGATAATTTTTGAATGGAATAGATAGGAAAAAAATAATCCTACGTAAACAAAAAAAAAAAAAACAATATAGAATTGAGAGTGTATACAAGCATGCCATAAACTAATTTAATTTTATATTTAAAAACATATAGAAATCTGAACTCATTTTAAAACATAAATAATCGATCGCATTGGACAAAACTTATAAAACTACTAAATATTTTATGTGAAATCTCAATTGCACATGTTTTATAAATCTTTTTTGTTTGTTTGAATATCTAGAAATTTGTCTTGGTGATCTTTGTCTTTTTAAATCACTTTCTTTCACCACATGTGTCATGATTAGATGGTTTTAGAAAACTGATTTTAACTCAAAACACTTATTTAAGTGTACCTGAGTATGGCACATGTGCTGAAACTAGTAGCAGAAGTCAGAAATTCCAGTGATTGAAAAGGAATTTCATAACTATACCTGTTATATATTTCTTTAATTGAATAAAAATATATGTAAAACGATTTAAAAAAATATGGAATTAAATCACATACCAATGTGAGACCAGGTCTTCGAATATTGATAACACTCGAACTAGTACAGTGGTACTCAATCACAACGAGTCTAGAATTTATTTTTATAACAAATATTTTATACTAGTTGATGTTCTTTTATAATTTTCCATGTTAATTTCAAATACAGGTCAGTTTATTTTGTTTTCAGTATGTGTTCAATTTGATATATTATAATTGTATGTGGATTGTATATAATGGATGTATCTTTATTTACTAGACATTGAAAATCCATTGTATGAGTAATTTTCAATTCTCATCCCTTGAAAATAAAAAAAAGTATAAAAAAAATATAATTTGGTTAAACGTTGTTTCTTTTGGCATTTCCAGGAAAATTCGTAAAAAATCCAGTTTCCAGAATCGAACAGACACAGCCAGGAATCGAAAAACCTATCCAGTACGATAATCAAAATAGATCTTTGTGTGGACTGTGGGCCGGTGTAGAGATATCTAATAGATGAGATCGGTGGAAAGGGTTAAAAGAACAGGATTTCGGGTTTAGAAACATTGTCCAAATACAGTTTACTCGCTTTACCGTAAGTACTCGATGAAAATCTACATTCGACCAAAATAATTGTTTTGATTTTTTGGTCATTCACATTCAATTTTGTTTAGTAAATTCCATAATTGTTTGATTATGTTTATAATAAGTTGTTTTGAACGATACGTTAGTTCGAAATTTAGAACAGGTGAAATACATCCAGTTATCTTATTATAAAAATAAGAAAATGTTGTGGAACGTACTGGATATCTTCAGAAACGTTAACAAAAATAGTTTAATAAACTCTGTCGAAATTACTATAACATTTTATTTAAATATCTTTTCAAATTTAAAAAAATGATCATATCATTCGTGTAGATTTCTGATTCTTCCTGTCAAAATAAAACTCTTTTTTTTATAATCACGTTCAATCAAATCTCAATCAAGATAGACAATTATCTGATTTTTCATTTGTGAATATAAGAAAATAAAAAAAACTGCTAATATTTATATAACAAGAAATATTAACATATTTTTTTATTAAAAGTATCGACTCATAGTTATTTATTTCGACAGCAAGCTAACGTTTTAAAATATTAGATGATTATAAGACTTTTACTTGAAAATTTATTTTAAAACCAGTTTATGTAAAAAAAATCTTACATATGGCAGCGTATCTGTTGGAATAATATATGTGTTTATATGGTTCGAATTTTTTTTTGTTATATTTTGTATTATTTCTTTATAAAACGATCAAATTCAACTGACGGAAAAGTGATCAATCGAAGTTATTCTTTAAACCAAATCAATCAAAATAATCCAAACGCTAAATATCAAATAACACACTGAACCCAAACGCAAAATATATGATTTATTAGTATGTTTGTCAGTATTTTTTTCCGATTTATCGCTATTTCGAACATGAAAAAATTGTCAAACTGTTCAAGATTGATATGTAAATAGCCGAACTATAAAAAAAAAAATTAATACACTTTGTGTAAATGAACTAAGCAAACGGCGTCTGATAAATTTATGTATAAACAAGTTTTTTTCAACCAAAAAAAAAATGATATTTTTGTTATGACTTATCTATTAGACTGATGTATATTTATATTTAAATATAGAACGATCGAAAAATCGAACGAACGAATCGACCAATTGTTCCAGTTCCAATCTTTTTTTTCACAGTGGACAATTTTCCTCAGTTCGTTCGATTTTTTCACGATCAGCGCAATGTGTCAAAAAGTATGTGTGAAATGCCGCACGATAAAGACTATGTAATCCTTGAAGAATGAAAATTTATTATATTCTTTTGTAATGGAATTGAAACAAGGTTGTTATGTGATTGGATTTCTTGAACGGCTTATTAAAACATATTTATTCTATAGACATTATATCCAGTAGATATTATAGAAGAAAAATAGTTTCGTTTTAGCTAACGCTGTATCATTGTTTAGAAATTTATTCTCTTAATTTATTGCAATTATATTTTGAATTATTCAATAAGTAATAACCTAGATTCAGTATTGAATGAATAAACGTTGATAACGATATTTGTAATACATTTCAAATGTAGTACATAGATTTAATTATATAGAAATGGTCATAGTCAAGTGATTAGACATTGAACTATTGGTCAGTGACGAGTTTGAATTTAATCTTTTAACATGTTGTGTCTTTGTAAAGAGTGTGGGTGTATCAGGTACTCCCGTAAGACGTTCCGTTATTTGAAACATTTTGCATCTTTTGCAAAAATCAAAACGAATAAATATGTAAAATATTTGCATTTTTAACAAAGTCAGTGAATTTGCTTTCAGAAATACAACTAGACAATGGATTCACGGTAGTTAAAGTATAGAATTTACACTTCCGATATTAAAGTGTTTTATCTTCAATGTTTATAATCATTTTTTTGTATATTTATATTTCTAGTTTCAAGTAATTAAATTATTTAAATTTTCAAAACATTTAAATTAATTTTTTTTGGTATTTACTATTCACAATGTTTCGGTCAAACAGTGAGTGAGATTGATATTTTTCTATAGCGCTGTTTCCGTTTTATTCAAGAATAAAATTGTATTATTTGGAAGATTTAGATTCTGGGATATGTCACATCTCAGTTTGTTATCTAATAAAATTTGCTAATACAAAAATAGTAATTGGACGATATATTAACTTAAAGTAAATTTAATCTGGGATATTTATCAAACTGTTAATTTTTCTATGTTTGAATTTCAACAATTGATCTTTAATTAGAATAAAATATTTATTATTATAAATCTCTTGAAATAAAATCCAATTATCGACAATTTAATGAATAAAAATCGAATACAATAAAAGTGAATGAATAAAAATGACAAATTTTCACAATACCTAACAATAAATTTTGTAACAATCTAAAAACTTTCTAAGAAACTATTTGGATCTCCCTTGTATGATGGATCTTAGCTGTTAAGTCATCTTCTGGTACCTTGATACCTTCCCTAGAGAATTACTGGATAAAATATCACCATATTAGAGGGTGTATGTGGTAGATTTTTCATTTACTTTATATTTTTAACCAAAAAAAATCATTGTAGAAATACATATACATTCGAGTATCACAACCAAAGAAAACTATTTGAAGAATATTAGTATTTCGTTATTTTAATTTCTTTTTTATATATTAATAAATCAGTGATACATTTTATTCTAATTTCAATAAAATAATATTTCTAAAAAAAATCTTATTCAATAAAATCTAGAATGATTTTCGTCTGAAAGTGATATGTCAAAGTCTGAACAGTGTAAAAGAAAACATGATTATTTTAAATTTTAAAAATCTGGTCTAGAGTACATATCAAGCTGCCAGAAAATGACTTAAGAAAAATATTTCAAGAGTGAAGTATTGTGATGCGAGACAAATTTAACAGTTTATATTTTTTCTCATCGATAATCAGTCTAGACAGACAAATCAATTAGTAGATGCGATTTATAATCCGATTTTTCGATACTAAACGAGTTTTGCAGTGAAAATAAGTTAAACTAATTAATAAACTAGAAAAGAGTTGTACCTATCGTAATTTTTGTATATAATTATATGTGCACTTCATAGTTACTGGGAAAGATGTGAAATTTAATGTCAAAAAAATATAATAGGGAGGTTTAGAGGCGCGTCGACAACTGAGGTCATTAGACGATATATATATATATATATATATATATATATATATATATATATAAATAAAATAAATCAGTGTAACATTAATGTCTATTCATTGTCGAGAAAACATTATAATACAATATTTTCATATTGAATGATTATACATTATCAATTATTCATAAAATTGGAGTGTAATTCGACAATTCTATACGAAACAATCCGGGTAGTAAATACCACAAATCTCTTATAAAATAAATACATGATAACAGAAATTGTAGTGTCTTTTAAGTTAAAATCTTAAATCTAAAGATCTACAATTAATCAAATCAATATTGATGAAACTACTAATATTTAAAAAAAGGTATTTAAAATTTTATTCAAAACTTCCTGTACTGTAATTGAATTACTCTTGAATTATTTAAATTGAATTAATTACAATGTTGCGACAAAAATAAACTAACTCGCCCACGGCATATACAAATATTTCGAGTTGACTGACATTCAAATTTCGACAAAAAGCTAGTATAAGAAATTGAATTCTAGAAATCTCTAGATACTCTTATACTTTTTAAGAATTAATACAAATAGGATTATAGTAAAAGATTTTTCTATTTTTTTATATTAAATTCCAATATGTTTTATGTAGTTCATTTGTGTAACAATTATATATATATATATATATACTTTGATCAAAAAAAAAAACACTAAAATGACTTGTACAAAATAATTAAAGTATTCTTCACTAATTTACATTAAATTATTTACACTGTTTATAAATGAAATACTCAGAAATCCCTGATTATAAATTATCATACATAATTAAGTTTACAGCTCCACTTGTAATGTACAGTTGATTAAGAAACTGAAAATTTGGCAAGGTTTCAATGTTTGGACTTGTATTCATGTTATTTATTTTGCAATTACAATGTACTTACTTGCATACTTTATACATACATACATACATATATATATATATATATATATATATATATATATATATATATATATGTGTTAAAGTTGCAACATTGTCTAAAAATGAACTGAAAAGTAATTTATTAAAACAAATTTCATTCCTGTTAGATTGTAATTCTTTCACTGTGAAATAAATAAGTCGAATGAGACAAAGTATGGAAGATAAAGTTGTATTGTAGTAATATCTTTTGAGATTATATCATTTTTAATTTAGAATCTTGGCTGACAGTTGTACTTTTCATAAATATCCCTTTCAAAAATAAATCACTGATGCTTCAAACATTACAAAAGGTCACTTTTGAAATTTTGAATAATTAATTATTGTTTACTTTGAAACAGTAATGCGTATTTCGATAGTAATGCTATTATTCTCAGCGCGTTTTTGTATAAAATCTGTGAAAATAATTGATAAATGTAGTCATTTCTATTTAAATCCGCATCAGCAATCAGAATAAACAATAAGAAAATATTCAAGTTTGTAGTGTGTGGAGTATTGTCATTTTTAAGGCGAGTTTAGTCGCAGTGACAAATCATAAGAGTTTCTTTTCTAAACCTTAATGATCTAAAGATGATGGCATCATCATTGAAACGAGCATAAAAAGCAATCAAGAATGATTAATAATTCAATTGATCAAAAATATTACATAGTTTTGATCAATTTTTGTGGTTTGTATGTTAAGTAGAAAAATCGTTTGTGAAAATATAATATGCACTTAAAGTTGGTATCATTCGAAGTTATGAGATTTGGATAGCTTGGTTGAACCATTGGGAATCGTATTTTATTTTCATATGAAATACAAATATCGCTAGGCTGTGTATATATATATATATATACACAGTGTATATATATATATATATATACAGTGTATATATATATATATATATATCGCTAGGCTGTGTGTGTGTATTTATATATATATATATATATATATATATATATATAGAGAGAGAGAGAGAGAGAGAGAGAAAGTGATTTAATTTAGGCTTCCACATCAAAGTATTAAAAAAAGTGCAGAGTTAGAAAAATACATATTATTTTTTAATTTTTGCGAATTTTTTCAATACTTTCATATAGAAGCCTAACTTGAGCTACCTATATATATATACATATATATATATATATATATATATACATATATATATATATATATATATATATAATATATTATCATTACTGGTTCATAATATAAATAAATTGAGTTCAGAGGCCAGAGCCATTGAATTTATACATTTTACTAGAGGTCAATGCATTAAAACTAACAAAAATTACATTCTTGTACCATTTATCTCATTGAGTCTATCGTCTAAGTTTTTATGTTAGGTGTGTGTCGGTTATATAGGTATAATTCATTTAGACTGTATATAAAAATGAAAAAAAAAAACAGAAAATATTACTATTTCAACAATTTACGGAAATAGTAATAAAAAAAATGCAATTCCTATATTTATATTGTTATATTAGATTGGTAGAAAAGTAAGTGCGGTTCATGACGTTGAGACTTAATAAAATAAAAATGCTAAAAGTACAGAACTATTATAGTCCTGCATACTTTTGAAAAAAATACAGGTAAAAAAATGTATTACAAATATCATACAGGTACAGCGTCATGTAGCCCATTTTAAGTATGTCGAAAAAATACGAATTCGATACTGAAAAGGTTAAGGAATAATCTTTCGAACAATACTTATTTGTATTATTGTCACAATACAAAAGTGCGAATACATATATATGTTAAATATGAACAATTTTCAAAGAAACGAAACAAAAGATCTATAAATATGAAACGTTTCGTCGATATTCAAGAAATCCATTCACACAATCCGCATTGTATGAGCATTTACATTGAAAATCGATAGATTTCAATAATCTGTACACGCCTAAAGAATTCGTCATACAACAGTTTTCTCATTGTTATTTAACAGTTGGTGATTTTTAGAACAGTTCGTTGGTTACGCTACTACTACTTCCAGTGTACACAACGATCTAAGAAAAAAATAAAACAACATATAATTTATATTGTGTATTTTACACTGCTGTACAATTGAAAAATAATTTGTTTTCGATGCAAATGCAAAAACATGACAGGAGAAACGAACACTAATTTTAAGATATATATATATATATATATATATATATATATATATATATATATATATATATATATATAGTATTAACATAAGTATTATCGACAAAAATCAGAATTATTAAAAGAAAATCTGTACTGACATTTTTGGCTTAATAGAAACAAATCATAAAACAATAATTGAGTAGATTCAAAAATTCAATAATCTATCTACATGTATATCTGAAAATCTATGTATCAAAAATGAAGTGAAGAAAAGTTATGTCTTTCTTGTAGATATGATAGTTGAACATGTTAATTTCTTTGTAAAAAAAATATTAAAAATATTAACATATATATATATATATATATATATATATATATATACATATTTTCATTTTTTACATCAGTATCTAATTAAAAATATTGCCAAATCTGTCATTTAAAGGAGGAATAAATGAGAAAATTGGTAATAAAATAAATAGAATAAAAATCTTAACTCTTTGAAGGTTGACGATTAATTGATAGAAATATTTTAATATTATTCTTTCATAGAATGCAATTACATTTCAGTTTATGGAAATTATAAAAGAAATATTTTTTTGTAAAGCTTACTAAATACATATTTATCAACTTTTAAAAGATTTTTAGCCTGTTAACGTGGAGATGAAGAATATATTATTTGAATTACTATGAAATACTGTTATAATATTTTCATAAAATGTTTGAAAATATTCTAAATCACTAAAAGATTGTTTTAAATACCAGTCATCACACATTAATATTATTTGATTTTCACAAGAGAATTTTTCACTCAATTAACAAACTATATAAAAAAAAATAAGTTGAAAATATCCAGCAATTGATTATTTTTGAATGTTATTTATGCGTGTCTTCAGACAAAACCTCACATTATCATTCCAAAGATAATTGAATCGCCATCGAAATCCACATAAACAACAATCACAAAGATTAATAATCAATCATTGAACATTTTTAATCATAAAAAATATTAACGGTTTGTGGGACGAGTGAAAAATTCATTTATAAACATAAATCTAGCCGCAGTTCTAAATTTATATTCATGTAATTTTATGAGTCACCGAGCGACACATCGGCGTGTCGTCCGTGGATAACAGCTTAAAAATTCTCCAAAATAAAAGACTGTACTTCAAAGAGTTACTGTAAAGAATCTTGCGCTTCAATAATTCTGATTTTACTCGAGATACAAGCGTAATACTATTATAACTGTCTGAGACTTACGAAGAAGAATATCCACTTTGAATTCAATGAAATCATATTGATACTAAATAGCATTATTGTAAATGTAATACAGAAAAAATTAGGAGCACATAGTTACTATAGATTTATATATACATACACACATTTATATATATATATATATATATATATATATATATATATAAATGTGTGTGTGGATACTACATATACACGATATATAACTGTAGATATAAAGCGAAAAAGTGAGAGAAACGTTGAACGATAATTACAAATGTATTCAGTAAGAACGTGTGAGAAATAAAAGAAAAAAAATCCGCCATAGTCGTTGGCTTTGTGTAAAATAGAATCTGTATATAGCGACAAAATGAACAAGTAATCGTAATAGTTATTATTATTATTATTATCAATAATAAGACTAGGAATGTGTATTAATTATTATTATTATTATTATTATTAATACTACTACTATTATTATTCTAATTATAATTATTTTCAATGATTGTAAAAAGAAGTAAACGAAAACAATTTGATTTTCGGATCGAAAACATTCAGTGGAACTAAACTAGGGTGAGCGATATTATTTAAGATAAAGAAGGGTATATATGTTATATACATTATAAATAACTGAATATATATAAATATATATAAAAATAATTAATTGATTAAAAAAAATCGAGTCTTTGTGAATATTGTAAAATATAAAATTATGACAAAAAAATCAATTGCTATATATGTACAGACTAGTCATAGAAAACATACGCTTATGAATGATGATGATGATGATGATGATATACTGATGATGATGATTAAATAAATACGTTATTGTTTTTATAGAAAAAAAAACTGAGTTGTTTTATTTCATATCGTATCCGTCCAGTTTTTTTATAGGTACCTTTCATTTTTTTCGAATTAATGAACGTACAGGTAGATCTACCTGATGTTTGTAATTACAAACGAACGATTATTGTAGATACGTCTGCGACTAATTAATCATAAACACGTGAGATAAATCTATATACATCGACGATGATTACGTCGTGTGCTAACTATAACTAATGTGCAACGTTTTAAATACCTCTTCTTTCTTTTATTTTGAAATTCTCAATTGCTAAACTATACGATTCATTCTTGATTATTATTTGTTCTGATATCAAATAATATCCAGCTGAAAGTTACACATTCATCCTTAATATAAAATGTAATTACAGATTTTTTTTTAAATTTAATTGTAAATTCGATTTTTCACATTTTAATTGTATTGAATCACTAGTCTGTCTTTTATATCATAAACTATTGTAACTCACACCATTTTTTTCTATATTTATTTTTAATTATTTAATCTGTTCCAGTACTTTTGAAAATTGCCATCTTATAATTTCATTTACATATGATAATATAATAAAAATGGTTGAAGTACTGAATACTCTCTTTGCAACGTTCCGTTCTATGAAAATTCTTTCATCGCAAGAATCAAAATTAGTAAAATTGTACAGTGTTTTTTATTATTTTAGAAAATTTTCAATCCGTCTACATTTATTTTTAGAAATATTAGGTTGGTAGAAAAATAATTACGGATTATTAGCTTCAAATTCGTGTACATTCACACATTTTTAATTTTCTTAGCTGTTTTAAGTGGTCCAGAACTGTTGGATGACTAACGCCTTACTTTAAAAGTGATTTTATTTCCATAATACTAATTCCATTACATTTAAGAATGAAATTTATGTTTAGAAGATTGAAGGAATTATTGGCAAAGATGTTTCACACCAAAAACATTCTTGTTGTCTTGTGAAGTTTACTAATATAAAAATAAAAGTTATACTATTAGGAATGGATTTAAAAATTAGTGAAATTAATTACACGTATATTACAACTATAATTTAATTAAATATTCATAACAAATCTCACGGTATAAAATCGATTTCTCCACTATTTAAAAAATACAAATATTGATAACATACAAAAATAATTAAATAAAAACAACAATTTCTGATAATTACTAAAAACTAATTTTCTAACAGCATAATTACCTCATTAAAGTAGACATTGGTTTGAAAGAAAACTTTAAAAATTGTTGAACTTAGAAATATATTTTATAAATAAATAATATAATAAAATTTAAAAAAAAAGTGAACCCGAAAAACATTATTGCCGTTTTGTGAAGTTTACAGGTATAAAATAACAGTTATATCATTAGGATGGTTTTAAATTTTAATGAAATTAATTAGACTTATACTACAACTGTAAGTAAATTAAATATTTACAATAAATATTACAGTCTAAATCGATTTGTCCACAATTTAAAAAATAAAAATACTGATAACATACAAAAATAATTAAATAAAAACAAAAATTTCTCATAATATCTAAAACTTAATTTCCTAATAAAATAACTCCTTTATTAAAGTAGAATTTGGTTTGAAAAAAACTTTAAACAGTGTTGAGTTTAGAAATATATTTTATAAATAAATAATATACTAATAAATAATATAATGAAATTGAAAAAAAGTGAAACCGAAAAACCTTTTTATCGTCTTGTGAAGTTTACAAGTATAAAAATAACAGTTATATCATTAGGTTGGTTTTAAATGTTAATGAAATTAATTAGACTTATACTACAACTTTAACTGAATTAAATATTTACAATAAATCTTACAGTCTAAATAAATTTCTCCACAATTTAAAAAATAAAAATACTGATAACATACAAAAATAATTAAATAAAAACAAAAATTTCTCATAATATCTAAAACTTAATTTTCAAAACAACACAACTCCTTTATTAAAGTAGAATTTGGTTTGAAAAAAAACTTTAAACAGTGTTGAGTTTAGAAATATATTTTATAAATAAATAATACGCTAATAAATAATATAATAAAATCTAAAAATAGGTGAAATCAAAAAAAAAATATCAACAGAATACAAAAAGAAGGTAAGTTCAAAATAATTACATATATTCAAAAAGTAAAGGAAAATATCAATTGAAATTTTATTTACTCTTACAGAAATGTTTTTTTATTTCAAAAATTATCGTTTTTAGTGTTGTTGATTTAATTTTAAAAAAGCATGGATTCATTTTTTTGATTCAATTTATGTTTATAGAAAAAATGTATTTGTAGAATGTTTTTAATTTTGTATGATCAAGGTATAAATATTATTTAGAGCTTGATTTAATCTGGTTTTAAACCCGTTCTTGTATCGACTGGAAACGACTGTTCAGTGCAGAATCTATTATTCAAATAACTACAAATAAATATCATTCTAAATTACTTTAAATAAAGTAATTTGATAATTAATTACTCAATATGATACAAGGTTTTCCATTTTAAAAACAAAGACAATTGTCTGAGGATCTAAATTATAAAATAAATAAAAAAACTCATGTTTTTTTATTACATTAAATATTGATTAATTTAATTCTAAATAAATATTTAATTGTAAAACGGACTATTTTGCTTTTTGTATAGTAAAATCGGTAAGATTAAATAATACTGATTTTTATTGACAAGCTATTTAATAATGAAAACTCGGATAGTGGTTTATAAAGCAATAGAAAATGTTTAACTTTTTTCGAAAATAAGTATAAAACTTCACAATTTAGAAAAATACTAGAAATTAAATTATTCATAAACATTTAATTATTAATTAACGTTTAAATTTTACTTCATTATTTGAAAACTATTTTAATCTCTCTATCTCTTTATACATATATGTATATATATATAGAGAGAGAGAGAGGGAGAAAGAGAGAGTAATAATGAAAAATAAAAAAATAATAAAGAAAATTAGAAAAATACTAAAAATTAAATTATTCATAAAATTAGTTAACGTTTAAAGTTTAAATTTTACTTCATTATTTGAAAACTATTTTAATCTCTCTCTCTCTCTCTCTCTATATATATAATTTCAGAACTTTTTACTTTGAGAATACTTCCTGTCAAAAATTATCCACTGATAATAAACTTACTATACCCAAATTTGTAACTTCTTGAAAGTAAATGAATTTATTACTACAGGATGTTTTCTTTAATAATTAGATATTAACAGAAACTTTCCTATCTATAAATAAAATTATAAAGTGAAAAGTTTCATATTTTGGAAAACAAGCAGGTTTTTATGTTTCGGTTACCTAGTAAATTAGTTTCATAATTATTTGCTTATATAAATGTCATATCGATAAAACAACTCTTTTCCTGGTGTATATAAACATAGTTGAACTTTATAAATTCGAAATATTATTATTTACTAAAAATAATAAAATATAAATGAAAAGAATAGAACAAACTTACATCTAAACGAGGATGTTTAGTTGGTGCTGAACGTAGAAAGAGTTGTGAAATAAAGGCAGATGTCTTGATGAATGGATTTGCTGTAAAGAAAAGAAAATACATTAGTTAGACATATTTTCGGATCAAATGACTAATAAAATATAAAAATGTACTCGAATGTTAATTATTTTGATATTGTCTTAATTAAATATTGTTATATAGAACATAGGCAGGTGGACGGTTTGATTTGAGGGATTACTAAAAATTAGACAAAGAATTAAAATCTTAAAGAAGACCAAATTTATTCAAAATGAATTTTGTGAGTGTTTGTATAAACACATTCGAGAATTAAAATCCGTGTGATAATTTTCCAGCTACAAACGATAACTGTATTAGAATTGTACACTCAATCAAACATTTTTTTTTGCTAACAAAATTACTATTTTTCTCTGCAGTATTATAGCTAATAATTTATTTTTAAATACACAATCAATAGATATATTTTTTGTATCATCAAGAGACCAATTTCATGTGCCTGAAAGAAAACAAAATCGAAGCTTCACTGAATGAAAGGAATATTTGCTGTTTTAGGGCGCATCAATACTTATGAGATCACTAACACACGAATGCAGTAAATATTTATACTACCCTTGATTGTACACATAGGTTTAAATTAGTCATTATTTAAATATAGATGAACTATATGATTCTAAGCAACTAAAACATCTATTTAATAATAAAACATAACAGGAACTGAACTGCTGAAATTATTGGACCTTGATTTGATAACACATCGAAGTTCAAAAGTTCAATGCTTGTAGTTATTTTATAGTTTAAATTTTGATCATTTTTGGAGGAATAAATAAATAAAATAAAAATAAATTTTATTGATATTAAAATATAATACAGGGCCAGGTTGTCCTTTTGATTTTTGAGGTTAGTGCGGTGCCCTTACCTATTATGGGTAGTTATCCGCTTTTGTGGGGTGTGGGTTGTGTTAATGTAATTTTTATTAATGTCTCTTGCGTGGTTTCCGGGAAAAATTTTCCAAAAACCGGGAGTGAAAATTGTATTTTTGTGTATCTTAATCTAACTTATTCATTTTTGGAGGATATCTGTTTATATATATATATATATATAAAATATAATTTCACAGATGTCAAATTGACAGCTGTATTTTTTAGACATTTGTTAAGTTTTCACGTTGCCATTTTTAGTTATGGTTTCCTATATAACCAAAACAACGCACTGAAATAATACAAGTGTATTATGAAAATGGTCGTTCTATAAAAAATACATTTCGTAAATTACGTGATATTTATTCCCGACATTCCCGTCCATCCGAATCAACAATTCTTCGATTAGTGAGTAAATTCGAATAGACTGGATCGACTAAACATAAAGAAACACGAACACGTGTTCGTAGTGCTCTCACTCTGAAGAAAACACTGACTTGGTTCGTGAACGTGTCGTCGATCGTATCGGAAGAGCCAGGAATGTCAACTCCACGACGTTCACAGCAATTGGGCCTTTCACAGATAACCACATGGTGTATTTTGCATACAGATTTATTACTGAAGGTTTATAACGTTCAATTAACACAAGAATTGAAGCCAGCAGTCTGCATCGGAGATTTGTCAATTGAATACTGGAACAACAATACGGGTTTACTGAAAAGTTATCTAGCGATGAGACTCATTTCGAACTCTAGCTACGTTAACAAACAAATCTTCCTAATCTGGGGTAAAGAAAATCCGAGAATGATCGTTAAGAAGCTGCTGTGTACAGGAAGAGTGACTGTTTGGTGCGCATATTGGCCGGTGGAGTCATTGGTCCTTACTTTTTGAGAATCAGGCTGGTGAAGCGATTACTGTGAATGGAAAAAGATACCGAAACATGATAACCTATTTTTTGTGGATAGAATGGGATAATATTGATCTGGAGGACATGTGAATCAGCAGAACGGTGCAACAACTCACACAGCTGGTAAAACAATTGATTTATTGAAAACGAAATTTCCCGGTCGCGTCATTTCCAGAAATGGAGACATTAATTGGCCTCCGAGATCTTGCGATTTAACACCGTTGGACTACTTTATTTCGGATCGCGTTAAAGCACATGTATACGTTATTAATCTTAAAACAATTTCCGATTTAAAAGATGAAATCCGATGAGCAATTGGTGAGATAGAGCCCCAGTTATGTAAGGATGTTATAGAAAATTTTAACAAAAGAATGGATACTTTTAAGAAAGTATGCAGCGGTCGCTTAGACGATATTATTTTTCATTCATGAATGGCATACCCCGAATTATTATATACAGTAAGGGAAACTGAAATTTCAGCACACATTCTGTTTTATTTCAAATTAAAAAACTGAGTCCTTATTGTAAACCCTGCCTATATACATTTAATATATATATATATATAGTATATATATATATATATATATATATATATATATATATAATATAATTTATATATATATATATATATATATATATGTATGTATAAATGTATTTATGTGTATGTATATAATTTATGAAATATCAATTAAATTGTGAAATTGAATCAACGAACCAACATACGCTTATTAATAAAAAATAATCAACGTAATATATGAAAATTAATTAATAAATTTCGACAGACATTAAGAACGTAATTAAACGTTAAAAACATAACACGCAGATACAAACAGAAACGAATACTTAATTAAAAGTGACCTAAAACGAATTTAGTTGGAGAAAAGCTTACATACATACATATATATATATATATATATATATATATATATATGTGTGTGTGTGTGTATATATATACATATATATATATATATATATATATATATATACGTACATACAAGTATCGAATAATTAAACAGCGTACGAAGCAAATACCTAAATAAATTAAATGTAACGAGACCGACAACAACAGCAACGATTGAGAAAAAAAAAACACCTCGAAACGATATCGGCTGACAGGTAAGAATATAATGGAAGGTAAGTAAAAAATAAATACACATATTTTTATATGTATACTTATAAATATATAAACATACTCGTACATACATACATGCATATATATATATATATATAATTAAACCGTTAGAATAAGTAAAGATGTACGTACACGTGTTCATCTTTAATAAGTAATTACATGATTACAATTTCAGTACTTCCAGGTAATTTCTTACAAGACTTATCAGTAAACAGAGAATACTCATAACATTTTTGATAAGTCTCGAAAAATATAATTAATACTATCTTTTTTTTTGGTAATCAATAAGGTATTATTTTTAAAAACAGTAATTGAGTATTTATTACCTGTATGTATGTTACAAACAAAATACAAGCACAATAAAACGGGTATCTGATGACGATTGTAATTACAGCTTAATTAGATAACTTAATAATAAAATGTCCGGATGTATTATATTATGTTTTGACTGAAATCGAATATTTATACTGTGTACGAGAGGCAGGTGGATCCTGTATGTAAAAAAGTGCACTAAATGATAGGATTTTCTCATGAACGAGCACAAGGTTGTTACATTTGCCAGGTGGATTTCCTAAAAGTTTATATATATAATTACTTTTTAGTAAATCTGTAAACAATTATATAAACTAGTTCAGTCATTAGAAAGATAACTAAATTGAGCATTAAATGGTAACATGATGGCGTCGTAACATTATTATTTTAGAGACATGTTTTTTGAACAAAAATATGTACTCATTTGTATATTTATTGAGCCATGGTCACAATACGAAAAATATTTTCAACCTTTTATTCGAATTCTAATATACTTATTTAATCGAAATGTCTGAAGTGTATTGTGTAGTATTATATCTTTGCACTTTTTACATTCTAGATGATTTATAAAAAAAATTATTTCAGTTCACAGTAAGTATCGTTCAGTTTACGAGCAGTTTCTGCTGCTTTATCACCCGTTTTGAACTCATACGAAAAATTACTCTTATTTGATTCTTTTCCGTCTAATTCAATCGCCGAATTGAAAGCCAAGTTAATAATAAAACCAAAATTGATGTTAGCAAATACAGACCGAAAAATCCACTTTAAAATGATATTAACATGAACACGATGGAATGACACACTCAATGAAAAAAATTGAGGTCGGTATTCAGAAAACACAAACCGCGATTATTTTCCTACCAAGCTAATACTTATATTTTAAGGATTGCCACTTGTCACTCGTTCGATATTCTGTGTGAAATTATTAATCGTGCTGTTAAACTTCCATTTTTAATTTTCGATCATATAGATTTAAAATTAATGTATATATAAATATGCTATGTATGTAGTTTTATTGATATCTGATAATAATGTAATTTCAAAATTAAAAAGAATCTGGAAAATAGTTAAATAGTAATAATGAAAAGAGATTACTACGTTATTCTTCAAATCATTCTAATGAAATATTCCAATTATAATTGATATTTTTAAATCTTGGATCATATTGATGCTTCGACCTGAAATATTCTATCCTTTTGGATCATTTGAGCTTCTATTCTCTATCACTAGTTTCGACATCATATCATTTTCACATATAAAAGGCTTTAAAATCTATCTCAGGATAGATCTCTCTATCACGTGTGCCAAAACTAAGAGTGAAGAACAGAAATTCAGACGATCCAAGAGAGGATTAAGAATATCTGGACAAATTATTAGAATTATATATCTGTTCTATATTCAGTTTATATAGAGAAAAATGAAAAAAGATAACAAATAATAACAACTCTTATAAAGATGACTTGAATGTTTAATTTTTAAATGTATTTTGAAGCTAAATGTTGGTAAGGATTTGAAAAATCACCAACACAGACAGAAATCGATATTCTCTGTGTACTTTCAATAAAGATGGATAACATGAAATCCAATTTCTGTACACAATAGTATTTCCACATGTAATGTAAATATTATACCAGTCATATTGCAGTAATCATCTATTTATAATTTGATTCGGTCGATTATATCATTAAGTAAATTAATTGAACAATACATCCATGCTTTAATTGTACATGGTTGAACGATGACTACGTACTCAATCTGAAATCTCAAGCATCCACATCCACACACATGTACTTCGTACATGAATATAGAACAGAACGTACATCGAACAGAATGAAAAATCCACGCACACCGTCTCGATGTAATAATCGCGCGCACAATCTGTGAATTCGATCTGGCGTAGTCAGCTGCTTTCGATAACAAATGTCGTGTAACCGAATGTGCAACAATCCTATTATTATATATTCAGTACGGTCTTCCTACCGAGCTCTCATTCGTCCGCTCGTTCGCCTCGTGTCTCAATAGTTAATTATTTTTCCGCTTGCGTTCATTCTACGAATGTTCGTTTCGTACGCCGCATTTCTTTATTTATTGTATACTTGTGTACACGTTTATACGTTGTACAACGGAACGGATACACGGAATAAAAAAGATAAAAAACGGATCTGAAAATAACGACCATTATGTGAAATCGACTTACTCATAGACACGGAACGAAAACATGATTAGCGTTAGGTTTCGGTGTTGAAGAACAAAATAATGTCAACGCAACAATAATCATCAAGTACGTTCGATCATGTTATAAACTTTGAAAATGTGCTTAACTTCGATACAGATTTAATCTAATCAGTAAATCCATATAATCTCGTTCTTTTAAAACTGGTTATTTTTCAATTATACCAAAGCATTACAAGGAAATTTTAATAAGCGAAAACTGAAATCATTTTACCTGAAAATCGGTTTAATAGAAACTCTTACATTTTTTAAGATTCTATCTCTTCTTTTCTCTCTCTCTCTCTATATATATATAATTTCTTTTAGATATTCGAATGCACCTTGGGCTCTTCTGTAACATGAATGTTGGGCACAGATATGCGTTTTGAAAATATTCTGATCATTGAACATTTTTGATGTGGAAATTTTTTTGTGGTTTATGAAAAAGTCTTAAGTGGAATCGAATTTAGCCATGGTGCTAAAAATTATTTACGAATACATAAGACTTTTAAATTATAACTTAATTAAGACTATTAGGTTGGTAGGAAAATAATTGCGTTCTTTTTTCTGAATTCTAACCTTAATTTTTTTTTAATGAAAGTGTAATTTCATCTTGTTAGTGTTAATATCATTTTAAAGTGTATTTTTCGATCTGTATTTTGCTAACATCAATTTTAGTTTTATTATTAGTTTTGATTCATATAAATTAAATTACTTAATTGAGGATAGTAAGAAAGCAAATAAGAGCAATTTTTTGAATGAATTCAAAATGGATGGTAAAGGAGCAGAAATTGTTCGTTAATTAAACGACGCTTTCGGTGTGGGTATTGTTAAGGAACGTACGGTGCTATGATGGTTCCAAAAATTCGTGCTGGGGACGAGAGTCTTGAAGATGAAGAAGGTCGCGGGCGTCCTTCAGTTCATAACGACCAACTGAAAGCGTTAGTTGAATCAGAACCACCCACAACAATTCGAGAGCTTGCATAAAATTTAGTATTAGTCATCAAACAGTTCTGGTTCATTTAAAACAGCTATGAAAATCAAAAAAGCTGTAAATGTAGAATAAAAAGAATTTGAAGGTCATAAACTGCAATTATTTTTCTACCAACCTAATTAATTTAAGTTGACGAACTAGAATTTCTTCGAAGAATTAAAATGAAAAAAATGGATATGAAGGGAATGTATTTACATTATTTTCCTTCATGTGAATCGAGATTTGAAGTTATATTTTTTATCTTTGAGACCACTTTTCTCTTTGTTTCTCAATTATCGGTTTCGTCTTTCTACATCTTCAAATAGATACTGATTATTCAGATTGATGCTATAATCAGATAGATACAGACTATCTGAAGATGAGGAAACATGAAATCGGTAATGAAGACACAAAAACAAAGAATAGTGACTTTCAGGATAAACAAAATAACTTTAAGGATACACAGATATCTTATTTTCAGAAATTAATTCTTTTTTCACAAGTACAGAAAATATTTTTATGTATCTTAGTGCTCTGAAGATGACAACATCACCGTCGAAATACGCATAAGCACAATCAAAAATGATTTATTAAACATTTCTGACCAGAAACATTTTATGTGGAGTGAAAAAAGAATTCATTTGTGAAAGTGAATTTAGCTATAGTGCCAGGTTTGTATTGTGACTGATAAATGACTAAGATCGTGGAAAAATCGTAAGGGTAATAAACATAGTCGATAGAAAAGGAAACTAATAATCGTTGTTAAAATTGGAATTAATTGGAATTTATAAAAATAGAATCCGTTTGAGGTAAATGATTTATCTGTTGAATGAAAGAAACGAGGAATTGATGATATAAAAAAATAATTGTAGACAAAACCAGAGAGGATGTTTGTTATATGCAAAAAAAAATAACTTTCAGTATATAAAATGGAACAAATATATTGACAATTTAAATTTCTAATATTTTTTTAATCCTAATAAAAATATTTACTGTTCGAATCGTTTGTTGAAAGTAGTTGCAGTGTACCGATTTGAATTGAAAATAATATGGCTATTCTACCTACACAGATATCGGTATTATTTGTGTAACAATTTAAACTGTAATTGTATAAAAGCAAAATCAATAAATTCAATGTACTATAAAGCTTATACACAGCACAAAGAGTGAAAGAATGAGAGGCAGAGAAAAACACGTTTTTAAACAAATCGAAATAGACGATAAAACAATAAAAAACACGAAATGATTTCAAATGCTGCAAACAATAAATCGTGTTTAACGAAATAGAACACGAAAATCAATTCAGATTTTTTTTCGATTCGGTGCAACAGAAACGAATGCCATTCTTGTACAACTCATACACAGCCATACACACGAGATTTTGTTATTTTTCTTTTGTAAGTCATATTTGTATGTTGTTTTTTCATGTTGAAAAAGGTAGACTGAATAATCCAATTCAGCGTTCGTATCGGTTCGTATCTCTGTTTTTGTTTCAAACAATATGTTGGGATTATACGTAATAGACGACATTGGACACACACTGCTGGGACATGTACACGTATACAGAGTATTCTGGTGAAATTCTATTGACAGCGCCGTCATTGTCTGTCAGTCTGGGCTGCTCTGTTGACTGGACGACCGGTCGGACGGCGGACGGACGGACAATCCGCTCGGCCTATCGACTGACTGTCCGTGCGTTCGTCCCCTGTGCACTCGACTTGAAAAATAATTGTCACGATAGAAATTTTCGAAAATGTGTGACTGTAATTTGAAACCTTTGGACCGTGATGGCAATGCAACAACAACGACACCGACGACGACGGCAGCAACACCACCGGCTCATCAGACAACGAATTCGATTTTGATTCGACAATTGACGTCATTGGCGTCACGTGAATTTTTTCTCGTTACACAAGGTCAAACTGTATACATATTTCATCATTATCGAGCACATATCTTATTTACGACACTAATTCAAGTAGTCGTGTACACACACACACACACATATATATATATATATATATATATATATATATATATATATATATATATATATATTTGTGTACATAATCTGAAATTTCAGCCATTTACAAATATCTAAAAAGCATTTCACAATTTACAATATTAATCGTAATGTTCAATTAACGAATTCAATAGAATTTTTTGTACGTCCGTAATAATATATAAATGTGTGTGTGTTTAATGATTGAAAACGATACGAGTGTGTGTGTGTGCGTGCGTGCGAGCGAAATAGAAGACTTGAAAGCATTAATAATGTATTCGAATCGCATAACGACGATTAGCGTTCGTGGGTCTCGATTGCGCCAATAAACAATACAATGAAAAATGCATTGAATTCAATCAATCAATTAACATCCTACCACCTCGTTGTGTTGCTGCCGTTGTGGTCTTTGCCGATATCCATTGTGCATTTCATATAGAGAACGAGTATACAAAGTGGTCCTTTCGACGAAGTAGTAGTCGTTCGATATACAGACTGACATTTTTGAACGCACGCATATAATTCACGAATATCGGTACATTTATATATATATATATATATATATATATATATATATATATATTTGGCGTATGTGGAGAACAGCGGACGTGGGCCCGTAAAGACCCACAATTAACCCACATATCCTGTTGTTTATGCCATGGGAGTCGTTCAAATCGTGTTTCACATCCGTCTACTACATTCAGCACTAACAACCATATACACATACTCATGCAAATATATATATATATATATATATATATATATATATATATATATGCGTGTGTGTGTGTGTGTATGATTAATTTCGGAAAAAACAACCACATAAACAAACATAAGCTCGAACATCTATTTTTTGTAAATGTCATATTAATTTATAAATAAATATTAAATATATTACCAATCATAGCCTTTAATATAAATTAGCATATTTTATATATATATATATATATATATATATATATATATATATATATATATATATATATATATATATATAGTATACTGAAACCATATTTTATATTATTGTAATAAAAATATATCTCTATGCAAAAAAAAAACAATTATAAATATAACCGTTAATATGTAGAGAAAATTAATATTGTTCTGTGAGATATTTCTTATTTTTTTCTGTGTTCTTCGTCATAAAATATTTCAATAATACTATTCTTTTGGTTGGTCTTGCTCCTTTTGGATAGCTGATTCAAAAGGCTGAAGATTAACAGAACACTGTATTAATAGGATCACAGACATAAAGACATACGATTATAATTATATACATACAATTATCAATAACATATACATTTCTAATTACAATATAGTTCTAACACTGTGGCTAAATTCACAAAAGAATTTTTTTCTCATAAAGCACAAAAAACATTCCTAATCATTACTGATAATTTTTGATCGTTACTTAGATGGAAATTTCATCTCATTCGAGCACTAAAGTACAGAAAAATTACCAATAATGATTTATTGATAACTTCTGATTAAAATACTTTAATGGTTTGTGGAATAAAAATATTAATTTGTGTAAAATGCCTTTTAATGACAAATTAATGAGTCAAGTTCTGGTCCTATGTTAGAATGATTGTTAAATACATAATCTTTAAATTTAAAGTCAACCTTTTACACTACAAGCAATTAGGCTATACAGCAGGTCAGTTTCTAATATAATAGATGCAGTAACGGTAAGAAGTTTTAATGAAAAAAATAGATAGTATAAATAAAAAAGGTAGTTTTTCTTTCTTGTAAATGATAAAACAATTAATTGACATAAAAAACATACCAACATATACCAAAACAGCCAATTAAGATTTAACATTTTTTTGATTAAACAAAAATTCAACTTCACTATAACTAAAGAAGTGTCCATTTTCCTTTCATCAATATTATGTGTATATATATATATATATACATATATACACAAATACATATATATATATATATATATATATATAAACAGACTAGTGTAAAATATTTTCAGATTGTTTTATTTAAATGAATTTAAAATAATGAAATTTCCAAAAGTGAACCGAAAAATAAATGCTGATTGTCTATAAACCCCTACACACGTGTAGAGTACAATTTATGTCTAGAGTCAAGGAGCGAGGGTGAGTCCAAGACAATACATTCGTTACCGTAAGTTCATTACACCCGCCTTTTCACGAGCTGAGTAAAGCTTATAACAAATGTTAATTAATATTTTACAACAAACATGCTGGCTGAATCATATAAATGTTTCATTCCATTCAATTACAACTTCACACAGAACACACACACACACATATATATATATATATATATATATATATATATATATATATATATATATATATATATATATATATATATATATATATATATATATCAGGTAACCAAGAAAGTTCTGTCGTTTTTAAATTAAGAAAAAAACACTTGTGTCTTTTTACATAAAATAACTTTATTCATGAAAATATCCACCTTTGCATTGAACTTGCAACTGTTTTCCAGCGAGAAGATAATTTATAAATTCAATTTTTGTAAAATTGATTATTTTCATTTTCAAAAAATGTAGACACCCCCATTTTTAATTCTTCTTCATTATTGAACTGTTTGCCACGCATACGATT
The DNA here is from genome assembly GCA_034766995.1 of Acanthacorydalis orientalis. Taxonomy (NCBI): domain Eukaryota; kingdom Metazoa; phylum Arthropoda; class Insecta; order Megaloptera; family Corydalidae; genus Acanthacorydalis; species Acanthacorydalis orientalis. The sequence continues at coordinate 9,021,629 of CM068318.1, read as the reverse complement.
GTCCAAAGATAAAAAAAGGTGATAATCTGCTGGAGATATGTCTTGGGAATACGAGGGATGAGGGGGATCTCCCACCCTAAATTCATAATTTTTGTTCTGGTCTTTACTTTGCAACGTGTGGCCGTGCGTTATCTTGCAAAAATAAAACTTTTTTACTATTTACAAGCGCTGGCTGTTTTTGTTGTAACGCATCGTGTACTCGTTGGAGCTGCTCACTATAAATGTTTACCGTTAAGGTTTACCCACTCGTAGACATTCATGGTGAATAATTCCTTTTGAAGTCCACCGAACATAGATAAGTTTTCGCGGTGTTAACTTTCCTTTAGGACTTTGTAGGACAGGATCACCTAATGAAAGACAGTGCTGAGTACGTTTGTAGTTGGAATACATAATCCATTTTCCATCAGTGGTCAAAATTTGATCCAAAAAGTTCTCGGATTTTAATCATGAAATAAGAGATGTACGGATTTTAAGATGCTGCAATTTGTTATTGGAAGTTAATTCGTGTGGTGCCCATTCATTTAATTTTCACCTCTTTCCTACTTTGTGTAAATGCTTCCATATTATTTCATCACTTACTTTGAACAATTCTGCAAGCTTTTCACACGTTAAGCTGGAATTTGTTTCAATTATTGTCTCCAATTCGTCGATATTTAAATCGAATGACAGTACTTTCTTAGTTACCTGATATATATATATATATATATATATATATATATATATATATATATATATATATATATATGCATAATTTGAAATAGGGAATAAACATTAAAATAAAGTAAAAATTCCATGACGATGAACATTTAATGATTACTTAAGGCATGAAATCTTGCTAATTAATAAATAGAGAAAACATTTTTTTTAATAATTTTAGAACGTTTCCAAAAATAAATTAATATAAAATTATACAAATAATTACTTAATAATGGAAACAAATGTACAGGCACATGTTATGAATATTTATTTTTGTCCGCACGTTTAATTAAATTTTTTATTTCACACCTAAAAGTGTACTTAACTGTGACGAATGATCAGCCACTAATTTTATTATATTTTTTTTAATTTCCATTAAAAAAAATATCTATTTTGTTTCAAAATCTGTATCGTATTGTGTGGATCATATAAAAATTATTAATGAATTCTGTTAAATATAGAGAGTTGTGGAAATCGTTTAGTTTACCGTTGTGTCACAGAAACGGTATCAGGTGAACATGATTCGAAAGTGCTGTAGGATTAACAAAACAGGCGAACATTGAAAATACAAATTTCGTGATTCCTTCACTTCAATAACTACGATTTAACATTTTAATGAAACTTATCGCTATGATCATAAATGGTACAGCAATAATTAAAATTTATTGTCATTTCTTCGAACAAGAATTATTATCCATGTTTCGAAAGCATACAGAAATAAATTACAAGGTCTGATCGTTCCGGTATGATATTTCTTTTGAAGTATTCATCTGTACAATATATCTTCATGTATTCGCTCACTATACAATGCCAAACTGAAATTTCTATACGCCCAAATACACATTTAGAGATTTTTCCAAAAAGACGCCACAGATATATACTTAACGACTGGTGCAATATGACGACCTTTCTACAGAAAATTATACACTAAACGTACAATCTTTCTTAAATCCCCTGTATAGTACATATATATATATATATATATATATATATATATATATATATATATATATATATATATATATATATATATATATATATATACACATTTACAGTGCATTGTATCGACATCGCCTGTTCTTTATCATCCAGGGTACAAGTGTCATTTTATTATTTACTTTCATATAAGTGTGTGTATATATATATATATATATATATATATATATATATATATATATATATATGTGTGTGTGTGTGTGTTGTAATATATAAAATACAGGCAGAGAGCATTGACTAGGATAATAATAATTTACAATTTTGCGTCTTAAGCCGACCTCTACGCCTAGGATAATAAAGCCGCTTTTCAAATTGGGTTTTACGGTTACGATGGGGTGGGTGGCATATCGGACGAACCGACGGGATAGGTAGACATTATAGATTAAAGTCTCGTAAGGCCTTGTGCGACTTTCTCCGAAGGCGTACACGGACCGACACGTACCTACAATATTATAACGGCGTACCTTCGGCCGTACCGTATGTCTTTTTAATTGGGATTTATTTTAAATTGTCCCATGTATTCATTTCGTAAACTAATGACGATCCTCAATAATTATCGAACGTATATTTCAAGTTTTATTATTGTCTCGGGATGTTCCAGGAATGTGTTTCGTCGTCGTATAGAGAGATTGTAAATATGAATAATTATCGGATTTACAAGTTTATGAGGCGAGAGTACTATCTTCATTTTAATTATATCCGTTACTTTTTTTTTCTGTTTCTTAAATGGTTAAATTATAGTTATAAAATGTTTTAAGTCGTATTAACGATTTAAATTATTTGTTCGGTGTGTTAACCTTGAACTTGTAATAAAATTATAAAACATAAATTAGTATAATAATCTAGTCAATTATAGAAAGATTACGGACTTAAATCATTTATATTATTTACATTCCTTGACAACTTAACTGCTAATTAGTGGAATATAATTATTTTCACAAAAAAAATATATCCAATTGATTGAAACTATTATTAAAATCATTATTTAATCAAAAATTCCATTATGAAACTAGCATTTATCTCATTTTTACTATACTTAAATCGATTCATATTTTTTTATTTCCAGAGGTATCATTTTAGAAATAATTCTCAAAATTTTTTCCACAAGTATAAAAACATACAATTTTAATTCTATATTTTCATGTTTTGCACGTGATTTTATTTATAATTATTCATTCATACACACACACACATCATTGATACATCAGGTACACTTAACAGACTTAAAATCCTATTCAAATTTCTAAAAATCTGTATAAAACATTTTCATAAATTACTAAATTTCTCATCGAACAATAAAAAAATATCCAATAAATGATTACTGCTCATTTTTGATGCTTACTTATTACATTTACATGCGGGTTTCACGTTCAGAGCATTACATTTCAGAAAAATTGAATATGAACTTTAATAACTCAAAATACTTAATATTTATTCTTATAATTTTTTTTTATCATGTAATAGATTTACTAGAAAAAAATGTTTGTATTCCTCTCATTAACAATTTTCTCAACATGCACAATTTTTTGAATGAAATTCTCTATCTATAGATAAAAAGAAAATTCTTACTTAATTGATTTTAAAATAATTCTATGAATTTGATTGTAAAATGGCTTGATACGTGCATTTATATAAATTCTTTATACATGGAATTTCCTGTAGGAAGACTGGATATATTCTATCTATATGGAAAGAGAATTAATCCATATATATATATATATATATATATATATATATATATATATATATATACTTATATATATACTTATATATATTATATAAGTATATAGAACACACAGATAATTTCAGTTCATTACATTGATAATAATGATAACTATATTTAATGATTTCTCTATTTCATTTCCTTATCGAATCGAATTATCATATCAATTCTGGCGGTGTAGTTGTTGCGGTGGTTGATGACGCCGACGGTATGTAACGCGTCATCGATATCCTTATATATACATATATATATATATATATATATATATATATATATCAATAATTATTTTCGGCAAGATATATTCATTGTTATTCGTCGCCCATTGTGTTCCGGCGGCTCGTACAAAATTCTTTTCATATGTACCGAGAGAACATTTCGTGCCGCACAGTTCAACTAACCTATTGAATCTTTATTACAATGGCGCAGCCATAAAAGTATTACCTCTAGAGCAAGCCAGTCAGCCAACCAACCAACCCAGTCAGCCATACTCATTCTACCGGTTGTTCTTTACTGCATATTATGTATGTACGTTTTTCGGACGTACACCTGCGTATTTACAGGTCGATAGGGAAAGCTGTGTGATGTTCTATGAAAATTGTATATTGACTGTAGAAAAATAGAACAAGTTTCGTACGTTATAAAAATTATAGAGTGTATAAAATATTTTAATAGATTTTTCTGTACCTTAACGCTTCGAGGATCGTGATATCTCTTCATCGAAATGCCAGTGAAGAGGATTAATGATCATTTATTGAATATTTTTGATCAGGAGATGTGTTTTCGATTTGGGCGGATGAATGATCAATTTATTATAAAATTAAAAAGAGTATTTATGACATGTTATAAATATATATTTATAAAAATGTATTATTTTTAACAGAAAATCTTGTCACTGATTAATAAGTATTGTACGTTTTCTTTTTTTATTCATTTTAATTCTGAATTAATACCCATTCCTTTAAATTTTTCTATTATTTTCTAATTATTTATTAATTTTTCTAATTTTTAAATAACTTTTTACTAGACAGTAATCAAAATTAAAATAAATAAAAAAGGATGTTCAAAATGATTCAAAATGTCATACGAAATATTTGGTATAAACAAATCATCCAACTCAGATATTCAACTTAAGATACATGCCAATAAATAAATGCAATTTAAAATATTGCACGTCTTACTAATCAACACATTCTAAGAATTTCGTCGCGATTACATAAACGAATCTCTTTAATTCTCGACCACCTGTCGTGAACTGAAAATAATAAAAAAAAAACGGATTCAGGAGTTCAATGCTCGATATTCATCCTTGTAGAACGATTTGCTTTTACGTGCTGAGTAATATGTGTCATCAGAAAAATACCTTTTTATTTGTTTCTGTTTTATAAGTTGATTCATATTTTTTTTATTATTAAGGTGTCTAAATGCATAGACTGAATTACTGAGTGTCTTTAAATATGTACATCAATATAGTAATTTTTATTCATGAATAATTATGAGATTTGTATTTATATTACAAGAAAATATTGTATTTATAATATATATATATATATATATATATATATATATATATATATATATATATATATATATATATATATATATATATATATATATATATATATATATATATGAGTATATATATATTACACAAACACACAGTGGGTTTGCAAAAAAAGTATACGAGGAATAATATAGACAAAATTAAACAATTTCTGAATGTGGATTTAGCCAACAGTACCAGACTCTCAACTATATTATAAATTTATTTTCAATATTAAATCTAAACATGAACAAGACAGTAATAATTGGGTCATAATAATAATAATAATAATAATCGTTTGAGTATAGATTGAAGACTATAAAATATCCTATGAAAAATAGTATGTACATTCATTAAAACATGAAGAAAAAACACAATGAGGATTAAACAAATTACAAGTTTGTCATTCGAATATTTGTGAGATCCTAATTCTTCAAACTAATCATAACTCATCTGACATCTTAGATTTTTAACAACAGATTTATACTGATAAGGCATACATGTAATCAATTAAATTACAGCACCTCTCGAAAGAATTGTTATCTAGAAAAATCAGACAACTTTCCATAATTCAGCCTTGTTTATGATTTTTATTTTGTTATTATCGTTTTAACTGCTATTCTAGATATTTTTTTATTAGATTTAAATGAAATAGCTGAGTCGGACATTAGAAATAAACAAAAAAGAAAATATTTTATTTCACTACAAGTACATTTTACCTATCCTATTAATTATTATTTTAAAAAGTTCATCGCAAGGAAGCATCCCGTTTTAAATGTATCGATGTAAATTTGTGGCATCATATTTTTCTAAATTCAATAAAAATGCTATTAATTCCGAACGATCATCTATTTATGACTCAACATAATGGGATTACGATACGAATGAATATTAAAATACTAACACAGTTGGTTTAATAATAAATATAGACAAATCAAAAGAGAATGGATTTTAAAACAGTGAACATCTAAAACAAGAAAAATTAAATGTACTTCTCGAATATATAAGAGTATTAAATTAGTATATTTATGAATGAATTTCTTGTTCACCATATTATCTTTTCAACTTTGTATTAAATTATTTTCAAGAAAAATAGAATAAAAACCTTAAAAGGTCTGAAAAACGACAATTTTATCCAAAATCAATAATCTGGAATCAGAAAAAAGACTGTTTGACTTAATATCTTTTAGTTTTTTAAAAAAATTGTGGTTTGTGGAATGAGTGAAAATTTATTTATGAAATATTCATATTTTGTAAATAAATTATTCTTTTTATAAAATAAAAATTTCATAAATTAATTTTCACTCATCGGGTGAAGTATATAATTTTTTTTTTGATAAAAAAAGTTCAAAAAATGATAATTTTTATTTGTTTTTATGAACATTTGGGTAGATTTTCCTATTTTGAGGGTTAGATAGAATTTTTTTTACTTTAATATTGTGAAGATAATAGCATTGTCACCGAAATGTGTATAAGAAACAATGAAAAAGAAATAATAATGGAATATTTTTGATTAAAAAATATTTTGTAATTTATTGACTGAGTGGAAAACTCATTTTTGAAATTATGGTTCTATCTTATAAATTATTTAGTTATTTAAGTGTATTTTCGAAAATAAACAAATATTTACTTCACAAAAAATGACAAGTCTACAAAGATAAATTTAAAGTAAACCCATATTATTTTTTTATCAATATAATGACTATTTCGTAATATCTTGAGGTATGTATTTTAGCAATATTTCCATTACTAATCTAAGTAACTGTCATTCGGCTGGAAGCTCTTCACTTCCATTAGATAAAACACGTAATCCTCAAACTAGTAAACGTATTAAAAAACCTTCAAGTCAGTTTATTTTTTATTTGAATGCTGAGATAGGATCTGATTTTATTTTTTTAGAAAGACAGTTGTTTTCTTAGCAAATAAAAATAAAATAAGCCGTAGAGCTGAATCAGAATTTATGACATATTAGTCAGTAGTTAAACACATGCTAAATGTTTAATGAAGATAAAATTCTTGTTTGTTTTTTTTTGTAAAAATGATAAGAAATTATTTATGATTCTAAGCAAATTATATATTAAAAAAAAACTAATAATTTATATCAATATTTGAGATATAAATTTAACAGTTTTTGAATAAAAAGTTGTTTTTTTATTTGATTAAATGCAGTAGAGTTTGGGAATAAATTTGACGAGGCAATAATGTCTGACAAGCGCATTCTATTCTTCACAAAAGATTCTTCGAGATTCACAACGAAATTTAACAAAGAAAATCTATCAGACAATCGTTTTTCTAATCAAAAAACACGAACGATGTGATTCCAAATCGACAGATCAAGAAATTCGAATCGAACTCGTGGATTTCAGTGATTATTTTCAAACCTGCATCCATTATGAAAACATCGAAATTATTCTCAATTTTTTTTAAAAAAAGAAAAGTCGGTATTTTTAGCATTGTATTTCAGGAGGTATGTTCGTAATTGTTATTGATGAGACGAAAGACATGCTAGGAAAAAGGGACTGGACGTAAAATAAAATAAAAAGAACGCTCTGTATTCGAAGACGTGGTATCCTCGCAGAAGGAAACCTAGCAATCGCATGAAAAATGAGTAAAAGTGACGTTCGGATGCAGGACGGTATCCCTGGAACGCGAACAGACATAGCCGATCGCACGAAACGTGCATTTTGTGTTCCTCTCGCACGCGTCGCCGTCGACGAACGATTGTTTTCCTAACGACGACGTCGACGGCTGGTGGGCACAGCCTTACTATATATTTACCTATTGCCGTCATGAGGTATTATTGTCTGAATGCGGTCTGCGAACTTAACTGCCGACGACACAGAAATGTTTCTATTGTATCTTATCCTCTCGATCGTTCATTTTAAATTCACTATTCGTTTATCTCAGTCGCACGGAATATTTTCGCTCGGCTCGTTCGGTTCTCTCTCTCATTCCGTTTCAGCCCCGTTAAGAAATGATGGATTCTTTATGTTATTTCGTGCGGTGCATGTTGCAAATGGTTAATTTATTGAGGTATACTGTACGTAATTTCGCCTGCATTTATAATACTTATTTTTCTTCTACACATACACAGAAACACACACCTCCATATACAGAAAAGGTTATATATATATATATATATATATATATATATATATATATATATATATAACTGAATGAAACGATAAATATATTTTATAAAACTCATTAAGTTTATATTATGTATATATATATATATATATATATATATATATATATAATATAAACTTAATGAGTTTTATAAAATATATTTATCGTTTCATTCAGTTGCATGTATAGGCTTATAATTAAGAAGTGGACAAGTGCAGCAAGCCCGAGGGTTAATGAGCGAAGCGACCAGAGGGCGAAGCCCCTTAATATATATATATATATATATATATATATATATATATATATATATATATATATATGTTACTGATGTCATTAAATACTTATTACTTTTAGAAAGACATTACATTATAGACATTAGGAAGACAATACGAGATCTAATCAAACAATTCTAAGACGTTGTTTTTATTTTCAAAGAATATATAAATTTTTAAGAATGTGTTGTTAAAAAATATGGAGATTTAAATTCAATTAATCGAATAATCAGGACTGAAAGTAATAAAAAAATACGAACAGTAAGTCAAGAAGTAGAGCACATTTAAGGATTTAAAACCCGTTATTCTACATACATGATTTTTGTAAGATCTGCATATTTTCCATAACTTCTAAACACTTAGTTCGATGCATAATTAGCTATCGGATTTCGTTCTGGAAGAAACTTTTTGGTCTCTTGTCGTCGCTCTTGTATCGATTTAAGGTTCCTCTCATCAGAAAGAACGTGTTATCCTGACAACTCTAGTTTTAATGGTCTAAAATGATAGAAATCACTTCATACTAAATCATAGCGAATGATCGAAGAGCTTAAAACGTAGATCTTAATACACTGGCATGATTCGTTAGCCTTATGAAGAATGTGGTAGAAAAATGGTTGCGAACGAGAATAAACATTTTTTACGCTCGGCTTCAAAGAGTTAATTGTTGCTTATATCGTAATCGAAATACGCATAAATAACAATCAAAAATGATCAACAATCAATTATTAAACATTTTTGATCAGAATAATGTTTGCGGTGTGAATGAAAAATTCATTTGTGAACGTGA
>CM068318.1:8994986-9009986 GCA_034766995.1 Acanthacorydalis orientalis | reverse complement strand
GATAGATAGATAGATCTAATCAGATCTACAGATAGAGATAAATCTAACTTGTTAATAGAATTAATTGATCAAAATGAAATTAGTAAGAAACTGTGTTATATCTTCTATTTGTTACAAAAACGACATTTACCTTCAAATAGATAATAAACTAAATTTCTTAGAGAACACTAAAATATTCTAGGTGTATTCATGAAATGAGCTCGTTATAAAAGTGAATGTTTGTATGAAAATAACAGGATCGGGTAAATTCGTTATATCCGTATTTGACTATATATATATATATATATATATATATATATATATATATATATATATATATATATATATATATAAAATATTTGTGTGTAACGCATATATATGTTTGTCAGTATTTGTATGGATGTGTTTGTAATGCGAAGGGATTGAAGAAGGTCGAATGATAATAAAGTCTGTACGACGACAGAGGAAATAAGAAAATGTAATAATTTCATGTATGTACTATATAGAACGTATGTGTATATATAAGAGCGGCGATAAGGTCTGACTATAAATATAACGGCATTCACTATATGGTAAAATAATCTTTCGAAATGCAAACAAATTTAAATAGCAGTCTCTGTGTGTGTGTAATTTAAAGATGTACGTCAGAGAATAGCAGCGAACTACATATTATGTGTGTTATGTATACAAACACATTATGTACAAATAGATACATACACACACACAGACACACAAATACATACATATATACAGCATACATTAAATCGATAATTGCAACGCTGAGGCTATTAAAATAAATTAAATTTATATATATATATATATATATATATATATATATATATATGTATACAGTCGTGTTCTACATGTATATAATACGCATTTGTGTACGCACTTGTGAGTACAAAACAGCAGATTGTATTAATTATAACCGCGTGTCGTCCTACCAAAATGTAATCGCAAAAACACGCGTACATATGTTCTGTATTTTTTTCCATCCGTGTCATCCTTGAAAATGTCAATGTCGACGTCATCGTATTCATTTGTTATCCATCTGCATCATACGTACCGCAGCATCTTCAGACTCAGATGCTTGTTACATATCTAATTTGCATAATACCATGTAAAGTGACTTAGCAGTTTCAATTTACATAAATATGTTTGTACGTATGCACGTCATGTATATATACATATATATATATATATATATATATATATATATAATACACACGCATGTGTGTATGTATAAACAGATGGTGTTTCCTTTAGAAAAATATTTCCTTCTTAAATTAGTAAAAGTGATTTATATTCGACAGGTTTCTCACTTTGTTTAGATATGATGTTCTTTTTTCTAAGATAATATATATTATTTTTATTTATTTGAAAATGTTATTAGAATAGAAACCTATTAAATGTTCTCAATAAATAACACTACAGTTTCGTTTAGCACTTAAGATCAGCTAAGCGCTAAACGGAACAGCGCTCTACAACGATGTACAGTACATACACGGCTCTATATTAATATAATACTACATAGATGGAAATGTGTAATAATGAACATTTAATACAGAAATGTCGTGTTGAAAATCAATGTCTCTGTACTCGTGTAATTCTATAAAAGTTTATTTTTTTTTAGTTTCTAATAGCTGTTTAATTTCTAAATGTAAGAGTGTTGTAATGTAGCGATTTGAAATCTTTTAAATGCTATAATAATAAATAAAATAAAATAAAAATATATTTTATTGTTACTAAACATTGTACAGGGTCAAGTTCGGCCGGTTTGTTGTGTGAATTTAATGCGGTTCCCTTATCGATTCCGGTATTATCCGCTTTTGGGGTTTGGCTGTAGTGTGTTGTGTTAGTGTAATTTTTATTAACGTCCTTCATGTTTTCCAGGAAAAATTTTCAAATAATATTTTATTTCAATAATATTTTACACACTTATAATTCAACATAATACATTTCTACAGATTAAATAATTTTGTTTTTTACTATGAATGCATTTATTTCATACGAGTGGAATATTATATACAGAGATGATTCAATTTAGGCTTCCACATGAAAGTATTAAAAAAAAAAATTATTAAGTACTTTAGTTCGATTCAGTACTAAAATACATAGAACTAAAATATTAAATAAAAAATAATACGATTTTTTTTTAATTTTTGTGATTTTTTTAATACTTTCATGTGGACACCTAAGTTGAATCACCTATATATATATATATATATATATATATATATATATATCTTCATTTATGTCATATATATATATATATATATATATATATATATATATATATATATATATATAATCTTCTTGCTTAAAATGAGCACCGTATGATGGAATATATTTCCTCGTTATAACTTTTTCTTGTTACACTGACAGGTCAGTAAGAGGGTGCTTTTGTAGGGACTCTAAAGCTCCTCAGGCTGAACTGCGAGGCAGACGTCTGTCGATATTACATACATATATATATATATATATATATATTAGACTGAAATAGAGAATCTTTGATAAAATGAAAATTGAGTTTGATGGAAATCTGTTAATGCCGGAAATCGAAAATAAAATCGTATTACTGGTATCATTTTTTTATATAAATACCACTCTACGTGAAAGAATCTATAAGATTTAAACGGAAAGGCTTTTTTCAGTTTAACTTCTTTGATACTGTCAACTATTCACGTACAGAATATATATATTTTTGTATATATACATATATATTTGTATATATATATATATTTGTATATATATATATATTCATACAAAATTGTAAAATTATTTCTTAAAGATAATTTGAAATATATATATATATATAACTCTTTTTTAAAAATTAGATATTCTGTTTTTATTGAAATTCACACATGAACCCTCATTCAGTGTTTTTCGGAACTTTCATGCTTTAAATACAACTAATTAAACAAGAATTACTGAACTTTTTTGATTAGAAAATGTCTACTCTAACAATTCATTTATGAAAATGAATAGCTATGTATATTTTTTTGTTTGATTTCTATAAACGTCAAATATTAGTACACTTAATTTTCATTGATTACTTGACTTAAATTACTTGACATTAGATCTTAAATAAGATTTATAAAATGTTATTACATCTCTTATTTGTGTTGTAAAAAGTGTGTTTTTTTTTGTATTAAATTATTTTTAGTAAGCATCAAAGATATTTACAGAGAAATTTTGAATATAAAATATGTTTTAGGTCAATTTGTGCTGTACATTTTTGATACAATGTTAAAGTAGTTGATTCAAACTCGAGAGAAATTCAGGCCGCATTAAAATATTGGGTACTTCAAATTATTTATATATATATATATATATATATATATATATAAACGAAAAAATATATTTTCATATCTCTAATTAAACCAATATTTAAATTCTTATTACATTTTATTTCTTTAAAATTTTAATTCCCGATATTCTTCATTAAGTAGATAAAATTGAGATTTTTAAAAATTAACTTTGATAAATTCTTCAGTACAGACAACGGCATATTATATTCTTTTTTCGATTCTTCTTGTATATATCAGTACATATCGTGTAATTGTGTAACTTTTAACTTAATGAATGTGCGTTAATACATACTCTTGTATAGTTAAAAGAAAGACCTTACATATTTTAATAACAATATTAATAAAAATATTTGAATTTGAATAGTGTAGTATAATTAAGTGTTTATATTCCTCCTTACTGAATTGTTCAACCACTCTATTATAAAATTTATGAATTATTTGTAAATTTAATATATTTTTTTAACATTTTAATTGATCGCAACATTAATTACTGAATGTGTGAAACGTGAGTCATATTTCTTACCATACTGACCAATTAACTGCCTGTTTGTTATTGCAAGTTCTTTTTTACTTATGTAAACTTTAATAATTAGTAATTTTTTGTATGCAAACTTTAAAGATATATATATATATATATATATATATATATATATATATGTACATTCATATATACGTATGTGTACATATAAGCGAATGATATATAATGATTATTGTTTCAAAGAGCATAAGGAATCTATTGAAGGAAAGGCAGCAAAATATATATACACATTACCTATTGTCATTATTTCACGATATTCATTGTATTCAATAAACTAGTTTTCAAGAACATATGTTTCTCGGTCTATGCAATCGTCTCTTTTCAACATTGTCTATTCTACGTCCGTCCCATTCGACTCGACACGGTAATAATTCCCTACTAGATGTGTGTGTGTGTGTGTAGATGTGTATAGTGCAGATACGAACGAGAACACTCACGTAGCGTAGCACTGCTGTTGTTGCTTTTGCCCGAAACACGTTATACTGTATTGTTATTGTTTCGTATTGTTCTCTTTTCAAGAAGATTATGACAAAACCCGTTGGGAAGATATATATTTTTATTTCTCACATTGCAACACATTACATATATGTGTATATATATATATACACATGCTCACATACAGATATTGTCCGGTTACTATATGCCAATATTTCAAGATCTCATTTCCAGTCAGAAATGTCATATGCAGATGAGTTCAGTCCTTAACTGTTATGAAAATGCGAGCATTTGAAATGTAACTTCTATTGTTATATGTTTATATATATATATATATATATACACGGGCAAGAGTTTTTATTCAAGACATTTTCTCTCTGAAGTCGTGCGAGGAGATACCAAAGTACATTCATATGTTTTATAACATTAAATTGATGTTCATGAAATGTCAGATGTCTGCTGAAACTTGTCTATTAAAGTATAGAATGAGAAAAGCATCTGCATTTGAAATATTTTATGTTTATATAATTATTCGATACAATGTTTACTATAAGATTAAACACACACACACAAATATATATATATATATATATATATATATATTCATTTAAAAAGCATGATAAAGAAGATACATGTATTGAAAATTAAACAATCTTAATAAAAATCCAACAGCGTCAATGGAGATTTATGATTATGACTGGTGATCAATGCTACTGGGAACCTTGATTTATAATTTTATGTACTTTTATAAGTTTTATAAAAGATATTAAAATATTATAAGGTATAAACATATTCATACCGAGAATTTATAGATAAAAATATAAAATTAACATTCTTTAATTGAAAATTCTGCTTTATCCTGAGAGCGCTAATGTACAGAAAAACTTGTGTGAAAAATGTATACTTGTAATTATAATATATTTGCACACATTTTAAAAAAATACATTTATTTATAGAAGCATGAACTGATTGTTAGAAGTAAATATATACACTTTATATTTTTTATGTACCTACTAGAATGCACGGAGTAATCGAGTAATCTTTATAAATCACTACTCGAACAAAAAGTGCAAGTAATACATCATTAATGATTCTATGAATATTAGACTAGTTTAAAGGTATTTAATCATTTGTTCAACATTTTAAAAGTGTGTAAGATTTTTAATTAGTCAGGACTTGGATATATATATATATATATAGCATCGTCTTCAGCCTCTGTTAATCCACTGCTGGATAAAGGCCTTTTTCATGATTTTGTTCGATTCAGTGCCACTATTTTCCATAGATTTCCAAGAAAGTTTTTAATATCCTTATTCCATCTGTTCATTGGTCTCTTTCTGGGTCTTTTATATTCCTTGGTACCCAATCAATAATTTCTCTTGTCCATCGGTTGTCTTCTCTTTTTGCGATATGTCCCGCCCATCCATGCCACTTGACGACCATCAAACAGTGACAATTATCTTTTTTCACGAAGCTTCTGTTTAGGAAACTGTTTTGGTACTTCTTCTCGGTCTAGCCACTGTGATGAACGTTTCCGATTGTTGTAGAAAATCCACTTTTCATCACATGTGACAATGCGACCAAGAAAGAAATCATTTTGGTTACACAAAAGAGGCGCAGAGCAGACTTCGTATCGCCGAATTGATTGATCGTTAGTTTAATTCATACGGCACCCATTTATCCAACTTTTTTGTGTTTTCAATTAGGCTCAAATGTCGAACAACTATTGAATGATCAACTTTGAGTTCTTCTGACACCTCTCGAGTAGTTTTACGTGGGTCCGCTTCAATAATGATTCTTAAATAATTATTGTCTATACCTGAAGGACGACCAAGACCCTCCTTATCATCAAGGCTTTCGTTTCCATTAAGACATTTTTGGAATCAGTGTTGAACTGTACGTTCACTTATTGACTCTTAGCCAAAAACAAATTTGATATTTCGAGCAATTTTTGTTGCTTTAAGTCCCAATTTGAATTCATAGAACAAAATCGCGCGAATTTTCTTTTTTTCTATTACTGATTTAAGAGCGTATATCCAACAATACTGAAGAAGATAAAATGAAATCAGTAGTGCTAATTTCAATGTTTACAATGATGTATCACATGACTACAACAAAAGATAACGGTAACTAGAAAAATCGGCACTAAACTTAAAATGTTGAAAACCGCAATTATTTCTACACCAACCTTATATATATATATATATATATATATATATATATATATATATATATAATAATGACATTGCCCGGTAATTAAAAGAACATAGACAGTTTTATACACAAATAGAATTTTTATTGCGTTTCATTTTATTCATTTTCAAAGAAACACACGATCTTCTTTTTACGTACAAACAGCTGATCTTTTCCTGATCAGTTAGATTAATCTCTATGACTAAACAAATTAATTCGTCGGTCAACGTGACCGCTTTATATAGAAATGTACGTCACAGCAGACACTTTCAACGATATCACAATACACATTGTTCCATTCATTCAATGATTAAAATATTAATAATTAAAAGTCCAATTTTATTATTAGCATGAACTAAACGACGATATTTACTCATTCTCGTGAGAGAAACAAACATAAATATATTATTATAATTACTGGCGGACGTATTGAGACCGTGGCAATAAATTATTACCCTGTTGACCGGCTTCATTCCTAATCGATTGTTTTTTTGGACGTTGAGTTATAGGACAAGTTTTTTTATAATACGGAAAAATGCGGTATGTTTTTATTCATTAAAAAAACGTGATAATAGATTCAACATATTTTTTATCTTTGTTTCAGCACAAATAAATATATTTATAATATACTTTTTTTTTTAATTATTTTTTTCTGTCATAGGAAATTTTTCGTTCATTTATTATAAACATTGATAAAACTGAATAAAAGTACCATTAAAAAAATACGAATAAAGTGTAATAAAAAAATGCAGTCCCGTGTTGTTTTTTTTATTATTATTATACGTAATTAAATATTTTCATATCTATTTGTGCTCGACCTCAAAAAAAATGTGCCGAGTCAATAAATACATTAATGGACTACAAACTCGTCGCTTTTTAACATTGATATGCATTCTTCAACAAATAGTACGGAAATAAATGTTCTGATGAAGCAATATCGAACTGTACTCGATATAATATTGACGCTCGTTTCGATGCACATTCAATTATACGATACCAATAACGGCTTTACGAAATATACGATAAATTTATTTCGTTCATCTTCAATGTATAGTTACTGGGTCATCAATATACATTTCAAAATATTGATGCGGTGGGAATATTTCGAATTGATTTTGTTCGAATGGGTATTGGGACGTGGAATAAAAAATAAACGATGGACTGATTTATTTTTTACGGGGGTTTTTTTTCTTTACAGTACAATTGTTCAAGATAAGTTTTATGTGCGGATATTAAAAAAAGATGGTTATGAAGTGAACGTTTACAGTAGATTAAATGAAGAGAAAATAGATAGAGTGAAAAGTAAATAATAGAAAATGGAAAGTAATAAAGTAAGATAATTGGAATATATGAAAATGTAATTAAATGTTAATTATAATATAGGACTGGAAGTACTGCTACATATCGAGATATGTGAATTGAATTGAAATACGAGGGTCGTTTGATAAGTTTGGTAAATTTCTATGAT
The DNA here is from genome assembly GCA_034766995.1 of Acanthacorydalis orientalis. NCBI lineage: Eukaryota > Metazoa > Arthropoda > Insecta > Megaloptera > Corydalidae > Acanthacorydalis > Acanthacorydalis orientalis. The sequence goes on along the minus strand of CM068318.1, from coordinate 9,002,062 downwards.
GTGGCTCCACCACTCATTTGGTAATGTCATGGCTAGCATAGGCGAAATATCAGCAAGAAGCAGTTCACGTTCTACAGATGTTTGTACAGAAAATTGTAGCAGTTGTTGCAAAAAAAACGAGCAGGCTTTCTTGCGTCGATTCGTCACCGTGGATGAAACATGGATACACCATTACACACCTGAGTCAAAGCAGTGGACAACGACTGGTGAAAGTGCGCCGAAGAAGGCGAAGACCGTTTTGTCGGCTGGGAAGGTGATGGTCACCATTTTTTTGGGATTCCCAAGGAATCATCATGATCTACTACTCAAAGAAGGACAAACGATAATAGGAGTCCATTATGCAACATTATTGGACCTTTAGAAAGAAGATCTGAAACAAAAACAGTTAAGATTGGTACACAAAAAGTGCTCTTTCACAAGAACAATGCGCCGTCCCACAAATCGACCGTCGCAATGTCAAAATTGCACGAATTAAGATTCGAATTGATTCCTTATTCGCCCTATTCTTCGAACTTGACCCCGTGCGACTTCTTCTTCTTCCCGAATTTAAAAATCTGGATCAGTGGGAAGTAATTCTCATCGAATCAGGATGTCATCGCCGCTGTCAATGCGTATTTTGTAGATTTTGAGAAAAGATACCTTTCCAACGGGATGAAAAAATTGTAAACTCACTGGAACAAGTGAATGGCCCTCAATGGAGACTATGTTGAGAAATAAAATCGATTTTTCCAAAAAGCGGTGTGTAATTTACTTTTTTATCATACTTTCAAACAACCCACGTATATTAAAATTATAAGAGGGTAGTTTGAAGAGTAACTTGGTTCGTGTATACGCTGAGAGAGTGGAGGAGCATATGTATATGTTTTCATACAGTTCCATCTCTTTTAATAACGCAAGTGACGTTGCAAGTCATGAGAGTTCCCTTTCGGAAGTGGGTTTCTTAGAGGTCTTCAAAATAGCAGTTTGCTCTATCGCCTTTTCATTTTAGCCAAATCGCTTTCCTGTCAGGAAAATTTTTAGTCTTGGGAACAGATTAAAGCCCGAAGAAGCGAAATCAGGTGAGTACGGTGGATGTGGAAAGATTTCAGGCTTCAAATAGACCAACGTTTGAATGAACCATAAAACAACACTTTTTTCTTGGTCATTATAGCACGTTTTTCTGCGATCGCTGCCTTCAACTTCTCCAAAAGTGCTGTGTAGTATTGTCCAGTAACTGTTTTCTTCGTCTGAAGGTATTCGATCAAGAGAATTCAGTTCATATCCTAGAAAACTGTCGCCATCACCTATCCAATCGAGTGACGAATCCAATTTTTAATTTTTTAAACAAAAAAGATATGTTTTTTTTTAAATTGTATCATTCTTATCACACCGCAGATGATAGATTGATCTATTGGGCAGTGTTAGTATATTTTATTGATTCTTCGTTTGTCTTATTTGATTAAGTACATATTTTTCAAAATATCCAATTTATACAGTAATTAATATATCTTAACCCACAAGGCCAGCTGTACTACCCAGACACTTAAAAGCGTTCTATTCCTAAAGCCAGTGTCACTACCCAAATTTTATCATTTACAAAAAAAAGCTTTGATAAGCGTTCGTCCATCAATGTCATCGGGTGTTTTTACTTTTCTATATTTATCATACTTGGTAGTATACAAACTTCTGATCTGCTGTATAGTATAATTCCTTGGAGTGTAAAAGGTTAATTCAGAACAATATTTATACTTTGAATTAATTTTTTTTTTTAAATGATTTTTAAATATTCGGATTATTACTTATCACATATACTTTTATTTAACAAACATCCTCCTCCGCGCGTACACTAAAACCATATTTATTTTCGAAAAAAAAAAAATAATAAAATCAAACAGTTATTCACACAAACGCGTTCCGTTTAACATCTCAGATGTTTAAAATCATAAAACACATTCTGCAACACACGATCGAAATCATGATCTGTGAAAATATGAGCTACATAGAAAATATGTGCACGACGTCTAAACAGAACAGACAAGCGGAACGGATATATGCGTATGAAACTAAATATTGATAACTTTCATAAATTACTCGTCACCGCTGCTTATCTCAATGAAATGTTAAATAATAAAAAAGACGATAAAATAGACGAGAGATTCGTGTATATTTTTTTTATTCGTCTCTACACAAACACATACATTGATTACATACACACGAGAATGCATGGATTTATATGTAGGATGACTGGCATGTACGGATGTATTCAGATGTGTACAATACCATTTTTTAAACAAATAGTCTTTCATATGCTAAATACATTATATATATATATATATATATATATATATATATATATATATATACATGTATGTATATGGCTGTATTTATCGGAAAAGACAGACGAATATAATTTAAATGTACGACTTTGACATTCCATAGTACTTGGTATGACCTTGCGGTCATCGGGTCAGCGTTCGAATCGCATTTAAACATATATACAATAAATATATATTATACATACATACACAGACCCACATATATATATATATATATATATATATATATATAATATTTATATCGCATAATTTATCTATACAGTTTTGAACGTTTTATCTCAAAACATTGTCACAGGAACAAGTGTACAATTTATGTACACAGACAATAGGTTTGCGCACATACAAGTACATGCAGATATAGTGTGTTATTGTTAGCTATATTTGCAATTAGTGCTTTTTGTCTTATCAAATATCCTCAGACTTAACGTACAGTCATTGAAATATAAGTACGTTTCACAGTGGTGCTTTTAAGATACAAGAAATCTGTTTTGAGATAATTCAAGTTTCCCGTCTGGGAACATCTAGTAATTATTTTTATTCGCTGGTAACATTTGATTAAATTAGTCTTGTCGACAGAATATGTACACTTATGTCATTCACCCTCTTCGTGCTGAGTGAAAAAAAATTATACTTGTTCCAGAACAAGGTATGGTTGATACACCAAACGTTTCTAAACCTTTTGAAGCCGGACGTGGATCCAGGAATCCACTGATGTTTCCCAGGAAACTACGGTCGCAGAGCGATATCTTTTGGATGATACACTTAAAGGTCAGTAATCTATTTTTAACGAGACTAAATTTATTACTGTTTCTTCATTAAAAAAGAATACGGTCGTCTAAAAATCAGAAAAATCGTGTTTTTTTTTCATTTGAAAACCTATAAAAATTATGAACTTGAGAATTGGATTGAATGATATTTTTTTCAAAAAATGTGTCATTGGTAGAAAGTGTATAAAAAAATTTCAAGACTAACTTCTTCATGTGCATGATAAAAAAAATTTTAAATTCTATGTAGCGATTTTTTTTTTGATTTATTGGTAAGTTAGTTTTTTCTTGTCAAAAAATGATTGGTAACAACCAAACAATACTAATTCTGACTACCTAAAAATCATGTTCTGGATTTTCCAGAGAGAATACTGTCAGATCATGGTCAACGATCTCAGTGTGTAATTTGTAAAGCAAATGGAAGAGATCGATGTCCAGGTACAAGATGTAACCTATGTGAAACCGTTTTGTGCAAACTTCATTGTTTCAAAAATTTTTACACTCAACACTAATGTTATTTCTGCAAATTTTCAATTATAATCAATTTTTCTTCTTCCAATTATGTTTCTCATCAAGAGATTTATGTTTCCCCGAATATCATCAACGATTTTTCATGATATATCAGATAGATGTGAAGTGGTTAATCTGAATTAACTTATTTTTTTTTGTAACCGACAAAATTGCAATTTTTATTTTGTTTATAAGAATGTCTAATTAATCGAAAAATATTTGTTAAAAATTTTAGCACCCTTTCCCCTCGTCGGCTTCAAAAGGTTAAACGAAGTCTGTTTTATTATATCCGGATAATTGTTCCACATATTACATATTTATATTAATTTTTTTCATATTTATTTTCACATATTTATATCCACATTTACATATAATGCATATGAATGTAGTAAATCAAATAGTAGAACGAAAAAAAAATTATTCTACATACATGATTGTTATTAAGACTATTTTTTGATATAATCCCCTTTAACTTTTATCATTTACTCTAACATTTATTGCATTTTCGATTCCGTTCTAGATGAATTTTTGGTATTCTTGAATAGCTACATTTATAAATCCCAATTAATAAATTGAAACGATTTTTCTAGTCAAAAATGATGAATAAATCAATTAGTTTTAATACTTGCTTATGTGCATTTAAATAATAACAATACCATCATTTTTAGAGCCTTATTTACTAGAAAATGTGAAAAATAAGATTTTTTGTACCTTAGTACTCTGAAGATCTGACATCACTATCGAAATTCATACAAACAACAATCAAAAATGATCAATAATGATTTATTAAACATTTTTGATCAGAAAAAATTTTTTTTGTAGTTTGTGGGTTGAAAATACAATTCATTTGTGAAAGTGAATTTAGCCAGTGTCAGAATTATATTGAGACTGAACGGAAATTTTTTCTGACTAGTTACCTTTTGTGAGACATGAATCGATCATTAAAAACCAGCGAAGAGCAGTTTTAGTATGCAAATATTTGTCATCTCCAACAACAAAAAAAATCCAGACACTGCCTTCTGCAGGAAAGTAATTGATTGCATTTTTTTTTGAGATATAGAAAGTGTAATTTTAATTTATTTCGTACTGAATGATAAAACAACAAATCACTACTGAGAAATTTGGTGGGAACTGAAGCTAAAAATCAAGTCTAAGAGGTGTGGGAAACTTTCAAACAGTAAGATTCTGCTAAAGACAACGCTTGACTTTACACAACTAATGAAATTGTAGGAAAAAATTTGAAGAAAATCTCTTAAGTTATTATACATTTTTTTTCTTTAGACAGAAATATGTTTTATAATTAATTCTAAAGTCTAATCATTATTTTGTTTTGTTTTATAGTTAAGTGTTATTCTATCTTTTTGTTCAATTATGGTAAATATTATTGTATTCACCTTACAAGTATATATATATATATATATATATATATATATATTGTTTATGTACGATGATTCATTGAAACTGATTCGATTAAAATTTCAAAAACAGTTCCTACATAACACGTTTCAGTGAGTCAACTTGTTCATCATCGTTTCGAAACGTTAGTCACAAGTCGTGGGACGGTCGTTTAACGACATAAATCCGTTTCGATATTTTTTCCCATTTCTATAAATTTGATTTCATTGTAGGTGTGGGCGGATGACGTACAAATTATTTTTTTTCGCAGTCGTTCAAACATTATATACGATATCGATTTTAGTGTATCTCTTCAAAACTGTTTTCAACTTTCCGATGATTCAATAATTTAAACGTAGCTTTTTTATACTTAAATAAAATAAAGTTGAAGTCGTGTTCGTCACTTGATTTAACTTAATACTTTTCCAGTTTGAGAATTTGATAGTGTTTCGGAGATATATGGTCGCTTCTTTTTTTATTTCAAATCAATAAAGAAAAATAAGACGTAGTAGTTGAAAAAATAAAAAGAGAGAATTATCGTTTATGTATTTTGTAATTTGGATCCAAAAAAAAATCATCCGTTTCTTACAAACTACTTATTTTCGAATAACTTATAGATTTTATTTAATATTTTAAATCTTTTTTTTTAAATAAATATTTATATATATATATATATATATATATATATATATATATATATATAAAACCACTACAATTTTAGTACTGTGACTAAATTCATTTTCACAAATGAAATTTCTTAATAAAATTGATCAATAATTGATTATTGGTCATTTTTGATTATTTTGATGCATATTTTAATGTCAATGTAATAATCCTATAAGCACTAAGGTGCAGAAACAATTTATACAACAAAAATATTTGTCTATATCTTACATCTCTAAAAATTATGGCATTATAATAAAAATGCATACAAGCAATAATCAAAAAATGATCAATGATTGTTTATTGGACATTTTTGGTTATTTTTTATGCATATTTTGATGTCAGTGTAAAAATCCTATAAGCAATAAGGCGCAGAAACAATTTATACAACAAAAATATTTGTCTATATCTTACATCTCTAAAAATTATGGCATTATCATTAAAATGCATACAAGTAATAACCAAAAAATGATCAATGATTGTTTGTTGGACATTTTTGAGCAGAATAAAAATTTTGGTGCAGTGCAAGACATGATTTATTTGTGAAAATGAAGAATGTATTTCAATGGGTAGAGATTATTTCAATGATTTTTGACATTACTATTTTAAAGTTACCACGATTTCGAATGAAGTTTGTTTTAACCTAGTCTTGAAAGTCGACCATTTTGTACGAAACAACAATATACATATATATCTGTGTGTGTGTATGTAATGTATATTCGTTTCGAAATAAATTTTTCGGTGATAATACGTGTAGAATTGCTTTTTCGAAACGTCCGCCTACAAAAAAAAATACGAACGTGATCGGTTCCGAAACAGATGGCAACGAATCGCACTGCCGCCACGAACCACCACGCCCTGAAGCACCTGCGAGAATTGAGTTTCGCCAAATACATGTTTTGCATTTCTCACGTTCGTCAATTACATATCTACATCTGATTACGTTTCTTTCTATAAAGTCTCACATGCGCCCGGAATTTTTAACGCATTCACACGCAGTGTACCTAACCTCGTTATATCCGACAGAATGTATGGTTTTTTTTTGGTTTCTGTTAAGGTAAAGATAACACCTGCTAATTATCACTATTGTTATCTGTTTTGCGACATCACATTTTACATACACACACACACACACATATATATATATATATATATATATATATATATATATATATGTATATGTACATACATTTAATGGCATCTTAACGTACGTTGTTTTGTATATAAATAGTGATTAAAATGATTGTAGATGATTTTTTATCACGATGGATTACTGAATACAATTTTTTGAAATTAGTCGACCCGAATTGAAAATTGCACATGTTTTTTTTTGTTAGGAAAACTAATGTCTTTCTAGTTTTAAATATATTTAAGATCTGATCTTCATGTTTTAAAATAACTGAAGAAAAAATAGTAACGTATGAATGAT
>CM068318.1:8942486-8989986 GCA_034766995.1 Acanthacorydalis orientalis | reverse complement strand
ACTATTCATAAGATCATAAATATGTCAATATAATGACACTATGGCTAAATTCACTTTCAGAAATGAATTCTTTTGCACCCATAAATTGTAAAAGGTTTTTGTGATCAAAAATGTTCAATAAATTATTATTAATTGTTTCGATAGTGAAAACTATCATTTTCAGAGCATCAAAGTACAGAACAATCTATTAATTAATAATGTTCATTAGTAACCATACTGTAAGTAAAATAATTATACTCGATATAAAATGATTAAAATTGATAAAATAATATTATTGAAAATACTGTGAATAAATTAGTCAAATAAAACACCAGCAAATTATTAAAAAAATTATAATCTGTTGATTAAATTACTGATGTTGTTTCGTATTTTTTCATATTTTACTTAAAAAAATGGTAAATAATCTAATACTGTTTTGCATGTCTGGCATGTTTGAACACTTTGAATAAGTTAAATATTTGTTGTACTTAAAATTCCTCTGCAAAAATGTCTTCTTTATCTATTATGAAGATATGAAATTTTAAAACAGAATTAATTTTTACTATAATTATTCGAACACTTATCTATTTACCGGTGCCTACGAAATGAAAAACCAAACTGAAAATATCTCCAGTAACAGTATAGATAATGTTCGAAAGCAAAAAAAAAAAAACAGTTACTTGGAAAATAATCAAGAAATCATGCACATCACCTAAAACGAGAAATCTCCTTCCGGTCGCCAATGTGTTAAGATAAAGAAATGTGTTTTATGTAGCTTAGATTATTCTTTAGTGTTTTGATAAGGATGCATTGAAATATGCATAAAAATAATCAAAATAACAGCAAATCTCGATCAGGTTTTTTGTGATCACACAAAAAATACATTTTCTAAATCATTACAGAAAGTGAAAGTTTATCTGAAAAAAAATATTAATTTCATTTAAATTCGAAATGAAATAAAACGAAGTAGTTAGAAGAAATGGACAAACTGAAATCTGAAAAAGTCAAACTGGCACAAGAAACCTATTAACAACTTTACCATTACTGTGACCATCTCATCCGTTCCTTTTTTTTCCTCTCCAGAAAACAAAAGATGCCTCGTATTGTGTTCAAATGTGCGAGAATTAAACGTGCTCGTTTCTTTCGCTCTGTGTGAGCGCGTGTACGAGTATTTGTGTCAGCTAGCTAGCAAGCAAACGAGTAAGTGAGTGAGTGAGTGAGTGAGGGAGGGTGTACGGTACGTACGGACGAAAGAACGACCGATGGAACGAGCGAGTGAGTACCCTTTACGCTTTTAATTTTATAGCGGTGGAATTTCTGGACGAGGGTTCACTTTTATATTCGGTCGGTATGTATTTTTTTTTACTCCAAACTGGCATCTACTAAAAAGAAAGTTGTTTTTATTGTTACGCGGAAAAGGGTTGATTTTACGATATCGTTTTTGTTGCTACCCTACCCGTGGTGAATTTTTAGACATAATTTAGAACCATTCTTTTGCGGTCTATAATCTAATATACACACATACATACTGACATATTATATATATATATATATATATATATATATATATATATATATATATATATATTAATAGTTAACTATAAAATATGTACATTAAAAAATAAAATATACACACAGAATGTAAATACGGAAAAAGGTTAAATCGATTTGTTAACCTGTCTGTTATTAAAGTTAAACATTGATTCAAATCTTGTAATATATTCTCCATTTAATGTTCCAGTTATTCCGTCTTGTTTGTGCTGTTCGATTTTCATATAAAGCCATTCTAAAATAGCACTTAACGGAACTGTAGCGAATATTCCCATTTCTGCGAGCTGTGTTACGTTTCAACAAGGTTGTAAGTTAAAGCGTACTCGAAAGTAGTACAAAATTGGTTTAGATTGTAACATTTCGGTTTATTAAACTGGCGATTATAAAGTTTCGAATTCAATTCAATTGAGAGTTTATAGTTAATTGTATTTTAAACAGCACGGCATTACTAATATTATTTAAATACTTTTGCGAGCAGTTAGCATATGTGGTGGAATTAATGTTTAGATGTAGATAGATAAATTGGAATTTGATGTTGTATGTTAGTTAACATAAAATGAGAATTGACTGTATAATAAACCGGCAGGTATATAGACTCATTTCAGTATACTACTTAATCGTTTACTAGTTTATCATATAAACACAGATGCGCTCTATGTGATAAAAGAAAATTTTCAGGTCGGTAAGAAAATAATTGCGGTTATTTGTTTTCTGAATGCTAAATTTAATTTTTTTTCAATAAAAAAATATCATTTCATCGTGTTCGTGTAAATATCATTTTAAAGTGCATTTTTCGATACTAATATATGACATTCATATAAATAAAACAAGAGAAAACATAGAGCTTATATTCATTTTCATAAATGAATTGTCAGAGCACACATTTTCTAATCAAAAATGTTCAGTAATTGATGGTTAAAATTATTTGTATTTAACAAAGCATGAAAGTTCCGAAAAATACCAAATGGGTGTTCATTTTTGTATTTCAATAAAAACAGAATTAATCATGCGTGTACATATTATGTTGGTAGGAAAATAATTGCGGTTATTGTTTTATGAATTCTAACCTTAACTTTTTTCCATGAAAGTGGACGTAACGATGTGCTGCTGTTGCTATAAAAAAAGGGTTCCTATTTTTTGTTACTTTGTATCGTTCATCTCAATGTACATTGTTTTATATTTACCATCTATACATTCATTTTATCAATCAACTTATATTTAGATGTTTGTAAATACAGATATTATGATATTTTTCAATAAAAATATTAGGATAGAAAAATAAGTGCGATTTTTGTTTTCTGCATTTTAACTCTAATTTTTTTAATGAAAGTGTCATTTCATCGTGTTCATGTTATTATCATTTTTAAGTGCATTTTTCGGTCTGTATTTTGGTATTATCGACTTTGGTTTTATTATCAATTTTACTTCAAAACCGAGCTATTGAATTAAAGATGGTAAAGAAGCAATTTTTGTACGGGTTCAAAATGGGTAGTAAAACAGTAGAAACTGCTCGTAAAATAAAAAATATATTTATGATGTAGGTACTGTTAAAGAAAGTGCAACGGTGGTTCCAGAAATTTCGTACTGGGGACGAGTCTTGACGATGAAGCAAGTCACGGGTATCATTTTTCAGTTCATAACGATCAATTGAATGCGTTAGTTGAGTCAGAACCACGCACAATAATTCGAGAGCTTGCACGAAAGTTATGCATTAGTCATTCAGTAGTTCTGGACCACTTAAAGTAAAAAATGTATATAAATTTGAAGGTATATAGATTTGAATAAGAAAATGTATATATTTTTAAATTTAATAAAATCAAAAACTTCAATTATTTTTCTATCAACCTAATAACAATAAGATAAAATTAAAATTGTATTTTTTTATAATTATAATCTAGTCGATGCATTGTGTTTGTGGTCTTCATCCTTTTAGATTACTTGAATTTCTGTTTTACACTAGTAGTTTCAGCATATGCACAATCCTCGGGTATATTTTTAGATAATTCTTTAAAGAGTTATCTAAGTAGCTAGTCATAGGATTATTAATTCGAATCGGTATATAGTTATATCTAAAAATCTATCTGAAAATAGTGCATGTGATGAAACTAGTAGTGGAGAAATCCAATATCGGCAGGACAAAGCTACAAAAGATATTTGATTTTTTAACTTCCAGACTTTAGTTTCTTCCCGTACAATTTCCTTAAGAATACATTTAGAGATTAATAAAAAATCCCATTAGGTATGAAACAGGACATTCTTTTTAATAATAGTATGTTAAAAATTCTAAACATTTCTAATCAATATGAAAGAAATGCATGTAACTGAATGATTCGAATAAAATAATGTCATCTTTCAAATAGTAGAAAAAACTAGCAGGAATTTAAAGAAAATCATGTCAGATATTTTCTATAAAATTATACCGAATTATTATAAAAAAAATCATATAAAAATTTTCATTTATCACTACTTTTTTAGATTTTACTAATATATAAATGAGAACAGAATATTCTTTTAAAATAATAGTTAAGTTAATAGAAGATGCAATTTAAAAGAAAGAATAAAACATACTTTATGTATGATTCGTACTAATAAAATACAATTCGCAGCCTACTTTTAAAAAACGATGTTGTTAATCATTCATTTCATATAAATTACTAATTAATAATCAATAAGTAATTAATTTTAATCTATTTTCCAATTCGGTTCATTTTTCAATTATTGTAATTATATGTTCAGTTTTTGTGTTTTACATTTATATACATATATACATATATATATATATATATATATATATATATATATATATATATATAACGATAATTAAACGTAACAAAACCAACACACGAACGAAAACAAGCATCGTTTCTCTTTATTAACGGCAAAGGAATTGTAATGCGTGTTACAACGGTGTCGGTTCACGTTTTCTGAATTAACGCTATGTCTATATGATTCGATGTATGTACCCGAAACACATACGCAGGTATGTGTGTTGTGTGTGCGCGTGAATAAATGTATGTGTAAATACGCTCAAACGTACAAATTACGTTAAAAATTATAAACGAATTACGGTTACGGCGTACTGGAGAGTCGCTCCAGCAGCACCGGCGCATATTAAGCTGACAAATTCAACGAGATACATTTAATGTGTTGTGTTAGAATCGAACTGACATGCTATTATGGATTTATATGAAATTTTTACGCTCTATGAATTTGATTATCGAGCCATAATTATTCACAAACCAGGTCACTCGTGTGTACACACATTTATATACAGATATCCTTACTCAGACTCACATTCATCTACATACACGGCCATAAAACACACATTATATATATATATATATATATATATATATATATATATATATATATATATATATATATATATATATATATATATATATATATATATAATGTATATTAAACATATTTATATGTGAGAATCAAATTAAATTATATTACACAGACATGTGTCGAATGTAAAAGGTATGTAATAAGAATGCACGAGTTGGTAATAAAGAGAATGAGTGTAAGACTTTATACATAATTGCTTATTGTTGAAATATTTATTATAATAATATATATTTTGATAATATATGCAATTTTCAATATTGTTTTAAAACTGTGAAGACTGAAATTGTTTGATTGTTAAATATATTCGTTTTATGACATACTATCGGAAATCTAGAAAATGAGGATAATATTGTTAACAAACCTTATTAGATAGTATATAATTACCTGAATTATAGAACCATGGTAGAAATATTTATTCTATTAGAGAGCAAAGCTGCGAAGGTGAGTCTAAAGATAAATGAGAAAAAGACAAAATATGTGAAACTATCAAGAAATGAACGCAGATGTGCCCGAAAAACATCACAGTTGGTGAATTTAAATTTGAAAGAGTGACCAGCTTTACTTATCTCTGAGTACTAATTAGAAATGATAATCGTATGAACTTTTGGATACCAGATACGTATTTAAGCTGGTAATATATGCTGTTTTGCTAATAGGAAATTGCACCAATCAAAGATGCTTTCGAGACAGGCAAAATTGACTGTATATAAAGTAATTATTCGTCCAGTTGTAGCATATGGATGCGAAATCTGGACAATTGCGGCGGACGAAAGTTGTCTATGGGTTTTTGAAAGAAAAATTTAAGCAAAATCTTGAAAAACGAAGAGTATATCAGAAGAAATAACTGCGAATTGAATAAGCTAATAAGGAACGAATATATTGTCTGTTATGTCAAGGTGTGCGTTTAAGATGAGTTGGAGGAGATAAGAACCTGATAAGAATGGAGAAATCACTTGATAAGAATGGAGGAGAGTCCGAGCTCAAAGTAAAGTCTTTCGCGCTATCCCAGATCGTACCAGAACGAAAGAAAGACCCATATCTAGATGGGGTGGAGAAAGATGTACGGACAATTCAAGACAGTAACTGGAGAATGGTCGCACAAGATCGTCTAATGTGGAGAAACATCTTCAAAGAGGCCAAAGCTCACCCCAAGCTGTAGCGCTATTAGAAAAAAAAATAGTATTAAATACAATCAGTTTTATAAGCTATTTTCCATTTTGAAGACCTTTTACTATCTTCATGTTCTCTGCAATTGCTGTTTCTAACTTTAAGACTTTTCCAGATAGTTGGGTTTATGTACATACAAACATTTGTATTTTTTTTTTTTATTTTTGTTCATTTATTTTTTAAAATATCTACGGTTTTAAGCGTTCACTGTCTACTTTACTCTTCGCATGTTTCGCCTTTCTACATTAAGAATTAATTCGAAGGATATTTCGGTAGAAATGCTGATTGGCAATGTAACAATCAGACTTTTGGATAGAAGTGTGTGTGCGGAAAGAGATGGATGGATACATTGTTATTTCGATTTCTAGCCAGTAATGTTGCATTATTAATTCGAGATATATAGGTAAGTAGAATGCAGCGAAGTTAGATTGAAAGTTAGTTAATTAGACTGGGGGTAAATAGATTGGTCGATATATATATATATATATATATATATATATATATAAATGTTGGTAGATGAATCGGTATCTGAGAGAAAAACAAGGAGCTACATATATACATATATATATATATATATATATATATATATATATATATATATATATATATATATATATATATATATATATCGATAGATAGAGATAATAAATAGGTAGGTGAATAAACAACGATAACGTTAAGAACAATAATAAAAAAAAATACTGTTCGCACGTACAAGTATGTAGAACGACGTTGTTGCCGTCCTCGCCGTCGCCGTCGCCATGAATATTGATGACTGGTCGCATAAAAAAGATTGTAATTGACACTTTAGTTACCCTTTGACGTCATGGCGTGTTTTTAATATGTATGAAAGTGACTTTTATTCTTGCTAGACTTGCGAAATAAATTAAATCGGATCGTTCGATCGATCGAGCGAGCGATCGGCAAAACGTGGAAATAATTTCACGTTTACCATAAATAATAATGGCTATTTTACTTTCGATACACATATGCGAGTGCCGACATTTAAATGTACATTACATACATATTTATATGCATATGTGTATATATATATATATATATATATATATATATATATATATATATATATATATATATATATATATATATAGTGTTGATTTGCTTTTAAAGATTAAACATATAAGAAATATTACCATGTTTACGATAATGTCTAAAAAATAATATTGAAAGCATGATAATTATTTTTATGTAATTAAATATTTTGTTGCGTGGTTGTGGGTTAATTCATTATCATTCTTTTGGTTCAAAAATATTCCAATGATAAATATTACAAGTAAAAATTTTAAATTTTAGTATGTATATGAGTTAACACGTTATAAATGCATATATATATATATATATATATATATATAAATATATATATGTATAATTTATAGAGAGTTTAAAAATATTATAAATCTTTCAATAATTGAATAGTGCATCAAGTCCATTAAATAAATTTGAAGAATCATATGTGAAGATTGAAAACAAATATAAGGAAAGACAGTGTAATGTTATTATTTCAGAAAAGTAAACTTCATAGGAAAGAAAAGAGTTTTATAGAAGAGGCTCACATAGATTTCCTCGTTGGTATTTGTCCTAGTAAATCATTTAAATTTCTATTTGTTGTGGTTAGTTTGAATAAACATTTATTTAATAAAACTTCTTTAGAGATTTAAGATTGATTATCATTTTTTTTCGTTCTTTTGGATCAGCTAAGTATTTGCATTTTATTACTTGTTTCGGATTGAGTAACATTCTTAGGTAGATGTTGAAGACTCAATCTCTCACACTTGAGGATGGCACTCGTGCAGAAACTAACAGTGAAGAACTGTTTGAAGAAACACTTTGACACAGCTGATCGAAAAAGACGAATATCAACAGGATTCGTACAGGTATAAGAATATATGATTATTTTAATGACTAATGATGTCATTAAAATCTTCGAATTTTTAATAAAGAACAAAGACAGATATTTTTAAAATGTATCATTAAGAACAAAAAGATATATTTCAATTTTTTTACATTGAACAACAATTTTAAGGACTCGCCTATACATTTTTTATATTAAACAATTTTCAGAGAATATTCAATTAAACTTTATTTTTATTATTTGAACTTATAAGCTCTGTTTTCACTTATGGCTAGAAGACACTAAAATTTTCCTCGAAATATTCACTTTTATTGTAGCTAATCCATACATACTACTTATATATATATATATATATATATATATATATATATATATATATATATATATATAAGTGGATTTTTTCTCAAATGTTTATGTTAAAAATATCCTCCATGCGTTTACACATGTGTGTATGTGTTGAAAGACAAAAAGAGCCGCAATGTAGCGCCAATAAAATTAATACGAATCATAAAACCGACAATGTTTTTCCATTTTCGCTACGACTCGGTTCGAAAATCATATAATATTTTTATGCGTCACTCTCGGCCATTAAATGTCGCAAAACACGACTGTTGGGAACGAAGTGTGCGTATGTATGAGTCTAGTATGTGAGAGATAAAAGAAGTAACACACACATACACATTATATATATATATATATATATATATATATATATATATATATAATTTATCCGTGTGAAGAAAACGCGTGAAACTATAAAATGAAGAACGCTGGAACGCCATATTTCAAATATTTTTATCTTATTATGTTTGAAGAAGAGTTTATATAGATATCTGTTATTAACCAAGTTGCTGTAATATATGATATGAATGTATTTTATAAAATAAATAAAGATGTGTATCGATATCTGTAATGTTAGCAGAAATAAAAGATGAACAAACAATATATAGAAGATAGTGACTAGACAATACAATGTTTTACTTTGTCGCAGAAATAGGTCAATACGTTATTCATTATATATTAAGGCAAAAAAAAATTGTAAGAAACATGTTTCATTATAATATAATCCTAAAGAAAACATAAATAAGAGAATACAAAACTTAAAGAATTACAAATAAACATCTATGTATATATATATATATATATATATATATATATATATATATATATATATATATAGTAGAACTTCAAGGAAGAACTTCGCGCTAGCCAACAATTAGCCATGTTCATGCCTTCAAGGCAATTAAAGATGTTATGAAATATTTAGAACAGGACGAGGCTGATGACCTGTAGCAAGAGGTTCTGCTGCAATACATTACAGATATGGCTACAGCTAAACACTATTTGCTTCCAAGGAATAAAAAAATAACTTCTTTTTTCTAAATCCAAATAATATGTGTATATACATATTACATATGATAATTACACTTAATAAATATATTCATTACATAACTCATAACTATGTATGCATCTTCATTAATTCAGAAGTTCATACAATCTGCTTACCCGGAAATTTCGTTATCCGGTATAGCCGTGACAGAGGTTATGCCGGATAACTGGAGTTCTACTGAGTGTATATATATATATATATATATATATATATATGTATATATATATATATATATATATATATATATATGTATATATATATATATATATATATATATATATATCGAATAAGAATAATTAAATATATTTATCAAATTTATAAATTACACCCAAATGTATTTTTTAATGTTAATATAAGAAATATTTTTTGTTGATTTTCTATCTTAATTTAACTTTAGAAAATTGAAAAATCAAATATAATAAATATTTCATATAACGAATCACTTTGAACCTCCTATATATATATAAAAGTGTCGAGTGGAAATCATCATCAAATCTATCTAGTACATCTGTTCATTTATAAATTTATAAAAATACTTCAATAGTATTATCTAAACATAAAAAAATATCATTCGTATTAAATAAAGAAAACGTACTTACAGAACACGGATGATGATTCAGTATGATGAAATCAGAAGAGAAATCTGAAAATGTAATTAAATTTATATAAAAAACAATCCGGAATAAACTAATGTAATTATTGTATATAATTAATAAACGTAAAGTATTGAATTCAATTTAAAATGAAAAACAAAGACCACGCTTCAGTAGATTTATAAAAATCAAATCAGATAATTTTATTTTAATAATTTAATATATTAATTTTCACGTTTTACTCTTTTTTAATGTATGTCTGTTATTATTATACATTCCTCTCGAATAAATTACCAGACTAATTAATAATCAATAATTAATTAATTTTAATCTGCTTTCCAGTTCAGTTCATTTTAATTTTTGTATTATATATATATATTACTATTTATATTATTTTAAATATATATATATATATATATATATATTTTAATTTTCAAAATAAATATTATATAGAAACAATAAAAGAACACATACGTTTCGATAAACGAAATGATATTAATAAATTGAATATAAAATTTATATAAATCATAATTACTTAAATTAAAATTTAATGAAACTTATGAATCCATGAATTAATTATTACTTGAATATCAAGTCAAAAATGAAAATTATTAATAAAAAAATGTATATACGAATATTTCCTCGAAATATCAATTTAAAAAAGATATTTTCATGAATAGTTCTTTTCAGTAACAACACTTTGTTACTGTCTTAATTTATTCTATTTTCTTAAATACAATTATCGTCGATTTAAATTCATTCCACTGTTAACTATTTGTTTCAATTGAAACGAAGTCAGAGTTGATGGGAATGTGCATATTTTCAATATATCAAGTTCGAACTCAATTTCTAAGATAGGATTGAAAACTAACAAATGAGTACAGCTGTCAATTCCTTTAGAGTTAAGTCATAATATTGAAACTGTTATTAATTTCTCTTTCTCAAAGTAGTTTTCCACTATTCCACAAATCAATAAACCTTTTATAATCACAAATATCCAATAATCCATTACAGATCATTTTTAATTACAGTTAATTGCTAATTTGAATATCGATATTTCCTGCTTAGACGATTCCTTATTTGTAATGTATCTCTACTGTAAACATTTCAATTTTTTTTGCCACAGTGGTAACTTTTGTTTCTCTTTTATGGTTGAAAAGTACATGTAATATATATGTACATAAGTGTAATATTCTTAAATGTAATTCTATATAATTCATTTCAAGTTAATTCATGAAGAAATAATAATTAGAAGTTAAAAAGAGTTGAATATGAAATTTACATATTTTTTACCTGTCCAAATAGTGTATCAACAGTTACAGTTAATACAAAACAGGAAGTCATATTACTTCTTCTGAACAATATTCTTTTATATAGTATTCAATCTTGAATTTAATGTTTCATAGATTAAACGTGACGATTTCTTTATTAATTGTTTCTTATTTGTTTGTATCGACAATCGATAGAATTTAGAACATTTTTGTAGATTATCTAAGTAAACTAGTAAAGAATTTAATCCGATTATTAAAATATGTACCAAATTGTCAACTTTATAATATCTGCAATCTAATCAAAAGTACTGAATCTTTTTTCGGATGAATATTTAAAATTTTCCATGAATGACACTTGGTTTATTAAATTGATGTCAAGATTGATATTCATTATACGCTCTTCCTTTAACCATTCATTCATTCTATGAAATTCCCTCTTAGAATCGATAGATATTTAGAATTTTAAATGAAACAAATACCATTGATTAGAGACTATTAAGATTAACAATATTATCAATTCGTGTCATATTCTAATAATCTATAAATCAGGAATTCTTTATCAATTGTGTTAGAAAGTAATACTTTTTTATATAAAAAAAAAACGTTTCACGGACAAGCTTTGTTAAAATACAAATTACTTAAAATTGAACTATCTTCATTCGACGATACGTACGAATTGAATACAAGGAGATTTAAACTCTGGCGATAAGACAAACTTTACAATATGGAAAACTCGACGCATACGTGAAATGAAAATAAAAACATTATGTATGAAACAATCTTTGCACGGTATTGGTATAACTAGAAATAAAAAGAATACGATTTTCTACAAAAAAGTACACGTCAACGTACTACTGAATATATATATATATATATATATATATATATATATATATATATATATATATATATATATATATATATGAATGTATAGTTATGTATATACGGACATTTTCGTATGGGAACGACGATCGTAGTACTTAAAACCGAAATTAAGTGGTCCGAGTGAACGAGAAAGAGAGAGATGAAACCGGGATAAGACAGGGATGCCGTCACGCCGCCCGGGGACAATCTTCTTCCCTCGTGTCGACCTGCCATAACGTTCATATAGATTGGGCATCCGCTCGCCGCCGCATACATTCGCACACACATTCACACACACACACAAACACACACAAACACACATACATACACACACACATACACACAGAAATGAGAGTATATACCGCACGTTCGCGACGGACGTGGGGAACTACACAAAAACAATGCCGGATGGCGTAGACGGAGACAGACGGTGATAACAGCTATTTGGCTTTCGCCGAGTCTGGTGTGCACGGCTATGTGTGTGTGTGTGTGTGTGTGTGTATGTTTTAAACTGTAATTCACGAGACGACGAGTGTACAAATTTTGCACCAAAATTATATTCTCGCAATGAATACATTTGACGGTTCTCCTCGTACAGTTTACTTCAATGACGTTTAATTATCTGCAAAGAAGTGTGTAGTACATTTGAAGATCAGTCGAGAACTAAAATAGTTATTTGTTTTCGCTTGAATAGTGTACAATCTTCGACGTTTCGTAGTTTAAATATGAAGTACTTTTATTTATTTATTTTTTATATTTAAATTCAAAAAAAAAATAAGAGAACATTTCGGTAGGTTAACTGTTTAAGTAAACTAGAAAAGAATTTAATTAAACCAAATAAATATATATATATATATATATATATATATCAATTATTCAGATGTAGCTTTTAAAAACGATTATATTTGAAAAGCACTATTGTTTTCCATAAATATATTTTTCTTTCGCAAATGAATCCTCTCTTTCCTCACCCTCCCATACAAAGCACAAAATAGTGTTAAAATATAAAATATTTAATAGTTGACAATTAATAATTTTTGATTTAAAAAAATAGATTTATTCTTGCAACATTCTAAATATCAGAAGTCTCATCGAAAGAAAATAAAAGATTAAATGATGTGTAACTAATTAATGACTTGAATTAAAATTCAATATTCGGTAATGGACATTTTTAAACAATTCTAACAATAGTGCTCTTACGGTTGTAGTTTAATAGATCTTACAATTTAATTAGATTTAACTAGGTGAATAAACCAAAACGAACACTGCAGTAAAATTTGAGTACCTATTATATTATAATTTATTATCCACAATTGTTAATTATTTCAAATCAAACAAAATGCATACATAATTTATGACTGTAAAGCAAAACACAAGCGTAATGTGTATTTAATTAATAATAAGAATTGTTATTTACTTTAAAATTTATGTCTGTGTTCTCATTAGTGGGTTTCAAAGTGAACTATATATATATATATATATATATATATATATATATACATATACAAATAATTACTTTTGGAAATAAAGCATTATATTTAGAGTATAATCAGTTGATTTTAGTTTAAGTTATCAATAAATATTTTTTTTAACAATAACTCTACTTCATTTTTTTATAAAAAAGATATATATATATATATATACAAAGGTTACAAAAACAAAGCCAAAGTAAATGAAAGATTTGAATAATAAAATATCTTGTAATTATGAATTACAAACTAAAGCTCTGGAGTTATAAAATGATATTATTTTATTGTCTATTCAGAATAGACAGAGAGGTAATGCAACAGGAGAATAAATTTCTAGCTTAATAATAATAAGATAATTTGAAGTATTCATTACTATGACAACTTGCTTTACTAATTTCATTTTTTTCCCTGTAGTTTTAATACTGGATCTTGTAGTTTGATATCAGGCTGAAAATTTATTTTAAACTTTTAACCATTAAATTAAACAAAGGATCGTAACAAAAAATATATTCACTGTATATATATACTCGTATATATTGTTTTGTATTGCTTTTCCATATGCAGGTAAGCAAAATAAAACAGTTTTTTGAAAATTGATAATTTATTTAAAATTAAATTAGAATTGTTTTCAATTTCTGGATTGAAATTATTTTTATTTTGACAATGATGGCCATGCATAATATTATTATACATATATATATATATATATATATATATATATATATATATATATATACACATTATATATATATATATACACACATTATATATATATATATATATATATATATATATATATATATATATATATAGAGAGAGAGAGAGAGAGAGAGGGAGAGAGAGAAAGAGATATTAAATTCTTTGATCAATTACCTGTTCGATAATCGAACGATTACTCCTTTTATTTATTTTGCGAAATTCTTTGCATTCAGACTTTTGATATAATTTCAATCATTAAAAAAATAGTATAAAGTTTCAAAACAAATTCAACATTAGATCGATGCGTCATTTAACTTATTCCAACAGGATAAGTTTATAGCAGAAACACAGAGAATATGATATTATAAATCTGCCGCATACAAAAAAAAGTATCGGATTGATATATCTCTCACGATATTTTATTTCGCAAATCCGCCATTCTATATTTTCTAAACAGTCTGAAATATCATTTTAATACCGCGTGGGTTTCTTTCCGAATCCACGGCGGAATATACAAAACGTTACGATACTAAAAGTTTTTCGCTGAATCATTCGAGACTTTTTTTTTGAAAAACGTTTGAAGAGATACGTGAGATTTGAAAAAAATCTCAGTAACCTTTGACGCGTATGTGTATACAATGATAAATACATGCGCGCGTGTGTGTGTGTGTGTATGTGTGAAGTGTATAACGAGCGATGTATCCCGTCAAACTCCCCTAGTCAGCTTATAGAAGCGCAGAGGAGTGGTGAACTAATTCAAAACAACGGCCCATAGAAATACCCATTTCCTCTCAAACACACATTCACATCAAGTGCTATTACATAACTTTTGCAGCTGTCTGCATCAAAGAGCATGTGAGAATTCCCTCAAGTCGGTGGCTTTGAGATTTACGGACCAGAAATGCACGGAGTCGTTATGTGCGATCGAGACAGACACACTCACCTAACGTACGTACAATATAATCTATCCTACTTTTTAATTGGACATTTTCCGACGATCTAGATATAACCGTATCAGATTGACACACGTACAACAGAGACATATATACGGCCCGTAATCGATCGATGAGCATACTCTCTCTATCTTCATAAATGTATTCCATTTTATACTGAAAATTATTCAGTATTATCTTGACTATTTGAGATGAATCAAGTTTTTATTGTTTGCATTTAGTACGTTCTCCTGCTGTTGCTGTCTGTATGTGTGTGTAGAAGTACGTGTGTATACTCTTTTTTTACTTCTACGACGAATTAGAAGAATATGTTTATAGGAATACCTTTTAAGTTGCAATGTATAAAGAATTCGTTTACGTTATTTGGATGTTTGTTCTGTAGTTTTGTTTTCGTTTCAAATATGTACGAGATAAGAATATTTGATTCGAAAATTTAAAGAAAGTAATGTTCGTTCATACACAGAAGGTATTTGGAAATGAAAATGAATGAGACAGAGTACAGATAAGGGAATAAATGACACGAGTTGTTGTCGTTACTATATCCGACACACACGGCATAAAAAAAAAATCAAAGGAATGTAAACAAGCGAAAACATTAGGAAAAAATAGACGTCGAGCGCAGGAAACAATATTTACATTTTATGTCAATTATTTTAGAACGCTGCCAAGATTTTAAGTCATTAACCATTTAAGATAATCGCTTTGTTATTGAAAGGTGTCACATGTGATTAAATTCGAACATTATTGAGCGATTTGGTGTAATTGCTACTCAGCTACGTTCATTTAAATATATAGATTAGTCTGGCATACATTAATATACGCACTTGCCTAACGAAATGGCACAAAAGTAAAATAATTTCTAATTTTATTCTTATAAATAATATCTGTTTTGTTCCAGTCTGAAGATTCATCATTAACATTAGTAGACAGTGATAACTGTCATATACATATATATTTATATATATATATATATATATATATATATAAATGTATATATATATAAATATATATATATATATATATATATATATATATATATATATATATATATATATATATATAGATAGATAGATAGATAGATAGATAGATAGATGAGAGAAATCGAACAGCTTCCTTTAAGTCGTTAGCCATTATTTATATAGTGGAATAGTTTAATGAGCATGGGACAGTCTACCGAACACCTTATTGCAGAAATCTCACTGCCCGGATGCAAGAAACCATTCCGTGCTGTAGTTACTGCCATTAAAAGCAATACGAGTTTATCAGTGTATAAGCAGCTCAAATGAGTTGTCAATAAAACGACTATTGGAGAGACACTCAAAGATTTCGGTTTATTTTCGTATAAAATTCAATTAGAAAACATATTACAATCGATAGAAATGCTATTACACTTTGAATCTTGTAAAGGTAATCAGTATGGAAACAAAGGAAGTGTGTTTTTTTTAATGTTAAAATAAAATTTATTTTGATTTAAATGTCAGTGTGAATAAATAAAAATGGAAACTTTTAAGTAATAGAAATTCTTGTAAAATTTAATAAATTGATTGTAAAAAAATATACTAAAATGAGTAAAAGATAAAGATCAATTTCAAACTATCACTAATAAACTAACAGTAGACTCATACTAATTACACGAATTGTTGAAAATTTTTAATCATCCAGTATTTTGTGGTTTGTAGGCAAGTAAAAAATGTATGCGAGTGAATTTAGACACAGTATCATAACTGTATTCTGATAAAATATAGACTCCAAAACTAATTGTAAACACGTTTCTGTACAAATAATAAACATATCTCTGTTTTACTTTACAAATACATTTTTCACTCCTCAACACATTTTTTCTGATCAAAAAATTGTTAATAATTGATTAGTGATCATTTCTGAGTGTTGGTTATACGGATTTTGATGGAAATGCAATAGAGATCGAAGAGCTAAAGCACATAAAAAATCTTATGATATCAAAATACCTTTTGTATTTTTAAAATTTCAAGTTTGAATGAACGATTATAGATTATATTCCGTACTCTGTATATGAATCATCGAAAATTATTACCTTTTGGTGTTTCTATCCAAAAAAATTTGTATAAACATTTATCTCGAATATATATATATATATATATATATATATATATATATATATATATATATATATAAAATTTCAAGTGTTAAATATTCTTTTCTGCACAACGATTCATAACTTTTCAATCTAACAAATCAGTTTAGAACGTTTGTAGAAATTAAATTTTTTGTACTGACTATAAAGTATTAAAGAACTTGTATGACTTTTTTCTTCTATTAACATATTTTTTATATGATAAAATCTATCATTACTGAATCAATATTTAAAATTTAAGTGTTGATTTATGAACTTTTTTATTTATTTTTTTAACATTAATTATATATTATACAAGCACTTCAATATATAATTTTATATTAGAATATTTCACTCATTTTTATCTTTTTAAATATTAAATAAGAACAATAAAAAGATAACGAATAAAGTATTGACTTGTATTTGTACACACGAATATAAAGTTACTTATACTCAATTTTTTATTTAATGAAAATGTATCTATCTGTAAAAGTGATCTTAAAACTTTATCAACTCACTGAACTCACAAGATTATACAATTTTTTTTAAAGAATCTCTGCTATTCTTACAAAACTTAAGATGTCTACTCCACAAGTTTTGAAAATCATCCATATTACATTACCAAATTTTATAATTTACATCTGATTGAGCGAGGTCGTAATATGCACTCATAAATACAGTTTTACTGCACAATAATAGATAAAATACGAATTTATAGAAAGAAAAGAAATTGTTATAAATTAAATATTCTGAATTTTCAGTTTTTCGGTTTTTTTCTTTGAAAATTCATTCGAATTTTGACTGACTCGCGGAATCCCTGAAGAGATTGTGCGGAACCCAGTTTGAAAAACACTTATGATAGGGATGGAGCTTTTTCAATACTTTCAATGTTTATATATTCATTTCTTTTATTTTTTTTTCTTTTAGGAACAAATAACAACTTCAATAGTTCAAATGATTCCAACTTTCATCTATAATTAAAATGTTTTATAATCCTAGATATTCAATAATTGATTATTGATCAATTTGATTGTCGTTCATGTATATTTAAATGACGATGCTATCATTCTCAGAATGAATTTATTTTCAGTGTTAAAAACTATAAATGTAACCATC
The DNA here is from genome assembly GCA_034766995.1 of Acanthacorydalis orientalis. Lineage (NCBI taxonomy): Eukaryota > Metazoa > Arthropoda > Insecta > Megaloptera > Corydalidae > Acanthacorydalis > Acanthacorydalis orientalis. The sequence continues at coordinate 8,971,615 of CM068318.1, read as the reverse complement.
AGTAATATTTCAATTATCAGTTTATTAATTCTAATTTTAAAACAGAAAGACAACAAAAAGAAAATGTAATAAAGTAGATATAATTATTATTTATTAACTAAATATATACATATATATATATAGAGAGAGAGAGAGAGATTCAATTTAGGCTCGTACATGGAAGTATTAAAAATAATTCTACATGGAAGTGTTAAACTTTCAGAATATTTTATTTATCAGTTTATTAATTCTAATTTTAAAACAGAAAAACAACAAAAGGATTGTGTAATAAAGTAGATAATTGTTATTTTTTAACTATATATATATATATATATATATATATATATATATATATATATATATATAGAGAGAGAGAGAGAGAGAGAGGAGAGAGAGAGAGGAAGGGGAGAGAGAGGAAGGGGAGAGAGAAAAAGAGATATACAATTTAGGGTTCCACATGGAAGTATTAAAAGGGTTCGTAGGGGTAAAGAAAAGTCATGTTATTTAGTATTTTAGTTCAATTAGATATTAAAATATAATTGAACTAAATGGAGGATAACATTTTTTTTAATTTTTGCGTTTTTTTTAGTACTTTCGTATGAAAGCCTATGTTGAATCACCCTATATATATATATATATATGTTATGTCTGTATGTATATTGTATAAAAAAATCTTCAAAGATTCTAATAACAACCGCAATTTTTATATAGATTGAAAAATGTTCAATTACTCATAAAACCCGCACTCGGAGAATCTTGCACACTGTGGTTTAAATCTAAAAGCCCATCAAAGGAAAACAACATGCCTAGGTGAATAAAGGAATTTTCTTTTAACGTGGTGGAGGTGCACTTATATACAAAGCGTTCGTTGTACTGCAGACAATAAAGGATTGTGAATTCAAAGAAATTCATCATCCACCCTACAGCCACGATTTCTATTTAGTCATCTAGAAGAACATGCCGAGGGATGAAAATTTCTCAACGTTCGAGAAATAAGCAAGGTCATTCATTTATACGATAAACTTTACCGATCCGTTATGTGTATAGTACGAAGGAACGATTCGTTTAATTCCAGACGGTATTTAGAAGACCTAAGATTGAAAAATACGACAAACACATGTTTCCCGTATGATAATTTCAAACATATTTCACGGATGTCTATTCAGCTCGCAGATCTTTGTTCGTGTATTCGCTCGCATCTAGAATCCTTCTCAGAAGCTATCTTTGTCGTCATTTATTATTTGCCGTTCGGAGTAGCCCCTACAGGCACAGCAGTTAGGCTTAACTTGACGTCCGAAAATCCCTTTTTGGAAACATTACTCTGTCAATCCAACTGTCTTGTCTCGACGGTAACGATGAACGCGCCCCGTCGTTGCTGTTACGGCCAGCTTAGTTCGGGGGCCCCCTGCCGCACACACCGCCCGTCACTGTGTTACCTGACGGATATACGTACGATTTATGTTTTTGTGATAGATGCCACCGGTGGACGTCCAGACATTGGGAAACGAAATGTTTTGTGTATGTGTATTCGTATATATGTCGAAGAAGAATGTTCGCTTCGTTAACATTCTAAACGTTCTCCTGCATGCACTATCCAATTCTATATATTTATATTGTGACAATACACAACCCCCCATGCATGCACACACACACGTACATCATTAAATAATCATCATGCAGTGAAATACGATTCTTCTATATTGAATAACAATAGCATTCATTCTTTGAATTGTTGAATTTATATTTCCATTTAATAAATACTTCAAATAATATCATCTCATATATATATATATATATATATATATATATATTATATATATATATATATATATCTGAATGCTTATTTAAATATTTTTGAAATCAAAAACTGAAGTACTGTTACTATTTAAATGGTTTTTATATTAATCTAAATACAGTATTCAAAAAAGCCTAATCTAAAGATAAAACTCGATTTTTAATCTCATTCTTTCAAATAATATTTTTTTTGTTTCAGATTAAAGATTTGTCATTCAATTGATTAGATTTATATACTTATTTATTACATATTGGAAAGATTCTATATATATTTCTATATAAAATAAGATTTGGAATCATTTTTCCTTAAAAAAAAATATTTTCTATACTATATCGCTCTATGTCTGATATTATATATATATATATATATATATATATATATAATACATATAAATTTTGAATAAATCGTTTTTATCTTTTTATTTGATTTTTTTTGATTTATGTTCATGCGCATTTCGATGGCAAAACCATCATCTTCAAAGTACCAACGTTCAGAATACTTTTAGTAGAACAAATATGAAAACTGATTATTTATTTATAGGCTCTCAATTTGTATTAGTTTTGTACAATATATAAAAAAATAATTTTACACCTGATTCACACAATGATGAAAATCATCAGCACAATGACAGAATAAAAATATTTTCAGATACATTACTTTTACTTTAAATATTTTTTTGAAAGTTTCGAAACATATTTTGTTTTATGGTTTAAAATTGTTTTCATTTTGTATCCATTTTCACACATATTGAAAATAAGATGAGTTTATAATATGGTTCTTTATAATATTTTTATTTTTTATGGAGTTTACGGTTCTTAATCTTGTATTTTATTTAATTAAATATAAATATATATATATATATATATATATATATATATATATATATATTATATTTATTTCTATGTATATTTTAATAAATATTTTCAAATCAATTTTAAAAAATAAACATATATATATATATTGTATATATAAAATTAAAAAATAATAACAATGACCAAAAGACCATGTACTAACTAAACCAATTTGGAGAAATGAACTAACGATGGGAATTCATGTAAAAGTATGTTATTGAAAACGAGTTCTTATTATAGACTTTTTCAAATCGTCATTCAAAAAGCTCTCCAATTAAAAACAATCATGTTTTTAAAATTACAACACTTGATGTTTGAAATTTTTAGCCGTATGAATACACGTCGATTGTAGACAATTTATTTCCAAAGGAATTTATCGATTGATTATTTAAATATATGTAGCGTTCGGAACGAAATTACATGTTGGAATACGTAAAATAATTTATAATGCATTGAATAGTAGCTGATTTGATATATAATTGAGTATTTACTTTGAATTATATAATCAGCTACTATACATTTTCCATATATATATATATACACTCACTCATACACACACCGAAATATGCTGGCATAATTTAAATTTTTATTAATTTAATATGTTCGTTTCAGACAGGTTATTTTTAAACTTTATCAAATTTCAAAGCTCATTAATCATTTGAAATAATCGTTTTTTAATCTGTCGCATAGGCGGTGAGGAGTTTTCCAACCAATTGTTTTCTAAAACAGTTATGTTTTATTCATTTTCTTACTCTTTTTTTCTCGTCCTTTTTATTTATCAACAATTTATATTTTCGTGTAAAAGTTTGTCTAGTACTTTCATACCTTTTGAGTAAATTATAGTTTTTAATACGATTCTCTTACATAAATATTGTTTCTAGTTTCGGTATTCGGTACTTTTTTTTGAAAAAAAAACTTGATTCTTTTGTTTAGTTTGTATATTTTGTGTTCACTTTTCATACACACACGCATACGGGATGTTCCAATAAAGAACTTTTTTAATTTTAAATAAGACACAGAATTTGCGTTGAACTTTCAAGTTTCTTTATTGTAAATAATAGTTGGCAGTATGCCAATCATAAATGAAAAATAATATCGTGTAAGTGGGTGCCGGGTACTTTCTTATAATTAACCATTCTTGTGTTGACATTTTCAATAATATCCCCACACAACTGGAGCTCTATCTCACCAATTACTCTTCGGATTTCATCTATTAGGCTGGAAATTGTTTTAGGATTATTGACATACACCTGTAACACCTCTAACGTGACTCCAAAAAAAGTAGTCCAATAGTGTTAAACCGCAGGATCTCTGTGGCTAACTAATGTCTCCATTCCTGAAAATAACGCGACCAGGAAATTCGTCTTCAATAACTCAATTTTTCAGCTGATGTGGCTTGTTGCATCGTCCTGTTAGAACTACAAGTTCTCTAGATCAGTATCATCCAATTTTGTCCACAAAAAATTGGTTATCATGTTTCTATATCTTTCTCCATTCATAGTAATTGGTTTACCAACCTGATTCTCAAAAAAGTAAAGACCAATGAGTCTACCAGACTAAACTGTGCAATAAACAAATCACTCTTTCTGTATGTAGTAATTCGAGGGTAATTATTCAGACTTCTGAACAATTACCCTCGGATTTTCTTCACCCTAGATTTCACAGTTTAGTTTTTAACGTAGCCAGAGAGATTGAAATAAGCCTCATCTTTAAAGATGACTTTTTCAGAAAAAAAAACATGTTGTTGTTCCAGTACCCAATTAACAAATCTTCGATGCAGTGAATGGTCTTTTAGCTACAATTCTTGTGTTAATTAAACATTATAAACCTTCATCAATAAATCCTTATGCAAAATACGCCATGTGGTCGTGTGTGAGAGGCCCAATTGCAATGAACGTCGTGGAATTGACATCCCTGGCTTTTTCGATACACTTTCATGAACCAAGTCAATGTTTTCTTCACTACGAGCACACGTGTCGGTGTTTTTTAATCTCTGACAGATCCAGTCTCTTTAAATTTACTTATTAATCGAAGAATTGTTAATTCAGATGAACGAGCATGTCGAGAATAAATGCTGCACAATTTATGAAATGCATTTTTTATAGAACAGCCATTTCCATAATACAATTTTATTATTTCTATGTGTTGTTTTGTCGTATACGGAGCCATAACTAAAGATGTCAAAACCTAACAAATGTCAAAAAATACAGCTGTCAGTTTGACATCTGTGAAATATAACCTCTTAAAAAATTGCGTCCCTATTGGAAAACCTTTTATATGAATACATATATATATATATATATACATATATATATAAATATTTAAACGTAATCAGAATGATTAGACAAATACTTGGCTCTATGTGATAAACGATTCTCTAAAATGTATATTTTTTTAAATAAAGTGCTATATAAAATATTAATCGTTCGAAAAGTTTGTTTTAAAATAGAACTTTTCAACAAATAATTAATTTAAAATGGAATACCTGACAGTTATACATGTAGTGTGTCAATTTAATGAAAACACAATTGTATGATTTTGTTTTCAGCTCGTATTGTGATTTGTTAATAAAATAAAATTGATTATACAATTTTCATCTCTATAAATAGCTAATAGTGATATTTGTATTTGAAACTTATTTAAGTGTACGTTTTCAATTAGTTTTTGAATTAAGCAATGGTTGTTAATGAATTATAGTGTAATTAAAGAAAAATAAGAGATTAAAAATATATTTATATTATAATAAAAAATGTAACGATTTACTATCTATGTTTTTCAATTTCAATTTGTCCAATTTATTAGAAAGATTGTGTTCAATTTAATACTTTTATTGAGCCAAGGATCACTTGTTATAGAATTAAAAAAATAATTTATAACATGAACTGATTAGTGATTTATTAAAGGATTAAAAATTGATAAAAATAATTTTAAAGACCGACGTTTATCAGTTTATTAAACTATTGAATTTTAAAGTATTGTCATAATTTTTTTTTAAATTTTTATTATTTGTCTGTGCATATATATATATATATATATATATATATATATATATATATATATATATATATGTATGTATGAATTTTTATATCAACGTAACATAAATAAGAAATGTGTTATACAAATAAAACAAATACAATGAAAATATTTCAAAATCTAATGTATACGAATATTTCCTAACAATTTCATGAATAAAGTTATCCATTTATCTACATAAACAAAAACTAGAATTTAGAATTTTTAAACATGATACAAATTTCATAAAATCCAATTCTCAAAATAATCAAAAAAAAGTATATGGTCGTACATTCAATGAATATAAAAAAAAATAAAAATCCATATATTTATTTCAATGTGAAATAATAAATTTTGCTTTAAACAGAATTCAGTTCATTTTCGTACAAAATGACTACAACTCGAATATAAATTAACTTACACAATTAAAGACAAAGAACATTTACATAGAAATAAATGTAATTAGTGTTTAATGTCTAATTAATGTCAATCTGTAAGACTTTCTAAATTTAATTGAATCTGTAAATATGTAATTACTAACAGTATAAATAATAATTTAATTGTATTATATTTTCGTACACAAATATATATATATATATATATATATATATATATATATATACACACATTGAATATTTATAAATGTTGTTAAATAAAACATGAGCGGTTACATATATTTCCATGTCGATATGATAATCAAAGCAGAACGCGTCGAAATATAAAATTTCATAAGAAAGAAGTGACGATAATAAGAGAAATGTAATTTTAACTCGAAATGTTCAAATAATCACAAAGCGAATCGAATGAGAAATCATATAAATTATGTACGTGTACGTATTTATTTATATTCCTTTATGTATAGATGGATACAGTTTACACACACACATATATGTATATACACACTAGGGAGCTCCGCCCCCTACTCGCTGAGCTTACCAACCCGTGGGCTCGTTTCGCTCACCCACTTGTCAATTATAAGCATGTTTTTATAAGCACGTGTAACCGAATGAAACAATAAACATATTTGGGTATCACAAAAGCCACGTCTCAAATAAATAAGTCAACATCATGGATTTATACATATTATATATATATATATTAGTATATCTCTATATAAACATTCATCCAGATAGATTAATTTTGCAACGAGCTGTTTTATAAAGTTTCTTGTGGATAATTTTGATTTTATATTTATATATATATATATATAGAGAGAGAGAGAGAGAGAGTGAGAGAGAGAGATACTATAATCCCTCCAACAGCGCATAAATAAAATCCGCGTAAATGGAGCTATAGAAAGCTTTTTAAAATCGGGATTTGTTCCATTTTCTCAAATATTTTACTTTTACTCGTGTAGAAAAGTTTTAAATAAAGTTTTTTAAAAATATATGTCTATATAAAAGGTTACTGATAACAAAAATGCACCGTTTTTGATGTGGCCATCAATTATTTCCATAAAGATAAAGTATCGCAAAGCTTACAACTTTACAGTTACCTATTGAAAATCACTCTCGCTTTCAATAAAATCAATAGACAGCTTTTTGAATCATAGATATGGAATCTTTGATGTTCTGGATTGTAAACAGGCAAGGTACTTCTTTTTCATCATCTTCTCGATCTCCTTCTTCGTTGTTCTCTTCTTGGTTTAATTCAGTAATACCATTAGTTGTCAATTCAGAATAGTGTGATTTTAAAGTTTCTTCAATATCAGAAGTATTCAAATCATTAAATCTTCCACCTTTTAATCAAATTCAGTAGATATATCCCTATCAGCACTAGCAGCTTCGCCCATAAATTTGATGGTGTGTAGATGGTTTCTTTTCTTGAGTTTGTCAAACCAGCCTTTACTGGTAACAAAAGATAATGACTTTTCTTCATGTCGTTCTTCGTTTTCTTTTTTATTATTTTCTTTTTCATATGATTAAAAATTGACAAAGCCTTATTTTGTATAATATATATATATATATATATATATATATATATATATATATATATATATATATACTCATCATGTAAGAAGAAGAGAAGACAACCGATGGTCAAGAGAAATTATTGACTGGGAACCAAGGAATATGAAAAGACCCAGAAAGAGATCAATGATCAGATGAGATAATGATATTAAAAACTTTCTTGGAAATCTGTGGAAAAGAGAGGCACTGAATCGAACAAAATGGAAAATCATGGAAGAGGCCTTTATCCAGCAGTGGATTAACAGAGGCCGTTAATAAATATATATATATATATACATATATCCATATCAATGTGCTTTTTGTTATTGTCTTCTATCCACTGAATTGATAACTTTTCCATTTTCACCATAATAGTATTTCTTGCATAATTCATTACCTTGTTCGTATGGCTTCTTTCAATGCCATTTTAAAGCGTCAGCATTTTTTTTTAATCATGCGAATTGTAGACTGGTTAAGATTGTACAACCGAGCAACATTATTATTTTTGTCACCTTTATCTAACGTCTGGATAATTTTTAATTTAACTTGTAAACTTATCTGGATTCTTGTCTTTTTCTTAATCATTTTATTTAATGTACCCCTTGATGATGTTATTATTTATTAATCTATCGCGTATCACGGTTTATAATGCAATCCTCCATAAAGTTTTACTATTTATTAATTTTATTCATTGATTTATTTATTTTTGCCACACTACATATGTTTACTATATACATGTAAATAAGATTACTGAATAAATTAAATTAGTTACTTCCCGAATTTGTACAATTGCAATCTGTATACAATATGATAAATTTATGCATTGTGGTGACATCTGATCTAGTTGATTATTTTAAATTTATTTTTTTTTTCAAATTCGCTTAAATGGAGGGATTATAGTATATATAACAGTTTAATATAATACAAAAAGAAACAAATATTCATACTATTTGTAAAGCACAGTGTAATATAGGAGGTCTCGTTTAGCACTGTTTCATTTAAGATTAGAATTTCGAGATCACATCCTGAGCGCTAAGCGAGGCTTGCCAGTATTTGTATACATGTATATGTGTTAAACTTAATGTTCGCCGAATAAAATGACTGTAAAATAAGAATGGAATGTATGCATGTACTCACTTCCTTAACGCAATATCTACAAAAAGAAAAGCGTCCGCATCGAGTGAGAAAAGAGGAACGAAGAAGACTTCATAATAAAGATTCAGTTACAAAGAAAGCAAAAAGCGAATTTTAATTAGAACGACGCGAGAGGATGCTGCGTATTGTGTTTGAGACGATGATGACCCATTTCATACGAACGGGGTCAGCAGACATGACGAAGAAGCAAGACGGCAGGCGCGCACACGTCACGCGCGAACGAGACATTACTTGCACCAGTCATGTTTCGCGATACACACGGTACACGAACCTCTCCTTATACTTTTTTTTTCACAAACCGTATATGTGTGTGCGCCTGCGAGTTTTTTCCACACGGATATATGAATATATACACGTACGTATCTCGGCCGTGCTGGAAGAAACGTACACTATATTTTAAATTTGAAATATGATGCGAGAAGGAACTGCTGGGTATCTTTAGTTCTTTTTTTTTACACATGTATTTTTGTACTTATTAATTACGATTTTTAATATACGTTTCAAAACATTTATAAATATATCTACGATTTGATACGATCTGTTCGGCTTCATTTATACAACAGTCATATTTTAGAAATGATTTATAATCCGCTTCATAGACTTTAATACCAATTACAACTGTTTACTCTAACAGTAATTTTCTAAATATAATAATCATATTTATATTATTCATTATATTTATATTTAATATGATTTTAGTGACAACGGTTTCTGCTGAAATTGAATTTAATTACGATTCGAATAATGTGTATATAATTAATTCAATATCATATGTCGTTTTGATCACAGTAGTTTAACAAGATTCTTTGTCAATAATAGTTTTAATTGAACACTGAACGTCAATAATAATAAATAAATATTTTAATAGAATATAACACTAGTTTTATTAACAGAAATAACGGTTTTTAAAAAAAAAATATCACCGGAATGAAAATATCTTGAATAGAAACGTGATTATTTATGGGAAGAATATTCTATTAAATCATATTTTAAAACTAATAGAAAATATACTGTTTTATTATGAAAATTTAACACTGTATACTTTAAAAAGTTACATCTGTTCTTATTCAAGAACAGATTTTTCTATTGTCTGATATTTTTGGTTAAATTGAAATATTTATGGTTCTAGAATTACAAAAAAGCGAGTTTAAAAATGTGCAAAAGTCTAAATTTACAAAAATATTCACACTGTAAACAGAAAAAAAATAAATTATATATATATGATAATAGCAGATGCAATATATGCAAATGCAAATATATGATAATAGCAGAAATTCAATTTAGGAAAGATATTTTTTCTTTTTCGATGATCACTTCGGATTAATTTATTTTTATATAATTAATTATTAAGACAGATTCAAGGTATTCAAGATAAACAAAATATACTATTAGAAAAATGTTTTATGCATATTTACAAATTACTTTCTAAAATATTTAAAAAAAATAATATTTTTAATAAAAGAGGTATTTTCAGTATTTGTACCAATTCCGTTATATTTTAATTATTAACAGTACTTTTTTAACATTATTCGTCCAGATACACACATAAGAGACTTGGGAATTTTATTCTCAGATTGACTTTGTGGCATTGGAGGCATGTGAAATTAAATCAAAAAAAGCAACATAAAATAGTTCTCAATTTTACTAGTGAGACAGAACGTTCGTACAGGAAAAACAGCCGATTTAAATTTGACGAAACAACGATATTTAAATTTAAATGATATTATTTATTGATATAAATTAATAAGTAAGAATTAATTGTGAATGAAACATGTAAATATGTGTTAGATATATTAAAATTATATTTAGTCTTATTGATTTTGATTCAACGTCTTTTTAGATGTATTAAATGAGTGAGTGAGTGAGTTATTGGGGATTTAGGGCGCAACGACAACTGAAGTTATTAGCGCCCAGTGTATTAAATGACATCCTATACACATTTTAATTATGATTACTAAAATTATAAAATTACACGAAAGTGTCTTGAAAAAAGGAGTTAGGAGATACTACTGTTCTCACAATGTTAAATTCATATTCACAAAAGAATTATTTTTTCACCATACAAGATAGAAGAAATTTCTGGTCAAGAATGTTCGATTTATTGAACATTTTTGATTAGATGGTTTATGGGTTGAAGAAAAAGAATTCACATATGAAAGAGTTAGAAGGTAATACGAAGAAAGGGTGTGTGGGAGATAGTGAGTTTTTATACTTTATAAAAACCTATATACTTTCGTTCAAATACAAAAATAAGTGACAATTTAATACTCGGATATTTTTAATGTGGCATATTTTTACAACTTAACCATATTTTTAACCTAATATATACCTAGTATATTTTTAACTTAAACATAATTTTGTAGCCATTTGAAAACTCTGGAACAAATAAAAATTTAATGACCACTGTTAATTTCTATAAAATAGTATAAGGTGTTCAATACTTTTTTATACAAATTTTCATCTTTTTTATAAACAAAATTTACAAGTTAAAAAAAATCTGTTTTTAAAATCTTGTTTTATTATAATAGCCAATAATATAATCTTTTCTCAGAATAGAACATGCAAAAATATTGAAAATTCAAGTGATAATATTATATTGTATATGAAACATTTTATAACATCAGAATGAAAAAAGAATAATCTTAATGTTTTTTATTAACATGAACTTGTTAGCATATTTGCAATAGTCACATATATCCTGCACGTGATTTTTTAGTTATTTTTCGAACCCATTTAAATTCATTTGAATCGATATACATTTATGGTTCTCTCCCTTTCTCTCTCTCTCTCTCTCTCTCTCTCTCTCTCTATATATATATATATATATATATATATATATATATATATATATATATATATATATGTAAGAATGTATGTATGTATGCGGTCTCGTTTCGTTTAATTATTCTATTTACCGACGTGTCGACGCGAACGCAGAACTCCAGTACATCTTAAGACAGAATCATCTACAACGAACGTACGTACACGTAGTAATTAAGTGAGAATCGAGCGTTCGAAATGAAATTTCAAACATGAAACCGTGTTCGTTTAGTGCGAAGGTAGGACCGTATCTGTCGGCTCGAGACAATGGGGTTGCCAGACAGAGTCCGTAGTTCGACTATTGACTCAGTAGTCTGTTGTGGTGTGCGTTGTGCGCGAGTGGAGGCGAGCGCGTGAGGCAATTAGCGCTCTAGCTCACTTCCTGACAGGAAAAGGAAATGGTTTTGCGTCGGCCACGGCATGTCGAGAACGCTTCTGATCTCGGCTGCTCTTTATCGCTGCGCCAAATACACACACACAGACGAAACGGCAGTGAACAACACGATTCTGAACGACCGATGAACGAACTATCAAAAGACACACCTACCGACGGCCTATATACAGGACATCTTTACTAAAATACATACATATCCATATATATATATATATATATATATATATATATATATATATATATATATATCAGAAGAAAAATGATCGCAAGTCACATTTTGTTTATTTTCTTGAAGAGCAAATCAACAATTTAGGGTGAATACAAATCTACAAATATATTTTTGAACAAAAATGTTAAATAAATGGTTATTGATTTCGGACCGCTATTTTCCTCAATGAGTTAGAATACAGAAAAAAATTAAATCCCATTTTTCTATACTTTAAAGCTTTAATGTACACCTTTATAGCAACTAAGATCGAAATGAGTAATAAATTGATAAAAAAATTGATTTTTTAGCTGAATATTTAAATTATTTCTTTTAAGAATCTTTGGTGAAAAATTCATTCATACAAAATCCTTTTAACCCAAAATTAGGAAAAATCTTATCAAAACTGTATGCAAAAAAATCTGATTAATTTAATTTAGTATATATATATACCAAATTAATAAAAAAAATTGTAATTAAAATAAACTGATTAAACGGTCTCATAAATGATTTTTTTGTAGATCCTTTTAACCCAAAATTAGGAAAAATCTTATCAAAACTACATGCAAAAAAATCTGATTAATTATATATATATATATATATACCAAATTAATAAAAAAAATTGTAATTAAAATAAACTGATTAAAGGGTCTCATAAATAATTTTTTTTGTAATTTTTTTTATACTTTAATCTTTTCTGAGATGGTGGAATTGTCATTGAAATCAAAACAAAACAAATAAGTTGATTAACAATCAATTTTTGAACTTTGTGATTAGACATTTTATAGCTTATGATATCAGTGAAAAAAATCATTTGTAAAAGTAAATTTAGCCACAGTTTCATAACTTTATTGTGTTTTATTAATTGGATTTGCAAGCCGTATATCACTGCTTTAACGATTGAATACATTTTATGTCACAAATTTTAAACTGCAGGTAAAATTGAAAGATGAATATATATTATAATCAGGAAGAAATTTTTTCCAGGAAAACTCATTAACAAAGTAAGAAATGAAGGTAATAAAAAAATGTAAATTTAATAAAAGATAAGATGTTCTAGAAGAGCAGGTATAAGTTTATAACATATTGGTAAGCAGTTCAACGTGCTAGTTACCTCTGCTACTACACCTATGAATGACACTACTACATAAAAGATTCAATGGAGAAGTCTAGTGCAGACTGGTTAGTGTGTACTGCAACAAATAGAGCACCGTGAATGGAAACTTGTACGTAAGCAGCGGCTTTTTGATTCTAAAAGAAAAGTCGATGTCTGAATACAAATACTGTACTTTATTAGAACTCATACTGAAACATTCTCATTTTTTTTGCTTATGTTATTTTAAAACTTTATCAAGATTTAACATTGTTAAATGTTTGAGATAATCGGTTAGATGGCATACTAAATGTTATGATTTGAAATCAGACACATTCTCAGTTAAATAATTGTTTGATTTTTGAAAATTTAGATATTAAATAAATACATCTATTCTTTTTTGAATAAGAAATGCGTTTTAATATATTTGTGTAAACACTTAATAAAACTAGGAATTTGATTAATTAAAATAAAAGTTTATTTCTAGTTTCAATAAATCTTTTCACATCAATTACAATTTTAAGTACTATGATTAAATTTTAATCATAGTACTATCAGAGACTAAAATCACTTTTAATCATAGTACTAAAGGAGATTAAATTCACTTTTACTAACAAATTTTCCACTCTGTACAAATTAAACAAACATTTTTCCATCAAAATTGTACAATAATTGATTATTCTGATTGTTTTTCATACCTATTTTAATGGCGATGCGTCCATTCTCAGAGCACCAAGGTAAAGAAAAATATGATTAGTTTGTGTGCCTTACATCTGTCTTTTACATGGAAAATGATGGCGTTAGTATATAATAATTCCTTTAGTTTGTAAGATAATCAAATTCTATTGGCACAAGAGAACTTTTGATGATTTTAAAATAATAATACAAGACAAAATCAGTTATAAAAAAACAAGAACTCTAACATAGGCTACAGGAATTGTACCGCAATGATTATAAAATTAATATTTTATATATCTTTAATATGATTAATATTTTATATGATTAATATTAATATTTATATGACTAATATTTTAATATATCTTTCACACTTGTAATTGTTGTGTATAAATAACACATTTTTTTATAAGAATATGTTAACAAATAAGAATAAAAAAAATTATTCTGTTCGTGTTTTTAATTTAAATAAAATAAGGAGACACTTACAGAATAATTCGTAACATATCTAGTTACTGATCAATTATCTTCAACTAGATCAACGTTTTCAATACATTTTATCTTTTATTAACAGAAATAATTGTTTCAAATATTAAACTATACCTTGGTTTATATATATATATATATATATATATATATATATATATATATATATAATTTATATGTATAATATATATATATATATATACATAAATTTAATTTTACTTTCAAGAAACTGACAATTAATAAAATTACAAGAATTAAATCCTGAAAAATTGCTAATTAAAAAAACGCAACCAAAAGTCATAATCAAATGGCTTTTTCGACCTTGTACCATATATGATGTTAAAAAATCGACTTTCACTACAGTAAAGTGCAGTTATTGAGCATCGATCTTGACAATAATTTAATTTAAATAAGAAAAGAGCGAACAAGTTTCTAGCAAATAAATAAACATTTCAATATATTTTATGTCTTTTATATACTTTATTTATAAACATGTCATTAAACGTGTAATTATATTCTTGAACGGATGTTTAAAAAAATAATTACACCGTAAATCATGTAGGGTAATTAAATAACACTTTTATTTTTTTGATTACATCAAATTCTGTACTATGCAATGGTCTGAATTTTTTTTTATCTTCGACGTTAACATTTCTTATTGAAAAGTGTTCTCGTGTCCACAAAGTTTTATTTAACAAATATTTTTATTGAAATATTTATTGATACACAAACTTACATATTATTTTTTTTAATTTGTCCGTTTCTACATTAAGATTTTAAGTATTTTTATTTGAACAATTTTAGAAATCTGTTTAGATTGTATTGTGCAAAACAATATCTAAAATAATCATTTTTTTTTTAAAAAATCATGCGATACTGAAAACCAAAACTGCAATTTAAATAAATAATAAAATATTATTACTGATTTTATAATAAATATATAAATACTATTACTGATTAAATATTTAAATAATTCTGTCTAAAGTTATTTGAAAATATTTTAAAATCGAAGTACAGTGAAATCACAATAATTTGATCACTTGATAGTTTGAGTAATCAGTATTTTAATATAACTTTTGTTTGAATTTCCTTCTAAAGTTGAAACCCTGTATCAAATAGTTTGACATTACATAGAAAATTTTATTTAATCATCAAACTATGCTATAAATAGCAACAATAGCATATATTCTCATCATGTATACATACATACATATATATATATATATATATATATATATATATATATATATATATATATATATATATATATAGATATATTTGCCTGTGTGTACTTGTGGGTGAGTATAAACAAACATGAATGATACTTATTGTCATTTCTTTATTTATATGTACTTATTTTGTTTATACACAAACAAACACACACACACGCACATACATTATATATATATATATATATATATGTATATGATCAGAATAAGATATGCTATTGTTACTATTTATAACAAAGCTTGATAATTAAATAAGTACTGTTTCCTCATACACTGAAAAAATATCTACTGAACCTTAATGCTCTAGAGATGATTACATTGTTATTGAAATGAGCATAGCAACAAAGATAATTAATAATTGGACAACAGTATGTTGAGCAATGAAGTCATTTTCTTTAATAAAATATAGTTTTTTCAAAGCTAGGAGCAGCTGGAATGGTTAATCACTCGATTATGTTCACTGCACTGACTGATATTTTTTATATTTAATATATATATATATATATTTCAATTCAATTAAATGGCATTTTTAACAAATAAAATTAAATCTTTCACCAATGAACTGTTACTATATATATTCTCCTATAAACTTGAAAACAAATCTGATCAGAAACGATGTATAAGCAATTATAGATTATTTTGATTGTTCCTTTTGTACATTTTAATAGAAATACCGTCATAGGCTAAAAAAAATATTTTGAAAAGTTTCAAGACTTTTATACCTTAACGTCATTTAAATATCATAATCAATAATTAAAATAATAAACATTGAATATCATAAGCAATAATGAAATAATATATAATAAATACCATTTAAATATAATAATCAATGGTTAAAATAACAAATGATATGAATTTTTGATTAGTGGAAGATGTGGTTTGTAGAGAGAATGAAATATTCAATTCTAAAAGTGATTTTAATCACAGTTTCAAAAAGTGCAATTGTAAAAAAAATAAATATTTGTAAAAGGTTATTAATATTTATTTGTAATTATTATTATTTATTGTTATTTGTGGTTATTAATATTTATTTAGGTTATTAATAAATATTTGCAAAAGGTATATTAATATTTGTAAAATGTTTTAAAATACATAAGTTCTAAATTTTGGTTAATTTATGAAAAACAAATCATTAACATTTAATTTTCATTTAACAAAATTATATAAATGTAGATTCTCTCTCACACTCATACATTATATATATAGTATACACACACACACATATATATATATATATAATTTTCATGTATTTTATTTATGATAGTTAAACCAGTACGCTGGTCGTTTGTTTATATATATATATATATATATATATATAACAAATGACCAGTGTATTGGTTTAAGTGGCATAAATAAAATATATGAAAATGATACAATTAATATTAGAATGATAAATTAATTTAACAAAATAAATACACTACTGAGGATCAAGTTGGTCGAGACGCCGCTCTTAAGACAGAAAACCGAATACTTTGTCTCGGATGACAGAGGATTCTGTGTGTGCATATATTTAAACCACCCTCACAGACTTTGCAATACAAACATATGCTCATTTCGCACAAGTGGCACACAAACAAGTGTATATATATATACATATACATATATATATATATATATATATATATATATATATATATATATGTATATATATATATATATATGTATATATATATATATATATATATATATATATATATATATATGTGTATATATATGTATATATATATATATATGTATACAGATCCAAATATTTGTGTGCATCAGAAATGAAAACGGATGTACGGAGGGTGAGTAAAATAATGTCGTTCTGAGCTAATAGTATGTCGTGCGTTTCGTCCGCGATAACGAATACGAACGAGAATCCGAGATAGGGAGTTCATTCAACTGCAGGTCCCCGACGTGTCAGTTTCGAAAATTTCGAATTCCATCAACGTAACGACCATATGTTAAGTTGTACAGTGGTAAAGGAGCGCACACACATCAGTGCCTGGTCTTGAACCTGCAATACCTTATACAAGTCGTCGTCGTTGTTACAGACCACAAATGGAAGTAGATAGTTACATCGGACGCAGTCTCTCTATAAAACCTCTTACATCTCGAAAACTACTATTTTATTTCATACTGAACGCAGATCACGTTGTACACAACTTCCTCGTATATGCGACCATATGTACACACACATACGCACTATGTATATATATATATATATATATATATCCGTGTATGTGTACATGGATATATAACATTATTTGAAGAAATGACAAGGTAACTAAAACTTGCAAGACAACGGTAAAATAAAAAAGAATAAAAGTTAAGTAAAATTTTGCAAATATACATTGTATGTGTTCGCTCGACTGAATTTGAAAAATAAAATAAAAACGTATGTTGTTTATCTTATTTCTTTGTATAAATACAGTGACAAATGAATTTATATAACGGAATACAGTTTTAGTACACAACACGAAGATGCGTTCCTGCAAATCGAAGCATTAACTGAAATAGCGTTATACGAATTCTTCACAACATAATTATTATGAATATTTCGATCTAATAATTTGTTTATCTATGATAATATAAAATGAAGAGATAAATCAAAATCACAGATGAATTTTTCACTTACTCTACAAATCGTAAAAAAAAATATTCTGATAGAAAATTTCAATCAATATCGTTTGATTATATTTCAATAAAATAGAAAATTTCAATCAATATTGTTTGATTATATTTTATTGAAATATAATCAAACGATATTGATTGAAATTTTCTATCAGGACATTTTTAAACATTTAAACAACAATAATTTTTAAACAACTATATTGTTTATACGCATTTCATAAAATATTTATTTAACGCCTTGTGCATTATTCACAAATCTGTCTGCAGAAAACACTATCAGTCAATCACGAGTTAGACTCGTGCAATCATCAAACAATCATCAAATCAAACATCATCTTATCCGAAGACATTCGGGTATTACGATAAATGAATACTCTGGAAATAAAATGAAGTTTATTTTGTTACAAAAGAAAATTGTGTAAGACTTTTCGTACTCCTTTCAATTTAAATATCCGTTTTGTATGCATTATTTTTTTAATAAAATATACAAGCACACGGATTTAATGACTGAATAAAATTTCACACGTTACACTTTTTCTTTGTTCAATTTTATTTATTTACTGTTATTTATTTTGTTTAATTTTGAATATCCTGGGAAAGTAAGAGTTGAAAAAAAATATTTTTAAAATCATTTCAAAATATAATATCTCATAATCTCGTCCTATAACAGTAACGATTCTTTTTTAGCACACAGGAATTAGTATGACAAAAAAACAATACTGTTCTTTAGGACGATAAAGTATAGAAAAATCTGTGATTTTTTTGTGTTGGTTTAGTTGGAAGAAATTCTCGACGAGTGAGGATGTTAATAAGTATGGTCGCTGGACCAAGTGTATAGTCCTCAATGGAGACTATGTTGAGTAATAAAATCGAGCTTTTCCAAAAAAACAGTGTTTAACTCGTTTTTTACCATATTTATCAAACGACCCTCGTATGCGCTTATAATAAATTTCATACATTTTCTATGGAGAAACGGGTTAAAATAAGCCTAAAGGCTTAACGTATAGAGATAATAAGTCAAAACATCAAAATCAGAATAAAAAAAGCATATTAAAGAGTTCAGTCTCCCTTCTACACAGTTCAAAATTAGGGTCGAAAATCAGTTCAACAGGATTAGTATTTGGTAATCTGACAAATTCTGATCGTTGAGAAATCAGTAGCTTTAATCAATGTGTATGATTTATAGAATGAGAGCGAAAATAAAAATTTAAATCGAAACAGAAACATCAATCGGCTATAAAATAATTAGAATCTTCCACTTTTTTTCTATTTATTTATTCGATAATTGGAAACAATCTTGTCCAGCAGATCGACACCATTCATAACAGAAAAAAGAGAACATAATCTTCTACCATGTGCACAATATATCCTAGATGACTGTCTAAGGAGTCCGACAGAAAGAAAAAAAAAACGTTAATATGAAAATAGCGGCAGGCGTTCGTGTACTTATTCAGCAGATTAAATAACGAAAAAAGACTAATATACTGCGTGTGTTTATTTTTTAAAGAGCGTGCAGAGTCTGCATGACGAATCGTCGTGCCGCGTTGTACACGACGCACCAACCGCTCAGTTTGGCCAACTGTGGCAATTAGTTCCAGCGCGCCCGCTCGTATATCACTAGATTATAGATTGACCGCCATTCGAAAATATATGAAAATAACGCCCTAATCGACATGCGTTACTACAAATTAACTTTATGACTTATAATTCGCTCCGTTTATATCCACATGTATTTATGTATATATATATATATATATATAAATGTATGTTTATATACATACATATAACACACATGTTCGTCGAAATAAAAAAAAAGAACCCGAATTGCCACTTTAAAAAACACACACATGTATACGAACAAGTCAGATTGTTGTTATTCTATCCATCGCCTGTTATATTCGCATGTCGTTTCGTTTCGTTTACTTTTTATATTTCTCAATTTTACGACGTACATTTCAACTTATTGATATTACAGATAATTTATGTATTTATGTGATTATAATTTTCAACTCGTTTATAAAAATATATAAGGCATTGTGTATGTAATTGTTTTTTAAATTGATTTTGGTGGTGGAATTTTGAACGGTTTATAAATATTAAAAAGCAATCATAAAATGAAACTATGTGTGATTTTTCGGTTTGTATATAAATTAAATAGCATGGTTTTTCGGAATACGAATAAACAATTATATGAGGCAGATAAAAATAAATTTGAAATTAATAACTTCTGATTACTTTTAAATAACATACAAATTTCTTCAAAGTTTTCTTTCATAAATGAATTTTTCGCACACTTTACAAATTATTAATATTTATTCTGATTATCAATATTTTATAACTGACTATTGAACATCTTGATTGTTATTTAAGTGTACTCATATTTTAATGTCGATGCATTTATCCTCAGAATGCTGTCATACAGAAAAATCTCAGATCACAAAATGACAATCTTTCACTATTGAGAATTTTGAGAACAATTACATTGCTATAGAAATATATATCAGCAACAAATGAAATTAATCAGTTATTGAATAGTTTTTATCAGAATATTTTATTGTGATTTGTGGACTGAATGAGAAAATCTTTTATGGATTCAACTATCTTCTCAGAACGTTAAGGTACAGAAAAATGGTAAAGAAATATATTTTACAAGTATTTTAATTAAAATATGTAAATTGTTTAACAGCCAAGTAAAAAATGAATAGCTTTATGGGAACGATTTTACATTCACTTTATAGCATGTCTTTAAATTTATATTAAACTTTTTTCAAGTCTTAAAAATAAATAAATTGAAAGAATAATTACTAATATAGTTATTGTTACAAATGTGAAACCAATAAATACATTTTCTCGAAATAATTTTTCACTCGTTTATAATCCACACATCTTTTTTCCGTCACGAATGTTCAATAATTGATTATTGACCATTTTTGATTATTGTTTATCAGTACTTTGATATCAATAACATCATACTTAGAGTGCTAAGTTATAGTATATTCAAATATAGTGCTTCGTCTGTACTTAATATTATGGTATAGCTATCGAAATATTCGAAAGAAATGATCAATAACCAATTATTGATTTTTATTGTTCTTATGGTAGAGTGAAGAATTAATTTATAAAAGTAAATTTATTTCCAGGGCCTTACTGTATTGTGAAAATAAATATATACTAATTTTTTTCCATTCAGCTCTAAATTAATCTTGGATTTATCTCAAGGAATTAACAGTTATAGGTTGGTGAGAAAATAATTACGATTTTTACTTTCAGAATTCTAACCTTATTTTTTTCAAATGAAAGTGTCATTTTATCTTGTTCATGAAATACCATTTTAAAGTACATTTTTCGGTCTATGTTTTGGTAACATTGACTTTGGTTTCATTTTTAATTTTGCTTCAAATTGGGCTATTTGAATTAAAGATTAAAAAGAAGGAAATAAGAGCAATTTTTTGTACGAGTTCAAAACGTGTGCTAAAGCAACAAAAACTGCTCGTAAACTAAACAATACTTTTGGAGTGGGTACTGTTAAGGAACGTACGTTGCAATGGTGGTTCAAAAAATTCCTTGAAGATGAATAAGGTCTGAGGCATCTTTCTCCAGTTCATAACGACCAACAGAAGGCGTTGATTGAATTAGAACTACGCACAACAGTTCAAGAGCTTGCGCAAAAGTTAGGCGTTAGTCATCCAAGAGTTCTGGACCATTTAAATAGATATGAAAACCAAAAACGCTAAAATGAATACGGATTTGAAGTTTACAAACAACAATTATTGTTTCTACCAACCTAATATATTGCTTTTCCGTCATACTAATTCCTATGTAATAAAAAAATAATCACCATCCTCCTAGAACGGAATTATGAGATATTATATTTTGGAATAATTTTAAAAATAAATATTTTCGACAAATCCTTTAGTTTTTCAAAGGTTTCAAAAATTAAACAGAACAACAACACTGATATCTTCAAAAGTGTAATGTGTGAAATTTGATTCATTGGTTAAATAAATATTTTATGTAATAAAGTGAAAATAGTTTAATGCTTATTGAATCTGTGAACGAATTAATTAAATTTATATAATCAGAATATGTTAAATCTGATTTAATAAAAATGGCAATCGACAGAAACTAATATATACAAAACTATGTCATCAAGGACAAACAAAAATTTTTTTTCCTTCAGAGAGTACAAGAGTGTACCTAATTTTAAACAAAGTTCGATAAAATACAATCTCGTTTCTATTTATAATTTATTCCTTGCAATTATTAAATTGACATTTATACTATTGATATAAATTACAAGATTAATTTAACAATACGTTGATAAATATACAATTTGTATATATATATATATATATATGTGTGTGTGTGTGTGTGTGTATACATGTATGTTTGTATCATAACTAACGATGTAAAAAAAACATATGGTAAAATAAAATCGAGCAGAACAAATCCCATACAGGATGTGAATATAATTTAGTTTACTTGTTCGAACTTATAAATGTGTGTGTTTCGAAACCTATATATTAAAAGCGAATTCATTTAGAACGACGAAATATACATTTTTAATGAGAAAATAAATTAACTGCACAGAATACGAGTAAAATATAAGAATTATTAATAACAGGTTTGCATGAATATGGTCAATTATAAAGTATTTAGTTTTGAATAATTAAAACATGTAATTTTTCACGCCGATGAATCAATTCATTTATACATCCATGTGTGTGTGTGTGTATATATGTATGTATATATATATATATATATATATATATATATATATGTATATGTATATGTATATGTATATATATATATATATATATGTAAAGAAATAATGCTAATATCATTATTTAATGAATAGGATATATAAATCTTAATTGGCATATTCGAAAATATGGGAACTGTCTGCGAAAGAATCGTCTTTAGGAAGCGCATGACGGAAATTCCTCATCGACATTCTTTCCAGCCAAATTCTTTCGCATATAGTAGAATAATAAACAGGCAGGCAGACAGATATATATATATATATATATATATATATTACACTCATACAACAAATATATACACATTCTGAGTCAGATATGCTTCTTTTTTTAAATGGACATGGAACCAACATCATATAGCGTAAAGTAAGTTTATGGAGTAGTGTCAGTATATATGTTTGTATATATATATATATATATATATATAACGAACTTCCATATGCTATATAGAAGTCGTGTGTTAGTAACGTGATATGAGGAGGATGAAACCATTAGTGAGTAAAGCTATATGTGTTTTGTGAGTATATTATATATATATATATATATATATATATATATATATATATATATATATATATATATATTTCAAGAATTGAACAATACACACGAAAAGACATACGGCAATAGCTGACTAGAAAACAGGGGGACATGTCGTGTCACGCCTGTTTCTCTGATATTTGATATGTCCGGTGAAGTCGATAAGTCAGGATATCTCCCTTCCTTGAATGAGTGAATATATATATATATATATATATATATATATACATAAGCGTATTCCTATAAATAAATTGCAGATAAATATAAATTTTTTTTGATATTAGACGATCAAGAGTGTTTGTGTGGGTTTGAATAGAACTGATGTCAGAGATTACTAATTGGAAATACAAAATGATTTTAACTATTAATAGATCTATTAAAATGATATATAATTGCACTTTCTAAAAAAATCTTTGTTATATTTATTTTTTTTATTATATTTAAAGTAGAGAGAAGAAATTTAATTTGAAACAATATATATATATATATATATGCGTATGTGTGTGTTTTAGTATAAACAGATTGTAGTTAAATACATTCTGTTCATATTAGGTAATCAAAAATTATAGTGTGGGTCTTAATAGCATTGATATCTGAGATTACACATTGGAAAAAATTGTAAAAATTATTATAAGGTAAATTTTGAAACAATATATATATATATATATATATATATATATATATATATATGTATGTGTGTGTGTGTGTTTAAATTGGTAGAAATAAATTCTAGATAAATACACTTCATTCATATTAGGTGCTCAAAAATGTTATATTGTGGGTTTTAATATAGTTGATATTTAAGATTATTTGTTGGAAAAAATGTTTAAAAATAATATTTGATTCAATAATATTATCAAAAATTACATTTTTTACTGCGAGCTACTTCATCATATATTTTTCTCATTATATAAGGCCAAAAGAAGATATGAAAAATAATATATATATATATATATAATTATGTACAAATATATATATATATATATATATATATATATATATATATATATAGAGAGAGAGAGAGAGAGAGAGAAAGGATGATTCAACTTATGTTTTCACAGCAAAATATTAAAAGAAACGCAAAATTAGAAATAAATGTTATCGTCTATTTAGTATTTTAGTTCAATGGTATTTTAGTATTGAACTGAAGTAAAATACTAAATAAAAAATAGCATGACTTTTCTTAAACCTTGTGCCTCCTTTTAATATTTCCATGTAGAAGCTTAAATTGTATCCTCCTCTCTCTCTCTCTCTCTCTCTCTATATATATATATATATATATATATATATATATATATATGTATATACATATATTACATAAACAAATACTTAAATACAAACTTTAGTTGGTAATTGGGGTTTTAGGGCGCTTCGCAAACATACAAAGGTATTCATATAAATAAATTGCTGATAAATACTTTCTACGCATATTAAGTGATCAAAAACCTTAATGTGGGTTGAAGTTCATGTGGATGGATTTTAACAGAGATGATATTTGATATAGAAAATTATTATTAGTGATGAATAATAAAAAACAGATAATTAAAACAGATTATTAAGAAAATTCTAATTGAAAACCGATCATTGGTTACTTTTAATAACACTGAATTCAGTTTATCTAAAGCTTCAGTTCTAACAAATAATTATTTTTTCATCCGACAAACTGTAAAAATGTTTTATGATCAAAAATATAAATTTTTGATACTTGCTTATATACATTTTGGTAGCGATTTCATCTTTTTCAAAGGGTCAAGATGAGGAAAATTCGTCCGGTTAGATTTTTTTTGTAGACATGTCATCATATTTAGAGAAGAAATTGAAGGTGATGAAATAGTCATCGAAATGTGCATAAACAACAGTAAAAAATGATCAATAGTGATGAATTGAAAATTTTTGATTAGTGTGATGGAAAAAAATGTTTGTGAAAGTCAATTTAGATAAATAGTCAATTGTATTATGGCGAACGGTTTCAATTTTAATGCAAATTATTAAATCTACTAAATTAATCATTTATTGAAGGTGAAAAGGATAAAATTTTAAATAAAGTGCAATATATATATATATATATATATATATATATATAGTAATTATAAACACCAAAAAATGATTCTTTAATATAGAATATTAATAATTAATTTTATTATCCAATATTTAAAAAGCAATAATCTATTTGGAACTTTTATACAAAAACAAAACTATAAAGTTTGCTAAAGCACTATTTCACCCTCCGATCATATTTTTTTAATCAAGGATAGAACACAATTTAATGATTACATTCCGGTGTACACTTGTCTACCGAGCTTCAGTCTTTTCTAGTTCATCGAATTAAATTGATTTTAAACATTGTGGTGCGATTAAATTTCCCGGCTATTGAAGTTCTGTACTTTTATATAGTGATAGTTAATCTAATTAAGTGCATTTTAATTATCGCGCTACAGAGAATTTTCCGCATAACAGTTTTTTTGTACATTTTTAACGTAAATGTGTTTGATGAGAACATTTCGAAAAGATTTCAAATGTTGTGGTAGGTTATTTTAAACGTATCTGAAAATGATTTTATGTTTCAAAAATCGTATTAAGTTTATTTCTATTTTCTATTTATTATCGGGTTATATTTGCATATAAATATTATTACTTTGATAAATTGTCAAAAAAAATCTGAACTTATATCTGATAAATATGGTACGTAGGAAAATTTGTATATGAATACTGAACATGAATCTAAACAAATCATAAAAATATAGCAATGACTGAAAATGATTAAAATGAATTATTATAAAAAATATGCTTAAGGGACAAAAACAATAATTCTGTATTGTATATGACTTAAAAAAGGATTAAAAAGTAAAATTATAAAGGATAAATAGATAGAGAAAAAGTGATATTACTATTTAAAAATATATAAATTCAGAACAAAATAATAAACATGATTAAAAAATGGAAAGTGTATTTTTATTTGAATTCATTTGAAAATAAAATTGATGAATAAAATTTGAATGTATTTTATCTTATAAAACACTTTCTTGTGTTTATAATTCCAGTCAAACTTTATAAAACTATTCATTTTTTATATAAAAAACGATAAATAGTAATATTAAAAATATAGCAATGATTGAAAATGGTTAAAATGAATTATAAAAACATATTTATAAACAAAAGCAATATTTATGGATTTTGAATGTATTAAAAGCTTAAAAAAAGAAAAATGTATGATTTAAATAGACAAATAAAATCAGAAATAATATTTAAAAATTTGTTAATGGAATAAAATAGTAGAAATGTTTATGAAATGAGAAAACTATTTATATTTTTGTTTGTAATTGAAATTTTTTAATTAAAACTTGAACATATTTGGCTTTAAATAAAATTTTCTGATTTCTATACTTCTATAATTTTATAAAGCAATTTACTCAATTTTTTATGTAAAAAATTAAAAAATATTAAATTAAAAACACAGAAATGAATTTGAAACAGAATAATAGATTTTGTTATACTTTTCCAAGTAAAAACAAAATTGTTAGTGCTTTAAGGATGATGATATTACCATCAAAATTCACATAAGTAACAACTTAAAATTATCAATAATCAATTAATAAACATTTTCAATTAGATTTTTTTTGTAATTTGTAGGTTGAGAAAGTAATTCATTTGTAAAAATGAATTCAATTAGTCTCAAAACTGCATTCAATTAGATTCAATTCGAATTTTCCTGATGTTTATTTATCTGTTTCCATAATAATTTCTTCTAATGAAAAGATTGTCATGAAAAATAGACATTTTTCCGCACAAACGTTTTATTTAATAGCATTTGTATTAGCTCTGCAACTACAATCCTAATCATTCAGGTTATTCTTTTATCTTTCAATCGATTAAATCGATTTTCGATTTTGCAAACTTGTAAGAACAGCTCTGTGATTTCTGAACAGTTTTTTTTGCTAATCGCCACCTTCTTTTATCAACAATTTTGATAAGAAATCGTGGTTTGTGGAGTTCGGATAAAAATTATTTGTGAGCCTAAAAAAAAACTTCTCAATCAACTTTTTTTTGTTATAGTGATCAATCATGTATGATTATTATTTCAGCAATTGAAAAGAACCAGAATTGTTGTTATATGGGGATTGCCTTGACCAGTGTATTGTGTTACCTGCCCCTTTACTACTACATATACAAAAATCATTACATATATATATATATATATATATATATATATATATATATATAGAGAGAGAGAGAGAGAAAGAGAGAGAGAGAAATTTTATTTGTAAATGTATTCGTACAAGTGTGTATTTTTATGTGTGTTTATGACAAGGGTGCGTTATAGTGTGGTCGTTCTTCATCGATATATAATTGATTAGAAACAAAAAGAGGGTACGGATGAATATACATACATACATATACACATACACACACACACACATATATATATATATATATAATTATACTTACATGTACACACAAATGTATCTATGTATGTACATATAGGTAATACGAAATTTCATTTGCGGAGGGGTGGACAGACCACGTGTCCAATTTCACACATGCACGTGTAGGTCACACGTACGCACGTGTCAAGTGTGAACACGCGACATATTCGACAAATACAAATTCAAACGACCATCCGTTACATTAATGCCACTCGTCAACTCTTCTGCATGTAGCTGTTCGAAAATTTCGATACTTTCAACGTACACTGAAAATAGAACACTCATTTAAACACATAAAAAAATGCATTTTTCTCCTCTTGACCGATTGTAACGAGCAACAAATTTACATGAAATTAATAAGGTATAATTATATATATATATATATATATATATATATATATATATGTGTGTGTGTGTGTGTGTGTGTATTTTTAAAAACATGGCCGAATAAATATAAAAAAAATTCTGAAAGAAAGATAGGAAAACAGTTCCTGTCTTGTCAAATATTATTTTAAATCAAACCGGTTTAATCGACAGGGCATCATCGTTACGAAATATAAATAATCCAATATTGAAATAGCCCCAATCATTTCAATGAAATCTGCGTCGTGTATCAATTTTAAACACGTTTTTTTTTTGCGTACCGTACTCACTCACCCCAAACGTCATATACATACAATTCGACCCCAAACATCGGCTAATATATGAACGTGTAAGAGCTTATGTATGCGTATACGTTTATGTGTCAGTATATTTTTTATGTTATATACATAGAGTGTACAAGAAATTATTTTTTCTTATATATATATATATATGCATATACACAGAATTACCGAGATATGTTTTCGATCAATTCCTGTCTTGATTAATACAACCACAAACATTTATATCACATCTCTATATTTGCCTCCTAGAATTTCGAATAGTGTGATCAATAAAACAAAATTTTTCAATACTTCATGGATGAATTAAACTTTTTCCATTGACTTTTAACTTCCATATATGCGATTTGGAGCTATACGACACACCCATTGTACTAACCAACCGTATATATATATTTTTATGTATATATCTTTTTCCAGATCGCTTTACATTTCTTGGTTCCCAATCAATAATTCCACTTCTTCATCGTTTGTCTTCTCTTCTTGC
>CM068318.1:8899986-8937486 GCA_034766995.1 Acanthacorydalis orientalis | reverse complement strand
AAGATGATACGATTTCTATTTAACCCTTTCATCCCTATGAACCCATATATGAATTCTGAAAAATAATTCAACATGGCCTATGAACGCATATATGCGTTCGATACCAACAATGATTCTATGCCTAGATATAAAAACTAAAAACATAGCAATATTTAATCAAAAAAAAAAAAATGGAATTTGTGGATGAGTGATAAACGATTTATGAAAGTAAATTGGTAGGAGTGCCAAATGTATTATCTTAACAAAAAAATATATTTTGTTTATATTCAAACGAGTAGCTTTTTCTAATGAAAACAAATTAAATAAAACAATACATAAATAATTAACCTTGATATTCAAATAATAAATGATTATCCATTCGAAATAAGTCGACAAAAAAAAAAATAACAGAAAAATGTGTATATTTTAAAGAAGACAATGTCGGAAAATAATAAAAAGTTTCGAGGTTTTCCAATAAAACTATTCTTTTGATAAAAGCATTTCTGCGTTTTAGTTATTGAAATCCTACACAACTACTTTGAATATATATATATATATATATATATATATATATATATATATATATATATATACACACATATATATATATATATATACACACACACATATGTGAACATACATTGTACATTTGTGATTTAAATCAATGTTTTTTTGCCAACAGCCAATCTACGTACGTTATGAATGTAGAACTTGTGTTGTCATCGTTCGAAATGCGAAAGAATGTCGTTTTTAATTGAGTTATATATGACTTGAACGAAGTCATTTATACGTTTTCTGAATTTCCAACGTGAATGTCACTCGTCGTCTAACTTTGAAAATACATACATTTGAGTGAACAAACACAAATGCAAATATGTATGCACACACACACACACACATAATATATATATATATATATATATATATATATATATATACATGTGTGTGTGCGTGTGTGTATGTATTCGTACACGCATACACTTAATCGACCAAGTGTGAGTCCGGTAAGAATGCAATATAATAAATTCCTATTCATTTCTGTTGATGCCCTTCGACGTTTCCAACAACATAAAACGATTGTCCGCACAAAAACGCACCCTTGTCAAAGACGAGCGAGGGTTCCTTTTTTTATACTGTAGAGCCACTAATGACAAGTCCGACATGTCGCCTACAAACACACACACACTCAATAACCACCCCTTTCCCACATTACACTCACTCTCTCGCACCCCGTATCCACCATATATTCGAACAATTCAGTCTGTCTATTTCGATCTTTATCACTTTTTAGATAATGGTTTTACAACGCTCTCTATATAAGCGCACTATAACTGTAATTGATGAATATACAAAATTAGGGGTTTTCGAAATCCCTTTTATACATTTTCTATTTTTTTGTGTATCTATGTTTGTTATTTATTATTTCGGGTCTTGGTACCTTATCAATCACTTTCATTATATATTTATATATATATATATATATATATATATACAAAAACACACACACATACATACATGGATATATAAAAATATAAGCAATTTTAATAACAATTATTTTAATCTCACTCTGATGATTTTAATCAATAATTACTATAAAAAATATTTTTTTTAAGTATCAATCACTAATTACTCTCAGTTCTCTCTCTCTCTATATATATATATATATAGAGGGAGAGAGAGAGGGAGAAGAAAAAAAGATTGATTTCGCAATCATCATTCAATTTTTTATAAAACTGTAATAATCTACACAAAGACATGTATCGAGAATAGGAAATATTTTCTGACATGAAAAAAACAATTACCTTTTTATCATTCGTGAAAAACTTGTAAAATGTAGATAAGCTCTTATGACTGCAAAAACCCTCCGAATATAAACATCCACTCACACAAACGCACACAATTTGTTTACGAAAGAATTAATGTTTCTTGTAACTTAACAAGTAACCGTCCATGTTTGCCAAATTAAACACGATATATTTTTTCTACGGCATATTTTCGTCTGCTGATCATGTGTTTGTGTATTTAAATATTATAAGTGTGTATGTATGCATGTATATATATATATATATTATTTATGTAGACGTATTGTTGAACATGTACATTTTGGAATTTTACGCGTTTATATATTCTTTTCTACGAATACACACAATTTTATTCAAATTGCTTCTTGTTTTGTCTAAAATCACGTATAATACAGTTCCGAGAAAACTGCGAGACGCTGTTATGTTCAAGAAATACATGCAGAGTTTCCTAAACGTCTGACTGTGTCTGTAAGACAATACGTCGTCTCGATCTTTTTATTATTTTTCTTCTATTGCTACTATTTATACTTTATGTACACAACATACATACATATATATATATATATATATATATATATATATAAATATATATACGTTTTTAAATTGTAACATTGTTACTGTATTAGTGCACGTGTCGTTTTTTTTGTATCACTCTTATATAACAATTTTTACGACATTTATGCAGTAAAGAATGTGGAACGAAATTAAACGGACACGAGTATTCTTCGTTTTACGTCCGAACGCTGGCCTCTTTTAATGTTATCACCGTTTCGGACCGTCCTCTTCGACATTATGATTACGATTATTATTATTATTATTATTATAAGTATCGTCATCATCATCATTATTGTTATAACATCATTGTTATTATTGATTTTGTGACGTGATCGATCAGACATTACTTATCCGATATGAAGGAGATGCGAACAAGGCGTTTTATCCGTACGTAGGCGTGCATTTGAACCGTGACGTCGACGTCGGCAAATCGAATTACCGACCGATACGGCGTATTTTATGTGAGAAATATCGAAGTTATGCGCCTTGGATATTGGCTATAACTTTTATAGCGTTATTAAGGACCACGGTGGAATTTCCTTCATTAATAATATCAAAAACTAGAAGTACTGCGTTTTATGTGTATGGCGTAATACGGTTATATTTTATATATATATATATATATATATATATATATATATAACATATATATATATATATATATATATATATATATATATAACATATATATATATATATATATATATATATATATATATATATATATATACACGTTCTTTTCATAACGATATTTTAGTGGATTTAAAGATTGTATTAGTTTGATGTAAAAATAATTACGGTTTTTATGTATAATCTCTCATATATCAGTTAAAAATTAGATTTATTAATCAAGATAAAGACGATTGACCTGAATACATTTCTCCTAACCGAAAATAAGTTTGTTTATTCATACAAGATGGAATTCTGGAGTCCTGGGATTTACGAAATCATCTTTGAGCTGATGCTAGATGTTCGAAAATCTTCTCTCGTAGGAGATTACTCAAATATCTAAAAAAAAATTATAATCTGTCCGAGACAGGTCTGAAGAATAAGGTGGGTGAGGCAAGGGGTTTCATAATACGGTTCATTTAATTTTTTTAAAGTCATTTGTGAGACTTGTGGTCGGGCGTTGGTATGAAAAAGAATTTGTCCTGTACGATCGACTAATGCTAGCCGTAAACGATGCAACTTCTCATGATTTTTTTCAATTTCTTGACAATATTTTTCTGATGTCATTGTTTCATCAGGATTTAAGAAGTTGTAGTCAATGATGCAACTTGCTAACCACCACCAAAGAGTGACCATGATCTTTTTCTCATGAAGCTTCAGATTATGAAACCGTTTTGGTGCTCCTCTGTCTAGCCAATGTGATGAAAGTTACCGATTTTTGTAGAGAATCCACTTTTCGTCACATGTGACAATCCGATCAAGAAAGTTATCATTTTTTGTTAAGCAAAAGAATCGAAGAGCAGAGATTATCATCTATTCTGATCGATACAACATGCTTTGGCCGGTACACATTTCCATAACTGTGGAAAACTCGAAAATTGGGTTACTGAATGATTTGGTTCAAAAAAGACAGATCATTCTTTCGTCGCGGAATTCAACTTCTGCCAGAAAAGTGGGAAAAAGTCATAGCTTCCGAGAGTAAATACTTTGATTAATGTATTCACACATTTTGTTATTGAAATAAATGCTCAAAAACCACACAGAACAGCGGCTTTCAATGCAACGTCTTAATAATATAAAAATATTTTAATAAACATTAAATAACAAACTGAATAATATTATGGTTATTTTCAAATTCAATTAAACCCGTAAAAATATCAAAATGAAAATTAAATATGCATTATCGTTCAAAATCATTAATATAAAATAAATTAATGTAATACTATATATATATATATATATATATATATATGTATTATTCATGTATGAATACAAACATTTTTCGTTATAACAGTTTATGAAATTTAAAACATTCCTATTTTTTCACATTAGCATCATTAATATTTTATAAAATGTTTGCGTTGAATATATAAATATTTGTGGAACTAAATGCATAAATAAATGTACAAAATTTTATACCTTACACACACACACACACACGCACATATAGATATGTAAAAATGATAGATATAGATAGATAGGTAGAGATATACGTTTAGCATAAATACATTGTTTCATTGTCTAAAAATATGCGTGCTATGTTCAATTGTGCACGACAGAACTACATAAATTCATATCGTACCGGTGGTTTTGTCGAAACGACGATTTGCGATTCAAATGATACGGTCGCATTCTTCAATGTATTTTTTATGCGAACTGATTACAAACCTGTGTGACGAATAATGTAATAAATGTAACACTAGACGCATATTTTTTAGAAACGGTGTCTCGTCTATTTTTAAACATTATAGGATGATAGGAGAATGTGCGTATAATTAAAACGAATTGTTGCTTTAATAGATATTTGCAGTTCGCATGTGTTCGTGTGTGCCGTAGACTTTGAAAGAATGTAAATTAAATGTTTTATAGTCTTTTTATTTAATGAATATGTACAAGTTATGTGCTCACCACTAATAGAGACCTGATGATCGTAATCCATAAAACTAATACTTTATAATTGAATCTGTCAATTCTAAACAATGAGCTCACAGAAATATTAAGCCCGAAGTCGAATCTTATTTTACAAAGAATGTTAATAACTTGTTTCTCACATTCCTATCATAATCCCTCTGGTCACAAACTTGAAATAAAATAACATAATTGATTACATAGGACTTAGTATATAAAATCCAAATGCATCAATGAAAATCCTTGAAAATCCAAATACATCAACTATTGTGATATCTAAACTTGTAGTGACAATTAGTTATAAGCACATATTATGCTATTGTTGTACTTGATATTTTGGTTACAAATAATTTTTTATTAAATCTTTGTCACGAGTACTTAATGTACATATATGTATATATATATATATATATATATTGTTGTATTCATACACAAGAATTGATACTACAAAAAAAGACAAGAACAAGTTGATAAATAAT
The DNA here is from genome assembly GCA_034766995.1 of Acanthacorydalis orientalis. Lineage (NCBI taxonomy): Eukaryota > Metazoa > Arthropoda > Insecta > Megaloptera > Corydalidae > Acanthacorydalis > Acanthacorydalis orientalis. Next base: position 8,932,094 of record CM068318.1, on the reverse strand, counting down.
AGTACATCAAAATATATTAACCTTTTAAAGAATAATTTAAGAAATAGTGATGAAATTTTAAGGCTGGCCTGATAGATAGGCAAGTGTTTCATCAAGATAAAGACCCAAAACACAAGTCGTTGGATTCTCGAATGTGGCTCGTATTCAATTGTCCACAAGTTCTAGATACTCTTCCACAATCACCTGACCTCAATCCCATGGTCAATTTTGGAAGAAAAATATTCGAAAACATAAAATCTGTAACACGGAGGATCTGTGCTCTGCTCTGTTATCAAAATGGGAAAATATTACACTGGCTATTACAAGAAAGTTAGATCAATGTGTTTCAAATAGATTGAGGGAAGTAATAAAACAGAAATTCTACGATATCTGATATTAGATATAGTATCTTTTATTAATTTTCTTACAAAATACTTTTGTGTATGAATATACGGATGTACTGCGATTTTTGAAATAGTTTTTAATTTTACTTGCTAGGTTTTTTTGTTATTGAATTAAACGGATTCATTTATAAGAAATTAAAATTACACACACACACATGTATATATATATGTATATATATATACATAATTTATTAATAAAAAGTATTAAATATTTCATCACAATTTGTTTCTTTTTACTGTTTCATCGATCAATAATATTACTGTATGAATATGGGTGTCAGATACTGCATATATAAATTAATTATAAATTTTGGAGAAACGAAAAATTGGAACAAAGGTGCAGATATATATATATATATATATATATATATATATATATACATCTATGTATGTATAATATGTGTGTGTCTGTATGTATGTTAATTACCACTTGGGCATCTGAGTTGTTAAAAAAAAGGTAAATTAAAAATAGAACCACGAGCGAAGAACAGACGAGAGGCGGGCAGCATTGTTATGTCCGCGTTGAATGTCAGCTCGCTGTTACTGATTCGAGTTCGAAATGTGGGCAAAAGTTTCGACGGCGAGCCGTTTCATTAACATAATTATACGACGACCGTCTCAACCCAGTCGACATATATATAAGTCTGCACGAAAATACGTGCCAGTCTGTATATGTATATGCGTATGTGTGTGTGTGCGTTCGTGCGTGCGTGCGTATGTATGTATGTGCACGCGCCCTGTTTTACTATTGTCGACACAAAAACGGAACAATCGCAATTTGTGAACGCCGATTGTCTAGTTATGAAGAACGGAATTGAAACGGTTGTAATTTCGCAATGATATGCGACATGACGTACTACAATGTAGTATTTCTTTGGCACTAGGACATGCTGGTATGCATTGTACGCATATATATATATATATATATATATATATATATATATATATATATATATATATATATATATACTATTTTGCAATGTTATAAAATTGAATCTCATTAAATGTATTTGTATAAAAGATCAACAATTATCTGGCGTTTTAAATATCCGAATTACACAAAGACCCAATTTGAATTTATAATACATTACTTCCAGTATCTTAACACATTGCCGACCAAATGGGTAGATCTACTGATACAAATGGATAATGCAAATGGGGAAGATCTACCCGTCCGGTTCGGAATATATTAACACACATGCGGCCGGCATTTTTTGCATCGCCATCGGCCAAAGACCGACATCTTAAGAAACGCTATCACTTTTAGAGTCACTAAACTGTAAAGGAATTAGACGTGGACGTTTTTCTTTTTACAATAACATCACTATCAACACCGTCGTAGCTATTAAAATTACATTTTATGAGCTCTTCAATGAGATTATTACACTCGGATAAATTGTCTGTATAAATTTCTTCTAACTCTTTTTCGGTCTCCATTTTAAGTATATTTTATTATTTGGAAAAAGTAGATAAATAGGAAATAAATTGATGAACTGAAATAATCTTGCAATTTTTTTAAATATCCGCACACACAATCTTTGCATAAAGTACTTCTGTAAACAGTACCGTGTAATACATTTTTAAACGTATTTGTTTCAAGTTTGTATCATCATGTAACGCAACTAAAACTAAAAATGGCTTCTGCATAAAAATATCTGTGTTTGATAAAAATTTACTTTCAATTTATTTGAAATTAAAAAACGAATCATTCATTTATTGCAAGACACAAATGACGGATTGGTCGCTGGTGATTGGCTGTGAAATGACGAATTTTCATCATCCGGCCGGATATGTGTTAATATATTGTCTCCTTTTACCATATATAAAATATACAAATCTACACTTTTCGAGTAACAAATAAGTTTGGTACTTGTTTCTAATTAATCTGTTTATAAGACATAACTTTTCACATCTACTAGTTTCCTTACGATCCTCTTTTTTGACAAATTTTACTGTTAAGTTGTTGCAATTAATCTTTTGTAATAAATTTTTGTTTCCACTCGAACAAAAAAACAATAGATTCAAAATAGTTTCGACCATACAATAATTCAGCGCATCTAGTGTATTGTCAAAGCGTTAATTTATTTCTTTCCTTTGTAATTCGAATGATACGCCAGTAGTTTTTTATATCATGCCGAATTTTTGTTTTAATCATTAAACTACTTTATAAATCCTAACAAAAACGTATATTATACAGAACATATCTCTCTTTCTCTCTCCCCCCTTTGTATAAATGTTATATGTGTGTATTATTTATAATAAAAGTGAAATAAAAATGAATGATGCTCATTGTAATTTTTTTCTTTGAATGTACATTTTTTTATATTACAGTACATGGAAAAATAAAAAAATATTATTTGAATTGTTGTCTCACTCCACAAAACAAAAACATTCAGTTAATTATTCATAATTGTTAATTGCTGCTTTTATACATATATTGTTAAATATATATAATTATATATATATATATATAAAAGCCATTATACTCAGAATGCTAAGGAAGAAAAAGCCTTTAACTTTTTAAAAATGAATACCATCGAATGAACAACAATAGAAAATGATCAATCATTTACTGAACATTTTTGATCAGAAAAAAATTTTGGTTTGTGTGCTGGAAGAAGAATTCATTTGTGAAACTGAATTTGATGAGGTTAGAATTTAGAAAAATGTCAAGTAAATCAAATAGGCTTCGATTTTAATACTTTGCTGGAAAAATAAAATATCAGAAAAGACTGCAGTATAAATTTGTAAAAAATATATACAAAAACTGTTGAAAAGAAGCCCTCTATGACAAAAAAATAAAGACAATACAAGAGTTGTACTTGAAGTGAAAAAGAATATGACTAAGTGGGATAGAAATTTAAAAAATAGTGAATGCTGATACTTAGAAAAAAAATACCAAAAAACTATAAAAAACCCTTTTATTAGTGGCGAAAATAAGAAGCAAAAGTTAGAATTAAAAATGGATCTTGGAAAAATCTGTACCTCAGCGATCTGAAGATGGAATTTCCATCGAAATACTGATGAGTAATAATCAAAGATGATTAATAATTAATGACTGAAACTTTTCAATCAGTGTGGTTTGTGGGGTAAAAAAATTATTCATTTGTAAAAGTGAATTTATACACAGTATCAGAACTGTGTTATAATTGAACTTATCTAGTTTTTATTAAAAAAAAACTAGATAGTTTTAATGATTAATATGTAGTCTATAGATATATCAGATTTTGGGTATTTTTAAAAAAGCAAGAAAAACAATTAGTGTAATAAATAGACTGCGCACTAATTACAAAAATTCAACTTATCATAACGAACATCCATTTCTCAATCATTTTCAAAAATGATTGCGAAATAAATTTATTTTTTAAAAAGAATACTTTCTCAGACAAATAACTTTCCTTATACTCGGAAAACGAATCCGATAACATGTTTACAGAAAAATCAGACCGTTTTAAAAATAGTATATATTTTCTTTTCTAAAGATAATTACATTTCAAAGGTTATATCTGTTTTCTTTCCAATTTTGTTATATAATAATAAACATATTGTACACATTATTTGATATTATCGATTTGATACAATTATTTATTCGTGATAGCAACTTCTAAGTATATCACCTTTCGTATTATTGAATTTAAAAGTATATCGTTTTAATAGAACCATTTATCCTCTTCTTGGAAACTGTTCGAAAATATATTTTCCGAGAAATGATAAAATGATTTTATAAAAAGGTTTTTATATATTCACGAATATACACATATGAGTTTTAGTATGATTTTCTGAAAATACTTATAGAATATATATATATATATCTGTGTGTGTGTATTTTCTAAAACCCCGACTAAAAACTATTAAATGGTTGAACGATAGAGTAAATGGATTTCAATACAGAACTTTTAGATTAAATTAAAAGGAAAATAAAATCAAATGTACTAAAGACATAAAGAAAAGTATATAAAGAGTATTTAGAAAAGAAGTAAATGTATTTTAACGGAGAATATATTTTCACAATATAATTTTGGTTCTATGGATAAATTTAGTAATACAATGATTTCTTTTACTTTATTTATTTCTCTTCTTTGACTCAATCCACAGACTAAACATTTTTTTCTGATCACAAATGTTCAATAATTAATTATTGATCGCTTTTGATTCTTACTTATATCCATTTCGATGACAGTGGTATCATTATCAGAGTACTAACGTACAGAAATTCTTTATTAAGAAGAAATCATAGATTTTTTCGAAATGTAATTCATGTTACACATGAAATGAACTTAATGCGAATAAAGACGGTGATATAAAATATTTGTTACAAAAAGGTAACGATTCTCATCGGATATTTTTCTGAAAAAGATTTGTCTGTACCCTTATCACTTTGACGGTAATAGAACCGTCACCTTAATGCATATAAACAACAGTCAAAAATGATCAATAATCAATTATCAATCAGTTTTGATCAGGAAAAAAGTGTGTTTTGTGGTCAAAGTGAAAAATTCGTTTTAGAAACATGTATTTTTTTTTTAATTTTCTATATTTTGACGATTGTCATATACTTTTACAATCTGTGATATAATATCACAAAACGAAGACGAGCTTTTATGGAAGAACAATGAAAAGTCGATAAAATTATATGGATGTTTTTATTATTACAATAAAAATACTATCGACTTGCACATTTATATAAATGATTGAATTGTATTACAGAATTACACTGAAGATACGACGTCTATGATTATAAGAAGACTCCCACTTGTTTTCAAAGAAATCAAGGAAAAAGCATTTTTTACAACTGATTATAAAATGATACACAGTTTTTTCTAAAAAAAATGATAAAAAAAATGTTGAATTAATCTTTAATAGAAAAAATATTGAGAAAAATTATACAAATATTCAATAGCCTGTTGTTTAAAACGCATACAGTGGCGTGCCAGTCTGAACTGATAAAGATCTGAATATAAGACTTGTTTTCTAATGAAAATATGTGGAAAAACACTTGTCTTATATTCAGACTAATACGGTAATTATTTAATTTATAAAATTACCAAAAAATGACAAGATCTACTTATTTTACTAAATGTTTTATCTACTCTCTCTATATATATAATTTAAATCGACTTATAATTATTCTATACTGTCATAGATTTTATTGTACGCATAAATATTAATCTATAAATCTAATGGCATATTTTTTTAATTCGTTTATAATGGAAATTTCTTGTAATATTTCAATATGAAATTTAATATATTTCGTATACACATACATATATATATATATATATATATATATTCAGCGTGGCGAGTCATGATCCCAAAACTTTACATGATGAGCACAAATAAAAATGGAAAATCATGAAAGAGGCCTTATCCAGCAGTGGATTAACAGGGCTGAAGATGATTATATATATATATATATATATATATATATATATGTTTCAACTTAGGCTTCCACATGAAAGTATTTAAACAGCAAAAATTAAAAAAACATGTTATCCCCATTTAGTATTTAGTTCAATTCTATTTTAGTATCGAATTGAACTAAAACACTTAATAAAAATAACATGATTCTTTTAACCCCTGTGCCCCCTTTTAATACTTCCATATGGAAGCTTCAATTGAATCACCCTATTTATACTTAAATGTTAAAACCTTCCCGACGAAGAATAATTCTTCACATTGTTTACGGTCATTTCTGACGATGATTTTTTTTAAAAAAATTTTTATGAGCAAATAACTATGTTACTGTATTATTAGTTCCAATAACGGCGTATCTTCGCCGCCGGGCATCCAATCTTCGGCGTGTGTAATCTGTATTATTATTTCATATTAATAAAATCGTATAAAAAATAAGCAAGAAGATATCGATAAGCTTACTATTACAAGCACCGCTGGAATATAAACGTACTATAAAGATTTTCTTCTTTCACCATCATAATTATCGCCGAAGAAACTTGCAACCGACATTTTTTTTAAACGAAATAATAAAAAAAATTCACCAGTCGATACTTAAAATGGATATAAGATTGTGTACGGCGGCCATATCGGAGACGTCATTAAAAAAAGGTAACTCGAGAAATAATTCTCTGTTAAAATTACCTTCTTCATACTAAAAGCCATTAGCGTCTAACTGAGAAAACAAATTAATGCATTAGTGTTAAATAAAGAACTGACAACCGAAAGAAAGTGATTTATTTTGTACGAAAACGCTATCGCGCGAGCGCAATCTCCAAGAAATTATATATATATATATATATATATATATATATATTGAGATGACGGTGATTTTTTTTTCTTGAGCTCTAAACGAGGGACGCTCTCATCACGGTTATTAGTTATTTCGTATATATCTTCTCGGTCCACGAACGAAGCCGATACGGAAAATCGATTAATTTTAATCAATTATATGTCCGCGCTAACGAAAAATCAATTAATAATAATCGATTTCACGTATGGACGTCGATAAATTTTTATTCAAAATTTGTCTATCGAAAAAAAACACACACACACATGAAGACGATTAATTTTCGATATTACTAGAATATTAATTGTTTATAATTTTTAGTGGACATACATCTGTTGAATACAAACACATATACGCTGTCTTTAACTAATTGGCGCGATTAAATAACGATATATATATATATATATATATATATATATATATATATTATCCGTGATCGTAAAAAATAATTAGCGTATAATTGATATTTCAATGGACTTAGTTGAATGATTAATTCTGATAAATAATTAGTCAAGATTATGAATATAAATTTACCAACTATTACATACATTTAAAGTTTAAATTGAATATATATATATATATATACACACACACACACACACACACAATCCTCACCCGCTCGCTCTCGTTAAGTGTTAACAATTTTTAAATGAAAAATGAAAAACTAAATAAAGATAAATGTCCTGACAATGACAGTAAAACTATCGAAATGTGCATAAGCAAGAATTACAAATGATCGATAATCATTTGATGAGAATTTTTATTAACCATAGTAACATTTCTGTGGTTTATAGGTCGTCAGAAAAATTCATTTGTGAAATTTAAGTAAGTAGTCAATTTATGTAAGTATGAGTGCTTTAAATTACTGTTAATTCGAGGAATCCTACAAACATTTTTTTAATTATTTTATTATTAGGTATTAATTTTCTAACAAATTTAATAAAATCTTTACGTTTCATTCAATTCAGTTAATTTAATTATATTTGTTATAATTGGTGTAGAGGGTAAAAAATACAAGTGTTTACTTAATGGAATTACTAATATTAGATAAAAAAATAGCTCTTTTTTCCATCCATTCACCACGGATTAAATATTTTTAGTTTTAAAACTTCTGTTTCGTTTGATGATATTTTGAATTACTTAAGTAATCTATTCAATTTCAGTTAGTAATTTTTGAAAATTTTATGGGACACAAAGGTGAAAGGGTTAAACCGTACTGCAGTATTCTTTTTCGTCCCGCAATATCTAGGGCGTCCTGTTGCGGTGTGAGAGGAAAAATTTGTAGAAAAGGAACGCCCATTTAAAGCGCTCTGGTAAAAGCGTAGCAATTCATTATTCCGTGTCCTTTTTTAATTCCCTTAATATGGGTGCTATGTAGAATCGGGATAGAGTGAAGGATAAGACATCGTTGCACTACCGCAGTTGGCGATATGACAGGAAGCATTGTATTTTCAAAATTGTCAAATCGCTCACTGGGGGACAGTACTGGCCTCAATGAAAATCATTAATAAATAACCTTCCGCATTTGTTAGGACAATTAATTGAAATTTCTTTAAAATAAATTCAATTACAGAAAAATATTTGGATATTTTTCAGAGAAATCCATTCCGTGTAGAACAGTTATAGCAAAAAGATATAAAAGGGTTAGAAAAATGATTTTAAATACTGATCAATCAATACATATATATATATATATATATATAATTTTTATTGATAACTAAGAAAGATTTATTAAGCAAGCAAAAAATATACAATTGTTTAAACTACTTGAATTCTTTCTTATAAAGTTTTCAAGGTTTGCTTAAAACTTCGGATAACCAAATGAATTTCAAAAAAAGTGTTTGGCAAGAATAAGAATAGATTATTTTTAGAAAGCACCTTTAATAAGAAGAAAAAATTAAGCGGATTATCTATAAAAATATATAAAAAACGTATACTATAAGTCATATCAATCGAAATAAAGAAAAATAAATGTTGTTCTTTAAATATTATGGGAATATATATTCTTTAAAAATCTGTTCTCGAACAAAAGGAAACTACAAACAATAAATCTTCAATAAAATGAAAAATACGATATTAAAACGCTATCATTTTCAAACTTGTTAACAATAATAACTAATCAGTTCTAAAAATAGATGTAATCTTTAGTTTATATTACAAAGCATAAATATTAAGGTTTCTCTTTGTAGAAAATAATAAGAGACGCTCGAAGCAATGTTCATAGACGAGAATAACGTCAATGGTAAGTTAATTAATCACGGTTTTGAATAAAAGCTTATAAACAAGTATAAGCTTTTTCGTTTACAAAACGATCAAGTTGAAAATAACTATGTAGAATGTTATAACTTACATGAAATAATAGGCTCGGATAGAAAGTTGTGTCTAAGCTGATGGATTCGAATTTGTTTGTGGTCATCTTTTATATACGGAATAGTCTGAAAGGAAAAAGATTAGTTTTAATTTTACTTGTAAAAAAATAAACATATAAACGATAAATAATAAATAACATTTTTTTACATCAATGAATATGTGTACTTATTTCAGTACTGAAAACAATTTGTCAGTAAGAATTGATAATTAACTGAAACATTACAAAATAGCATACATTTTATTTATAAAGTGCCTAATGCTTTTAATCAATATAGATATTTTCAATTTAAGGTTTATATTTTAATTGTAAGATTTTACAAGACGGTTTCAATTTAGGAATTATTTAGAAAACATGTTTTGAAAAAAATGTGATCGACTTTCTAGATTGACATTTAATATTGTATGAAGCTGCAACCTGCAACTATGTTGCAACTAATGTGTCAAAAACACACGCGGAGAAATATTTTTAAAATTGGGGTGCTAGTTTTCTAGTTTACTGAATAATATTAATGGATAGTGTCAGTACACAAACTTCATTGCTCGAGTACAAGACAAATGGAAATATATTAGATCCATTGGCGACTGGAAATGAAAAATGGATCCAGTAGAATAAATTTCAAATTACACAGAGAGTTAAAAACTAATTGCTATTGAAAAATATTATGTTTCTGGTGAATTATTAACGGTAAATTTATTATAAATTTACAAATCTTCAATGAAAATGTAAATAAAACTGTGTTAAATTAAAAATGTAAAGGTGGGGAGAATGAAACTTTAATTTCAAACTTCACAAACTATAAAAAAAATTATGATCATCAGTATTCAATAAATGACTATTGATATTTTTTAAAAAGCGATAAAATAAAAAAAATAAAAAAAAATTAAAGAGAATAGTAAAAATCTACGTATAATAATAATTAAAAAGGAAAAAAGAAATGAGATAATATGAAATGGTCAGCCGTTCGTCTTATTTTCTTGATTTAACTAAATAATTAGTATTTACTTTGATCTCTTGGAAGGATAATTCAAAATATTAAAATGATGATTGAAATACCGACAATTTTAAAAAATCAGAACTGTACGGTGTCAAATTGCAATATTACGGAACAAACAAGTATATTTTTAAAAAGAAAAGAGAAAAATATACACAAAATAATAATCAAATAAAAAAACAAATGGGATAATATATAAAGTTAAGCCATTCGTCTTATTTTCATAATTTAACACCAAAGATTTAGTTTTTCCTTTGATCTCCTGGAAGGATAATTCAAAATATTAAAATGATTCAAAACAGACAATTTGAAAAATCAGAACTATATACAGAACATATTACAGAACAAAAAATGATATTTTTTTAAAAGAAAAGCGAAAAATCTATATAAAATAATAATTAAATATGAAAAGAATAGGATAATATATAAAGTCCATCCGTCTTATTTTCTTGACTTAACATCAACGAATTTGTATTTACTTTGATCTCTTGGGAGGATAATTCAAAATATTAAAATGATTCAAAACAGACAATTTAAAAAAATCATAACAGTAGGGTGTGAAATCTCAATATTACAGAACAAATAAAGTATATTTTTAAAGAGAATACCAAAAAAATCAAAGTATAATAATAATTAAATACGAAAAAAAATAGGATAATATGTAAAGTCCATTCGTCTTATTTTCTTGCTATAACACCAAAGAATTAGTATTTCCTTTGATCTCTTAGAAGGATACTTCAAAATATTAAAATGATTCAAAACAGACAATTTGAGAAAGACAGCACTACTGCAAATCAAAGAAAGTTATAAAAATATATTAACTGAAAATTAATGAATTTATTTTATTTATTGAATAACTAAATCGACATGATTTTTTTTACAAGCAAGTATAATATATTCAGACCGTGTACTATTTTTTATCAAAGAAAAGCATCGTGTTAATTTATTTGCCTAACATCTCAAGAAATTAAAAATCTATATTACTCTAAAATAAACTTGTATAAACTTTCAATGTTACTTTTTTGCTTTTATTATATTTTTAAAATAAATCAATGTAATCTGATGTATGTGTTTTATAAACAAGAAATGGAACTAATTATGAAAAGATCATCTGTGGTATTGTGTTATTTGTGTTTATGACAGTGTGTCGAAATTTTACTTAACAAACCTAATAAACTGAGAAATTGTAAAACGATTTTCAAATTTCTTCATGCAGTGAATATAATTTGATATAACAGTTTTTTTCTTCATAACACAAATCGTAAATACAAGAAATGGTTATTAGTTGTGAATCAAAGAGTGTTTGTTATCTTAATCTGAGAACCGCCCAGAGCTACTGTCCGTTACAGACCTTGACCTTAGTCAAAATTCTCCTATGCAATAGCAACTTCAATGCCAACAAGTGAAATACATTTAAGAAAAAAACATCCATACATACACAGTACGTGTACATTTTTAAATAAGAGAAATGACTAATGCGTGAGGTAAAACATTTCCTAAAATATTTATTCGTGTGCAGGCATCCTCCGTCTCTTCAAAGGAGAAAAAAAATCTTTTATGAATACACATCGTCTTAATAAACAACCGTTCTAAAAATATATCAGTAAAGTGGTCGGTCGACGGAGATCAATTCTCTGTTAAACAGTTTTCAAGTGATGCACGTCTCGACGAGTTTGTTTAGTCTGAGCTGACTATACGCAGATTCGGTATTCGAACCGAGACTACAAAAGAAGCGGTCGGAACACGTGAAAAAAATACATTTCACATTAGAGCGTTGCTTCTAAATAATAACAATACACACACACAAGCACGAGGAGTGTTCTTGTCGCTAGCAGCGGTGTTGTTGTTGGTCGTCGTTCGTTCCATCGCCGTGCTTGTATTTGCTAAATAAACACATGGCGCAGAACAACGGACCGTGCGTGCGTGTGTGTGTTTTTTTATGTGTGTGTACTTTACAAAGGTCTTTTAAAAATATCTCCGCTTTTGCCCCAAGTATGTAAATAAAACGGAACGCACATATCGTTGAAATTTTGTCGAAAGTACGTGTGTCAGCCGATTCCATCGATGACAGTAATTGCACGAACTTTTTTTTTACAGTAACTTACAAACAACATTGAAATTATCGTACATGGGAGGTCACATATAATTTATTTCGATTTTTATTAGTGTTTCAATGTAAAAACATAACAATTCTCGATATTTTTTTCGACTACGTCTCAAACAAAAATGCGTATTTCATTAGTTTGTAAGATTTTCGACTTGTTGAACAAACATAACAAGGTCTAATAAATAAAATATAAGTTTCATTCGAATAAAATGTATTTTATATTTTTTTTTACTGCTCATTGCTATTTGTAATCGAGCAAATGTTGTATACACACAAAATTCGATCAGAGATAAGAATCGAAATAGAAAAGTACACAAGTAAAAGTAGATACAGTGTAGTATGGTATTTGTTAAAGTAGAGATTTCTAATCTTTTGAATCCAGAAGACCCCTACATTAATCTGAAAAATGCTGCGGACCCCTTTAGAGATGATTATGTTTTCCTGTTTGTACAGACCGCTGTATTTCCTTAAGGCTGTTCATAATGTGAAACATTTGTTTGCAAAAAATAATTTCTTGCGGAACCCTCAGATCTTACCCACAAACCCCTGAGACTACAGGTTAGGAACTACTGTATAAAGGAATAAAACTGTAGATATATATATATATATATATATTTTCTTTTGAATATTTTGATTAAGTTTTTTTGTCTTAAGGATAGTTGATTACATAATTTAGGGAAAAGAAAAATGTTTTCTACCGGTAGGACATGGAGGCTACTGTCGTAAAATGGTTAAGAAGCACTGCTATAAATCACAAAACATTTTTCTGATCAAAAACGTCCAAGGAATGATTATTGATAATTTCTAATTGACATTTAGGCGCGTTTCCATGATGATAGCATTATCTTCAGACGATCAAGGTACAGAATAAATTATCAAGTTTTACTATTTCTCTTATGAACGGATTGTAACAAAATTAAGAACAGAAAAATGAAAAAAACGTACAGATGTCCGAAGTATGGCCATCTGTCATATTAATGATAATGAATTTTACTGTGAATGACTAAGCGTTTCATGAGACCATCAACATCGTATTCGGAATAAAATGTGGCTTCTATACAGGTAATGCTGGAACTAAATTTCAAGAAATTAATACGATATGGAATCAAGAAGAATAGATCTTTATATTACGCATTTTTAATTATATTTTTTTGTTGTTGTTTATGGTCTGGGTGAAAAATTCACTTATTAAGAGTAAAAATTAATTCACTTAAAGAAATTTTGTTTCCAAGATCTCTTTTAATTTCAATCAATATGAATTTAAAAATAAAGAATACTTTTTTGGTAGATTATATATATATATATATATATATATATATATATATATAGAGAGAGAGAGAGAGAGAGAGTGATTCAATTTAAGCTTCCACATAAAAGTATAAAAAAATCTCAAAAATTAAAAACAATCATGTTATTTTTTATTTAGTACTTTAATTCAATTGTATTTTAGTATTGAATTGAAATACTAAATAAAAAGTAATACGATTTTTTTTAATTTTTGTGATTTTTTTATACTTTCATGTGGAAGTATAAATTGAATCACACTCTCTCTCTCTCCCTATATATATATATATATATATATATATATATATATATATATATATATATATATATGTGCATAATATAGAAAAAAAAAATCAATTCCAGTAGTAAATATAGATAATTATTGATGTATGTGACATAAGTTTGATTTTGAGTTTGTGAAATATATCTTTTTCCATTACAAAATAATTGTCTCCAATACCTGAATTCTTTTAAAAGTGATAATATTTCTGAAAAAACTTTAACATTTTCTTTTAAATATTCATTAGATTAAACGAGATTAATTTTAATTCTCCAAAAATATATAAAAATAACATTTGATTGTCTCACTGTTGAAAATATGTTAAAATAATTCAACTTATTAACAAAATTCCTTTTTCGTTCTTGTCTCTATGCATAAATTCATATTTACAAAAAACAGCCAGTACTTTTTTAAAATAGTTGTTTACTGCTTAAATAAAAATAAAATTTCCCAGCAGTCGTCAACTAAATATTCCATACTAATTTAAATCCGCTCCGGTCTCTTTCTACGAGTGGTTTTATTAGTACAATTTCGTCGTCGGGTATGTGATATCCCGACATCCAGTACATGTTCAGAAATTACTCTAGTTTTAATTTAAAAAGTAAACCTGCCTGAATGTTAAATGTAACAATTTTTAAAAATTCCACCGTACGGAATGGACAAGAAAAGAATGACATCACATTTATGAATAATTCAGAAACGTTTCCTCGCGCTCGTTCACGAGCCGTCGCCATTAACGTAACACGAATCTTATTACTAGTTTACGAAATGCGAAGCGAAGCGATGTAAATTTCATATAAATTGAATAGCATTAAATTGTAACACTTTAACACTACGTACACCGCCCATATTCGTCCGTCCGAGGGTAGAACACAACGTAGGGGTCGGATAAGTAAGTCAGATAATGTTACCCCTCTAGTCGCTGTAAACATTTTCTTTTGTATGTATATATATATATATATATATATATAAATGTTTTATATACATTATTATTATACAGATATATATATAGATGTGTGTGTATGTGCAGCTAGCTTTGCTCCACTTTGTAACCATTAATCATATTAGCGAGCTTTGAAATTACCATCCCCGGCCAGCGGAGCTGTATATAGCTCACGACAGGCACGGAAAGGAGAGGGAGAGAATCGCGGCGACTATCTGCCCGTATACATTTTTCTTAATTAAAATTTAAGGATGACAAATTGAGTAGAGACTGTATTTTACTGGATACACGGCAGAGTGACAGAAAAGATTTCAACACGAAGACTTTGTTCTATGCAAAAGCGTGCTTTTTTCAATTAAACGTCTTCTTGAAAATACATACATCTATTCCTACGTACATACATGCATATATATATATATATATATATATGTATATGTATGTGTGTGTGTGTGTACGTATATATTTAGGTATGTATGTATATGACAGCCTGTGTTCATGAAACGGAAAACGGATGTTTCTTTGGCGAATGAACACGATACGAAAACACAAATATATACACCATCTATTCACACACCCACACAGACACACACACACATATATATATATAGCATAAATTAAATGCTCGAATTTATACAGACAAATTTATAAGAATATATTAATTACATTCATAGTAAATAATAATTTGGTTCCTTTATCAATTAAATTACATAAATTATTTATAAATCTTTTTTGTCTAAATTAGTTCTATTTTTTATACAGCTTTTGTGTGTTTATCTATATATATATATATATATATAAACAATAAATATTCTATATTGAATAAATAACAACTAGATTAATTGCTCATGAATTTACAATATAAAATATGAAATTTTAATTAAATTTTCATACGATTTCAATTAATTAACACTTGGCTTTAATTAATCACTCATAATTTGTTTATAACAATTAACCATTTATTTTGTTTTTTTTCCATGTATAAAATCTTTTTTAGAAGTGAAAAATGTTGGCTGTTAGTTAAAATTTATTACGAATTAAATATAATAATATATTGTCATACGAATCATACAGGCCTGTATTTAGCAATAATTTCATCTGTGCAATTATAATCATACAAAGGCAAATAAGTTGCATGAATTGTGAAGAAAAGGAAAGATCTGAACGGAATAAATTTTTTCTGACTAAATTTTCTTAGATTATAAGGGTTATGAATCTTTTATAGTTATTTAGGGGTTAAGGGTAACTCGATATCTAAGTCATTCTTCGAAATTTTTATTTTAAACTAAGCTGTTTTTTCATTAAGACTGATATGCTTATCAGGATATGTATTATACATTCCATGATAACACAAACAATTAAAAAAAATATTTAAAAATTAATATTTATTACTATAAGTGAAAGAAAAATATTCGAAGCTGGAAAAGTACAGTATGAGAAAATGGATGTTCCAATTGAAAATCTGTATCAATAAACAATCAATAATAAATGAGAGTTGATGAATTTTAATCGATGCTTATGCACTTTTTTATGGCGGTATCGTATAGTCTTCAGAGTACTAAGATACAAAAGAATGTATGTCGAGTGAAAAATCCATTCGTGAAAGTGAATTCATTCAATGGTGCCAAAATATCAATCCAAACATTAAAAATGTTTTGATATTTCGGCAAGATTTAAAAAAAAAATCTAGCCAATATCAAGAGATTTACAAATATTAAACCACACATTAAAAACAGATGTCAGGAATATAATTTTTAAAGAAATGTAAAGATCAACTACGACATTAATCATAAAATAGAATTTAGCATATTTCAAATGAAAGATGTAATTGATTTTATATATATATATATATATATATATATATATATATATATATATATATATATATATATAAAACAACTTCTTACACTCTAAACGAGATAGACAAAATATAAAGTATATTTATTCGTGCGGTCTTTTTTTTAAAAAAAATATGATTATATATATATATATATATATAGTATTATTATTTTATATTTATTATGACTGTCTATAACTCTACAGGGTTAAAATACTGCTAAATATGAGCGTGTACAGTTCTGATTTACACACACAATGATAACTAAACCAGTCGTTTTCTTATGCACTCTGACTTGACTAGTTCTTTCATTATATATATATTTATATATATATATATATATATATATATATATACGTATGTATGTATGTATGTATATATAAGGTGAGAGAAGTAGAAAGAAACATATATTTATATTAGAATTATTATGATGAAACAAATATGTAAGAAATGCTACACGTCAAACAATCCAGTGAATAAATAAGGTTACAACATGAAATAAATCATAATTTACTCTATTTCCAGGAATAAGCAAAAAAAATATATAAAAAAGTGTCATAGTATATTTAACTTTACGGTTAATAAAAACTAAAAATTTAATTTATAACTAGGTAAAAAACATGCACATTCGCTTCATATATATATATATATATATATATATATATATATATATATATATATATATATATATATATATATATATATATATATACACTTATATAAATATATATATATATATATACACACACACATATATATATATATATATATATATATATATAAATATGAATGAATGTATGTATGTAGAATATAGCGAGTTATCAATGTCTTGATTCCCAGTTCGTCGAGCAGACAGACAGAGGAAGCACTTTGATCTTTTCCATAATTATCTTACGTTTGACATGACGTCTCACGACAACTGATGGTACGGAACGAAAACCGCACTTTCCGGAAACCGGTAAGATCGTGCATGATTTCCAATATTGTAATTTTACACAGGTGCTCCGGCCGACTCGTTACGCCAGTACGACCGCCTATCTACCGATGTTCGTACACCCACAACGGCGGCCACGTTCCTGTCTTTGACGACGTCAGTTCGTGTAAAACGTTATTTTGTCAAATACAAGAAACGCATTTAAGAATTAAAACGCGTTACGGGGAACAAAATAGACTCGACATGTGCACGTGTGTTTCGATGTATGTCCGTACATGTTTCTCGATCATTAGTGGGTAATTAATGAGGTGGTCAGCGTATTAGGACCAAAAGCGGCACGCTTTAGGCATTATTTTGTCATATCATCATCTATCTTCATTTAATTATAATTAGTATAACAACGAAACGGTTACAACAACAATGCTCACGAATATTAATATATATATATATATATATATATACATTCTACGTGAATCGTTTGTTTACTAAATTACATTGAAATTATCGTCGAACACGTATAAATTTTTATTATTTTCATTTCTCGCTCGAAACGTTAATTGCACCCATAAAGGCCGTTCCGTTTTGTTTCTTTATCGATCTTATTCAATGTATTCTAATGAATTGCCTCGTTACGTTTTAATTGACCGATAGTTTATTTTAATTACGATTATGACTCAATCGGAGGCCGAACCGGTATACGTTATCGTTTGTTGTTTGCTCGCTGCGAGTTTGAAACTAATTTCGTGCAAATCGATTTGGACGTCCAACGGACAAATATAACATACATATATATATATATATATATATATATATATATATATATATATATATATATATGTATACACGTACATACAAATACGTGTGGAATATTTATAATTATGATATACGGATAAAGTATAGATCTCGTTATCGTTACTGTGATATGATTTATTCTATCATGAATTATTAGTCAATAATAATAATAATTGATATAGTTATGATCTCGGTAACTGTAGTAAGTTTAATTAGTTCTCTGAAAAATAAATATTTCATTTTTTAAGGTATTTAAATATGAGGAATGTAGAAGAAGAACTTTAGATAATCTGAAATTAGGAAAAGAAAAGTATATATTGGGTCATCCGATAAGCAAACCGGTTTTTTTAAAATAAGTTTTGGGACAGCGATAAAAATCTATATTTTGATTTTGATCGAAAATTATATTTTCTGTAATATTTTCTATATATATTCTGTATATCTTCTATAATATTTTCTGTAATTATTTACAACTCCTTCCCATCATAATTTTAAATTTTCAATACCCTGACGATAAAACTTTTCAGATTTTGCATTAAAGAATGAGTCGAGCTTCTTTCGAACATCACTCTCTGCATTAACCAGTTTTCCATTGATGCTATTTTTGGAGACCTCGGAACAGATGATAATCCGATAGCGGTAGGTCAGCGGAATATGGTGGATAAGTCATAATTTCCCATTCAAATTGTCTCAGTTTTTGGAGGGATTCGCGTGCGGTGTGAGGTCGGGCGTTGCCGTTCGGAAAAATCACACTTTTCCTGTTGGATAATGCTGGCAGTTTTTCATCAATGGATTATTTTGGCCGTACCAGTTGTTCACAATACAACTCCTTTATAATTGTTCGATTGTCTGACAATAACCCTTATTGGATAATTCTTTACATATCCCATCAAACAGACAACATACTATTTTTTGAATGAATCCTTTTTGCGGTCGAAGATGGTGTTCCTTTACGGTCAATCCAATTGTATTCTACGTTTAATATTGTTATAAACAATCCTTTTTACATCACCATTAACAATTCTATTCAGAAACGGATCATTTTTCAATCGGTATAGATGAGAAGTGCAAATACCCACAGGTTGTTTTAAATTAACGTCCGATAACTCATGAGGAATCCATTTATCCAGTTTAGAAACCTTGCCAATCATTTTCAAGTGCCGATGAATAGTTGAATGCGTTGATTTGAGCTTCTTGGCTAATTGTTCTATCATTGAATTAGAATTTTGTTCCACTAATGTTCACAGGATCTCATCATCAAAATCTGGAGGACGCCCTAATCTTTTCTCATATTCAAGGTTGTAGTTTCCGGACCGAAATCGTTAAAAACATTTTTTTCATTGGGTAAGACTAATAAAATCTGAACCATAAATCTCGCATAATTTTTTCACTGAATGATAAGGGTTGACCCAATATATCCTGATAAACAGGCGAATTCCCGGTCTGTTTAATTTGTTTAATATAAATGAATCTGTATCAGCCGTATGTATATTCTTTTAATGAAAACTTGTATAATTACCATTTTAAAAATGAGTTGAAAAACAGAAAATAAACTGCTGTAGAAAGCAATATATCAATTAAATTAAATAAGGAAAGAAAATCACTCGGAGTAAAAAATAATACAGGTTAAATTAATACCGATTTTTTAAAGTTTAAGCAGTTTTCTTACATCAGTGAACTTTATTTTTATTAAATAATCTGATTATAATTTTATAATTACAGTCATCTTCTCTTTCATTTTTCCATAAGATGTTTTACTATAATTTTGTTTATTTTGAGAGCAGTTTACTGAATTGTTTATTTTATTTTCGAATATTTGAAAGAAATTTGTTGAATAATCTTTTGATTTCTTATTCTAAATACATGTTTCTTACTATAAAAATATTTAAAATTGTTAACAACGTGACCATTAATTTCGTTCAGAAATTGTAAAAAGAGGTAGAGTGGATCCTTCAAAAATATACAGAAAAAAAAATATGAAACGACATCACAATGTTGGGGTTCGATACCGTCTGCGATTTGACGACATGGACTTTGAGGGCGAACGAGTCTATGTTATTACATGGATCGAACGCCTCCCTGCGGCTAGGGAATTAATCCTGTTCGATATGAAAACGGGGCCGTGACCGAACCATATTGCCTATTACAAAGCGTATTCGTATGGTGGATGTGTATGTATTTCGATATATGGGCGTTATATCTCCGTACTAGGCTGGAATACACATACACACACACACACACACATATATATATGTATATTATGGGCGTGTTTGTATTTTATGCGGAATAGCTGCAATATGATATTTTGTTTTTGTGATAACTTTTATGTATTCCTGACTACCACATGCAGTTAGTAATAGCTTGTGTTAAAGATTACTTTTATTTTTATAATGTTTCGAGCCACAAGAATTTTTAAATAAAGTTTTATGCTGTACGGTTCATTCGAACGATGGTTTAATTTGTCTATTTTCGAAAATAAAAACATAAATTAGAACAGTGTTCAAAAAAAAACCTATGTTGAAACTGCAATTGTCGCTGAATAATAAAAAGATGCATACTACGAGAATTGAAAATGAGAAAATATCAGTCGGAATATTTGCTAGATTAATTGAATTGTTTCTGTTTTCTAGTTTTGTTGTACAGCACGATAAATTACTGCACGTTATGCGATAGTTTGAAATTATTCGATTAATATTTGAAATGATGTTCCAGTCAGGTTTTTTCCATAATGAATGACGTTTTTAGCACACGAATCAACTGTATGGAACGCATATTATTTGCGAAATTAATCGGATTCTACATTTTTAAATACCTTATAGACACTTGAACTAGTTTGTAAATAATAAAATTTAGTGTACACTTATTTTCAAACAATTCATGTGAACTTTAAATATTTTTTTTCGCTGAAATATTAGTTACAGAATATTTTACTCAATTCTTTTATATGTCAGCTGCTTGCTTCTATTTGACGATTAAATTAAATGTCAAAAACAATATCGCTAAAAAAAGTGGTTCTACTGACTATAATTAATAATGAATACTTGTATAAATTTGAAAACAGAATACAAGTACATGATTTTTTTCTCATAAAGATTTTTTTTTAATCAATGCTTATCGATTTTAGTCGCGACAAATCTATGTAGAAGCCTGCAATTCATGAAATACACTTCCATGCTTCCATGAATACAAATTCTCATACTAATTTTTAATTACAGTAATCTCCAGATATATACATCCTCCCGATTAAGTGTCTTCTCGATTTGCGTTAGAGCAAAATTTGAGACTGTGATCCAATTTACGTCATCTTTACCTCGATTTATGTTCTTACAAAAATTTATATTCGGAGAATCTCTAAATTTTAAATACGACACGTGTACGTATACTGCCTAGAGATGATTTATCTTGTCTCATTTAAAAGCTTGTTTCGTTGTGAAAAGAAATGATGAGTGGTATTATTTTTTGGGGATTTCGTTTTAAAAACTTTAACTCAGTTATCAGTAATCGAGTTAAGTAAATTACTAATTTTTTCAAAATTATTTGCGGTGTGTATTAATTTAGGGAAAATGTAATTTAGTGAAAGATGATTAAAAAGTGGAAGAATGAAAACTGGTAGTTCTAGTATGAAAAAATAGGCATGCCATATCATTGAAAAGGAAAACGGATGTTATTCGACGTTTTGAAAAGGAAGAAAATGCATTTAAATTACCAGCTCAATGGAACTATCACCAATAATGGTAACAACAGTTTTAAAAAATTAAGTAAAGAACGCTAAAATCCATTGAAGTGACAATTCCAGACCAATATTATTAGAGAAAATGGAAAATGTGTTAAATGCATGGATCAGTGACTTATTGGAAAAAAATTAGCAGTAACCATATTTATTGTCTAGAAAAAAGCAATGAGTTTATGTAACGACCTTAAAGAAATGGCTGATGGAAAAGATAAGAACTTCAGTTTCAGTGCTAGTTGCAGATGGCTGGGAAGATTTAAAAAGAGATCACAACTTCACAAAGTACATAAAAATAAATGTTAAAAAGACAAAACTAAAAAAAAACAGATCTTTTTTCTTAACTACATATTTCGATTCTATACCTCTTATTTTTCTGTTACTCTCTTACATTTTTTCGTTTCGATCCGCCACTATTTGGAACGCTTCCCGACGTACATCGAGCGATTACTGTACTACAATATTAAATATATAAAATGTTTTAATTAAACCTCTATTCAACAATATAAACCATTCAGAATTTATATCGTATGATAAATTGTACGATTTTACAAACCAGAATACCTTTTCGAAAAATAAAATTACAGGAGCGCACCTTTATTCCGGCGAGCACGTACACACACACACACACACCCATGCGCACATCCAAACGGAACTTAAGAATA
Organism: Acanthacorydalis orientalis; assembly: GCA_034766995.1. Lineage (NCBI taxonomy): Eukaryota > Metazoa > Arthropoda > Insecta > Megaloptera > Corydalidae > Acanthacorydalis > Acanthacorydalis orientalis. The sequence continues at coordinate 8,909,542 of CM068318.1, read as the reverse complement.
GTCTCGTCAGTTTTATTCGAATGTAATCCCGACCACAGTGTTTATTTTAATTTACATTACAATTAAAAGTGTTTGGTTAGAGAGTACAGAGACTTTGGAATGTTTGCTCTGTAATTGGGTCTTACTACCTTTTGTCCCTATCCTAGACTAGATAAATATATACCTCTGTGTGTGCACGCGATAAAGTATAACTAACGGAACGAAAGGAACTCGTAGCCCGTTTTGACGTTTCGTATATAATGTCCAACGTAGTAGTACGTCTACGTGTTTATGTATAAGTAACTATCTCTCTATCTAGCAATATATATATATATATATATATATATATATATATATATATATATATATACATACATACATACATACATACATACATACATACATACATACATAGACTGTATGTGTGGAGGAGAATAGGCGCGCACAGGCCACAGCAACAACATGGCGTTTGCGGTCGCGGCAGACAAAAGAACGCCGGCGGAATTTCACAGCACGTCGCGATCGTCTCGCAATATAATGGGCACTACGTACTAACCCGGCAGGCATTACTGCACATTCACACACACATACACTTGGATGTATACAAATATATATATATATATATATATATATATATATATATATATATATATATACACATACATACATACATACATACAGAATGGTGTATAAGCGTCAGACGCGCGAATCTAGACATTATGCGCTAGTCGTTTAAGCACGAACCACCGACCTCCGGTCTATCGTTCTCCGGCACGATACGGCGCGACGTTCCGAGATATTTATCGGATTTGGGCAGGTCTCGGCGGCGATGCTAGACTCGACTGTACGTCTCGGTATACTCGCACACATACACACACACAAGTAAGTATAAATCGCGGATATATATATATATATATATATATATATATATATATATATATATATATATATATATATATATATATATGTATATTATAGCTCACAATATGAAAGGGCATTCAGCTAAACATTCTCTTCAATAATCTTAAAACTTTCAAATTATATATATATATATATATATATATATATATATATATATATATATATATATATATATATATATATATATGACAATGTGTGTATAATAACGAATCTTCATGTTTGCCATATTCGTTCGTTACTATATTAATTTTTCAGCTGTATATTTAAACCCCTTTTAAAGTAAATTTAATATTATATGGAAGCATACAAAAAAGATTATACTTGATAAATATCCTTTGTCTTCATCAAATCGTTAACAATAACCGTTCTGCTTGTAAGAGAACCGCAGACCACTAATGTAATCTTAATAATGTATCCGTAGAGAAATAATCAGTACAGATAATATATTTTTATTGCTCGCGAAGAAACAAAAATTCAATATTAAAATTTATATCCGTGTATATACATACATATATATATATATATATGTATATATACAATTAAGTTCTGCGGAAATGACTGATGAGATTGATTATTCGATTATGATTTTAATACTTGATGGTGTACATTGAATGAGAAGGATTATATCAATTGTGTATACATTTGATCCTTTTTTACATGAATAAATTTTCGGTTTTTGTTAATGATGCAGTCAATCAAAAATGTATTGATAGAGTGGAATAAATTACATCGATAGAGAGATTTGTATCGTATGATAGTTCTCTGAAGTTATCTATTTCTATAGAAACTTAATATGAAGTTTTTTTTCTCGGACAAGTATAATTTAATTAACCATCTCGGTTCGATTTCAATATCGATGAATGTGATTCTATAGAAAATACAAGTTCTGTACGCATATCTTCCTATTAGATTGGTAGAAAAACAATTGGGGTCAGAAAAATTCAATTCATATACATTTTTTTAATTTAAGTGGTTTTAAGTGATTCAGAACTGTTGGATGACTGACGTCTAACTTTTGTGCAAGTTCTAGAATTGTTGTGAGTGGGTTTGATTCAACTAACGCCTTCAGTTGGTCCTTATTAACTGGAGAAGTATGCCCGCGACCTTCTTCATCTTCAAGGCTCTCGAATCCAGCATGAAATTTTTGAAACCACCATTGTAACGTATGTTCCTTAACAGTACTCACACCAAAAGCATCGTTTAGTTTATGAGCAGTTTCTGCTGCTTTACCACCCGTTTTAAACTCGGACATAAAATTGCTCATATCTACTTCTTTTCTATCTTTAATTCAATACCCCAATTTTAAGCAGAATTAATAATCAAATCAAAGTCGATGTTACCAAAATATAGACCTAAGAATGCACTTTAAATGATATTAGCATGAACACGATGAAATGACAATTTTATTGGAAAAAATAAGGTGTTAAAGTTTAGAAAACAAAAACCGAAATTATTTTCCTACCAACCAATATAATTAAAAATAAGACATGTAAATGCTTTTTATTCGTGTACTGATTGGCTGATGAAGATCGTGTGGTCTCTGTTCTGATTGGTTGATGTGTGTCACATGATCAGTGTTTTGTTTCACAGTGTATAACGAAATAGGGTATACGATTTTAATATAAAATTTAAAATAGAAAATTTATTCAAAATATGAAATTACTTTCATTAAAATAATAGAATTGAATTTACAAAAATATAAAACACATTTTTAAGATATTGCAAATTATAGAAGTATATTGCAAGGAACACCGTTTTATGATAATATTTAAAATTAATGTATTTTTTTAATTTTTATTTGAAGAGAAAATAAATATAAAATTTAAATGTTATTTTTGAGTATAAATAAAATACCTTTTTTCATTCGTCAATTTTTTTTGGGTGGCTGTCTGAGGCCCGCAAACTCTCTTATTTAGTGGTCCATGTTTATATATGAGTTTGACACCACTGGTTTATATTAATTACGAGTATTAACTATTAATAGAATATTATTTGTGAAATCAATATTATGCAGTGAGTGAGATGAATCAGGTGAATATTATTTATCAAGAGTGAAATTAAAACATGTCGATGCTTTAAACAATAATAAGAAAAAAAAAAAAAATATATATATATATATATAAAACAAACTTATAAATCAAATCTGTTTTTTTTCTCTGAAATGTTAAGCGAAACAAGCACATTTCGAATTAGACTGTTGAGGTAAAAAATACTGCATTCTCCGCGTATAAAATTTGAAAACATTTCTGCGCCGACCGAACGGTCTCGTATTAAAAAATAATGTTACTGTTTTGAAACGTTGTTTGATCTATAAATATTCGGTAGATTTGTTTTCGAGCCGTGTTTGTGATAAGTCAAACTGAAAAAACACAAGCATTCAGATTTGTTGTTTTTCTTTCTATATTCAAAAAACGACAGCGTTCGTTTTCCATGCCACGAGTAGAATAAATATTCAATTGTACGAATGTTTCAAACGTATGCTGAGAAATACTGCTCGACGATATCCACTGTGTTCGTATTTATTCACAATGCTGACTACACTGTCTGGAATGAAAACGAACAGATATCTCAAAGGAGCACCAGCACACAATATTCACCACCTATGCTGTTTTGCAAAGTAGAGATACACCTCGTCTCATTCTTACCTATACAACGTATATGTACACACACACACATACTGCTTAAGGGAAAAGAAAAAAAATACATCCCCCTTCATATCAATGCATGTACTTACGTATATATATATATATATATATATATATATATATATATATATATATATATATATATATATGTTGTTCGGAATACATGTGTGTGTTTCTGTTTAAACATAGCTCGTGTTCGACGTACACACTGCCTACATACGAACGTATAGAATGTGTCGAGGTCGTTGCAAGGACACTCGACTCGGATTGACATCAGATATATACATTTTTTTATTTATTTTCTCTTTTTCCACGCTATGAATAGAATACGTTTACGGTTACTGTGCTCGAACGCTGGACCTTTTGTACTTGAAGACGTTATGCTTGTAGAATGATAACATTTCCTTTGAATTGAAAATACATGTATGTCGGTTCTTGACAGTTCCTACTATTAATATGTATGGATGTTCAGCCGCATTCGAAATAAACCGTCGCCAGGTTCGCAATCGTGTGACGTATTTAAATGGAGACTACTTAAAATTTAATGTTCAGTAATAACATATACCTTTACAGTATATCTCGATAGTGACGAATCATTTCGATATTCTTTTTTATTAGATTGATAGAAAAATAATTGTTTTTTTATTTTCTGAATTCTAACATTATTTTTTTTCAATGAATCTCATTTCATCGTGTCCATGTTAATATCATTTTAAAGTGCAATGTATTTTGATAATATCGACTTAGATTTTATTATTAATTTTGCTTCAAATTAGGCTTTTGAATTAAAGATGGAAAAGAAATAGGAGCAAATTTTTTCTTTGAGTTCAAAATGGGTGGTAAAGTAACAGAAAATGCTTGTAAACTAACGATTCTTTTAGTGTGGGTACTATTAAGGAACGTACGGTACAATAGTGGTCCCAAAAAGTAGGTGTTGGGGTCAAAAATTAAGGTCACGGGCATCCTTATTCAGTTTATAACGACCAATTAAAAGTGTGGGGGTGTTTTGAGAAGTTAATTGGTAAAAATATGTCAATTCTAATGATGCATGTTTCGATTAATAAAATTAATTATTATCTAAGAAAAATTAATATAAATTTGAATGTCATAAACAATTATTTTTCTACCAACCTAATGAAACAATTTAGAATTACAAAAATAATTTCATTTCCTAAACATAGAAAATCTCATTAAATAGATTTAAATATTTTTCGAATAGCATATCAGTATTATTGCGATGGAATGTTGGTAATCCAATTGATTCATTTTATAGCTGTACTCACACCTACCATACATCATATATAACAGAGAAATAATATATTGATACAGTGCATAACCAATCGAATTACATTAATAATTTCAAATTTTAATAATTTTCATTAGTGCAAAATTTTATAACGAGAAGAATATTCAGTTAGTTTTATTGTAAGTCATGTGAAAAGAATCTAACAAAAAAAAATGATAAGTGTTCGATGTATTGAGAGAATATAGAAAATATGAAACTAGAAATTCAGAAATAAAGATAACGAATTAATAGGAAATAATATGTATAAAAATATGTAAAAAAACACACTTTAAATAATTTTTTACAACTAAATGAAAGTAGTGAAGATTTTTTTTAGAAAAACATGAAAGTATCGAATTAGAACTGTATGTTTTTATATCTGTAATTTCATTAATACATTATCTTGATGACATGCATGCTCCTTCGTCCATTGTATGTTCCAAGTGTCTGTTCTACATTACTAGTTTCAGTAAATGAGTCATACTCAAGTAGAGGAAACACTCTAGTTTCTGATTTTAAGTCTCTACCATCTAACTCAAGATACATGAGCCGAAACTAGTAATGGAAAACGGACACTTAGCTGAATTAAAAAAAAACGAACACCTCAATAAAAATACAGATTGAAAGACATGAGATTGATTATTGTTCAGCAATAAGAACTAAGACTTCAAGCTATTTTAATTAGATTAAAATGATTAATAAAGAAAATATCTATTATATGCTATAGGTCGAAAAATAATTCCTGTTTTTGTTTTCTAAATTCTAATCTTATTTTTTTTAATGAAAGTATCATTTATCCTATTCATGTTAATATCGTTTTAAATTCAATTTTTCTGTATATATTTTAACAATATCAACTTTGATTTTATTATTAATTTTGGTTCAAATTGGGCTATTGAATTAAAGATGGAGAAGAAGTAAATGAGAGAAATTTTCGAATGAGTTCAAAACGGTAAAGCAACAGAAACTGCTCGTAAATTAAACGATGCTTTTGCTCTGGATACTGTTAAAGAACGTACGGTGCAGTGATGATTCTAAAAATTTCGTGCTAGAGACGAGAGTCTTGAATATGAAGGTCGCGGGCATACTTCTTCAGTTCATAAGGACAAACTGAAGGAGTTAGTTGAATCAGAACCACGCAAAACAATTCAAGAGCTTGAACAAAAGGTAGGGGTTAGTCATCAAACAGTTATGGATCTCTTAAAACTATTTAAATTAAAAAAATGTATATGAATTTGAAGAGCATAAACCGCAACTATTTTTCTACCAACCTACTAATATATGACATTATTTTTTTTAATCGAATATCTTCCTGAAAGAAGAGTATACAAATGAAGCAATTTATTAACAATAAAATCATGTTTTTCAAGTATAGATGATTATAAAATTATTACGGGCGAAAATGGAATCCAAATCTTAACAGGCTTGATTTATATTTGTCACGATTTTTTTGTGACATATAAAATATAACAGAAAAACATATACTGCAAGAAAACAGACATCTTTTGATGCATCAGGAATTACAGTACAAGTTTTTGTTATTTTTATTAATTTTAATGTACTCAGTTATAACACAATACAACCAATCAATCTTCTAGACCCCTAAACAATTTTTTTTTATTATTGGTTAACAATGCTATCATCATATGATAAACGACATGCAAAAACGGATAATATTTGTATCATATGTAAACACGAATTATATAACATAAAACATGATACAACATGAATGAAACGATAAAGTCGCCGCAAACCTCATTGTTTCGATCTTTAAATAGGGTGTATCAATATATTATATATACCGTAGAGATTTTCAAAGAAAATGGTAGATGGAAATCATCTTCATAGATTAAAAAAAAGGTATGGAACAATATTGACCATACAATAAACAATATCTCAAACAGGACGTTGAAAAATAATTTCAATAACTAAAGAACTAAATTTTAGATCTTTGTTGATAATATTATCTATTGTATGTATTTATGAGAACCCCATAATGAACACTTTCTATAATTTACTAATATCTGCATTATTTTTCTGGGCAGATAACGTAATTCAAATTAAAAACATTTATCAGAAATATAAAAAAACAACACTTATCCACGATAGTATCTTAAAATTTTAATTATAAAATAGTCCAATTACAACTTAAAATAATTTTATTAAAATATTAGTTTTCGGTATTGCCGCTAACTTCATTTTTTTCATTCTTTTATACAACAAAAACTCCCTATAAGGATTGATCTATATTTCAGAGATTTAACGATGATACAGTCAGTTGAGAAATGTACAAAAGTAACAATAATCAATTATTAAACATTTTATATTAGAGAAAACAAATGAAAGAATTCATTTGTGAAAATTGAAAAATTACAAAAACGAAAATGATATCTTAACTTTTATTTTTTTTTAAAAAAAAACAAACAACAGAACAGAAAAAGCGAAAAAGAAGAGAAAATATTTATTTAAATTACAACTGCAGATTTTTTTTAAAATTCAAATAAGAAAATACAACTGTTTCTCTATGGAATATACGAACAATACAATCAACTGTGTATTTTTTGCTAACTCTTATATCTCCCTTGATATTGGTACTTTTAAATGAGTACAAAAAGAAATAAAAACAAGTATATATATATATATATATATATATATATATATATATATATATATATATATATATATATATATATATATAGTGTAATTAAAACCGGCAGTCGGTCATCATTTCAATAAGAATTCTTCGTTATAGATCTCGATGCACGTACATGTTTCTTCATCAACGCAAAAGTAATTAAAGTAACGCACGGAAGAAGAAGGGAAAAAAAACATCGAGTAACACGAGACGATATCTGTCGAGCGATCTCGAATGTCAGAAAAGCTCCAGCCGTTTCGTCCGTGTCAACTAGTTACAATTTTTACTGATGGTGCAGTCTGTCTGAACGTTTTTTTTTTCTCTTGTGTCTTTACGTCGTAGAACAGCAGCAGCCAGCTAACATCCGCAGCAGCAGCAGCACAGCGGCGGCGGCAGAGTAGCTCTAACTACACACAGCGTCCAGTTATTGATTTTGTAAGCAGCGCAAAAAGCTCGCGTCTATACTTATGCCTCTGTGAGAATTTTTCATTCTTTTTATATTTGTTTTCAAGTTTTATGCCGCGCCGCTACTTACCACTTGAGCCGACCCGCTCGTACGGCCCCCGCGCTACTAAAACCACGTCGGCCCGTTCGCCACGTATCTCTTCCACGAACTATAATACAATATGTGTCTCTCGCTTCTCAACATTCGACCAATGTATGTGCTCTTCTCTCTCCGACACATTCACTGTATCTTTTCCGCGTCCTAGTTTGTCCCCGTTTCAGTAATGGTGCTTTCTATGTAATATATATATATATATATATATATATATATATATATATATATATATATGCATCTATATGTATGCGTATTTGTGTTCTTCACTCAGAAATTTTACTACATGATGTTAGAGTTGACATAGTTTTCTTTTCTTTTGAATTTTTTTTTATCACAGAACCTCAATAACGACATTGTATTCAATAGCTGTATAAGTTCAATAAAACATGGATAAAATTCATGAAACAATTATGTAAATATCGATTAGAAATCTAGATGAAGTGTATATGAGATAGATTTATATATGTAACATACGTTTAGATACATAGAAATAATTCTGATTAAATTTACTTTCAGTTGTAACTGTATGACATATGTTCGAGTTCAAACGTTTGTATAGAAAACGCACCTTCGTTTGTACAAGTGAAGATAAACGATTTGTCACGATTAGTCCTATATAACTTTAAACTTTCCTATTCGACACATTCTTTATGTTATTAATAAAAAAAGTCGTGTTCAAGTGGATAAAGACTAAAAGATTGACTGGAACGTATATGTGATTTTACAAAAATGAAACAGTCTGCGATCAAATTAAAAAAGCACTTTTTTTAAAAAATGTAACGAGCGCAGTAACAAAATTCTCTCTATAATAAATCAAATTAACATCATCAACATAACCGTCGATCCACACCAAGCACTGTTGTACGTTGTACGCTGATGTTTTTGTGAATAACATTTCTGTCAACATCAAAGTTGGGCATTGATCGTGCAAACTTTAATGAAAACAGAAATGTTCACCAGTAATATGAACATTGTTATTTTTGTAATTGTAAATTACAAATTTATTTTGTAATAAATGTTTATATTTTCGCTAATTGTATCACTTAACAGTTCTTTCAAAAAGAGCACAAAAAACGTTTGATTTTCATATAAAACTTTGCACGCTTCAAAAAAGGTTTACATAAACAAACCGATAAATGAGTATTGCTATAAATATAAATTTCAAAACATTTTATATGCTAATTCGCAAGCATCTGTATTTATTTATACATCCATCTATCTATCTATCTGTTAATCTATTAACTTCTTTGAGTATTTAAGACAAGTTGCAAATCATAAATTTCATAAATACTAAATCAGACATTCTCAACAGATGTTCCACTGAACACAGACATTCTGCGAAAATTTTTAAAGTATTTATTTACTTGTTATTACAAATATCTGTATTTTGGTTAATTTTTACATTTTATTTTATACTTGAAATATGAGATGAAGATTAGGTACGTTTCTACAAATGAATTCTTTTTTCAACTTGAAAATCCACAAAAAATGTTTCTGTTCAAAAATGTTGAATAAAACTTTATTGATTATTT
>CM068318.1:8869986-8894986 GCA_034766995.1 Acanthacorydalis orientalis | reverse complement strand
ATGTTATTTTTGCGATTTTTTGAATACTTTCATGTGGAAACCTAAACTGAATCACTTATATTTTTAATATAGACTTTTTTATTTTATAATATAACATTTCTATTAATTACAGCAGATATATAATTATAGTAGAACTTTTTTTAAAATTAAAGAAATGAGGTCAGTGACTTATTTAAAAATTAATTCGTTTTGTACATAAATGACTTGATGTCAAAGTAAATACTCAAAAAAATTCAGTTTAACAAAAGAAACTAAAGCACGAATTAATTATCATATGTGATGGTAATTATGACAGTGGACTAATTCAAGAAACTGAAAAAATGATTTTATAATTTACTTTATATTGTAATTATTTATATTTTAATAATTTAGAAGAATTTACAGAAAATGTTAAAAAATGTACCGTTTAATGACTGAAAAGTTTGTCGGTAAACATAATTCTGTTTTCTTTTTTATTTTGATAGTGGACAGACACTTACTTTTCGGTATACTTTGTTTTTCTGGAAAAATGCATGTACTTATCTGATTTTTCTATAGAACTATATTCATTTTGAAGGTAAATAACCCTTAAGTCAACTTCCTGCTTAAAGCTCTCAAACGAACAATTATATTGCTATTTGAATACAAAATCTCTGGAGAAATCAATTATAAGGAGAACGAAAAATATTAAGGTAGAATCTGTTTATCGATTAAAAATACAATTGGTCAGATTTTTAAGAGAGGTTCCTTATCAGATGTTTTATAAATGTCTACATAAATATCTACATATATAAAACATCCTTAGATGATAGTGCAGAATTTCAGATCTTAGATCTTTGACCCCAAAAAGGAAGACCGAAAATATACGAAAAATTTCAATTATTTCCACTTGATGCAAGTATTCGATCACTTACAAAATAAAAACATAAGGATATAATGGATCTGTTACCATACATTCCATCAATTTTCCATGAATATTTTCATGCTCACAAAAAGAGAATACCGTCATTGAAGAAAATGAAGAAATCTCTAGTATTATTCTGATTATAATTATAACATATAAGTGAATACTGTTGTTTATAACTTCCTTTTTTGAATAAAACTGAAATATTTTCGTTATAAGTCATTTTTAAGATGTTTGAATAATTTTAAAAATAATCGAAGTCATATGAAGTACCAAAAAACACATTTTTTTCATGATACTCTTAAGGATTTATAATTACATAAAAGATTTACATTATAACAGTAAGTATTTTGGAAACTATTTTGCTACCTAATTGAAAAATATTTTTTATTACACACAAATGTAAAAGTCTAAATATCTCGATACGAAAAATATATGACTTATAATTGTCGGCATTATCATAATTGTCGGCACTGTGGTCAATTTAGTAAAATTTTTAAAACATTGTTTCAAAACTTTGGAAATTAAAATATAGTTTAAAAATAAAATGTAAGAAATAAATAAATATTTAGATATAGCTTTACTATACCTACATATTTATTTATTTCTATAAGTCACTTATAATACTTTTATTATAAGTGAATTATAATTAGAATGTAGTAAAATAGCTATTTTTAATTTTTTTGTATCTATCACGTTTAAATTTTGTTACAAACTGTAAACGTAGTGTAAAATGTAACACGTATACGATATTAACAATGTATATACATCTCAATAAAGAATATAATAATAATAATAAAAGTATAGTAAACCTATTAAAATATATCTCAGTAAAACTGTAAATATTCTTGTGACGAGTCATTGTCGTGACGCCTAAACTGAGAATCCCTGCATTAAATAGTTTCTCCATTCGGTAAGTGACAGCACTTGAAACATTCCCGTCGACATGTCTGTGTGTACTTATATATGTAAATAATGGACGAGGGATCGAGGAAAAGGGCTAAGGGATGTTTTACGAGTGTGCTGACCATAAAAATATTTTCGAAAATAAACAACGTTTCGCTAGAATTCCATAAAAAGTTGTAAAAAAAAAAGAAAAAAACGTATCGCGGTCGATGTAGTAACGTCAACATACACAAGTTTACGTCGTGTGTGGTCTATTTAAAGTTTAGACGAAAAGCAAACATTTCCATACGAGCACGAGTGGATTAATGCTCGCTCTTCGTGCACGCAGCCCATCGACCGACCTCTCTCTGGCTCACATCACTCGATACACACACACACACACGCACGCGGATAGAGCTGAGTCGTCGTATCCTTCGCAGATTCACGGACGGACGCATGCATCGTTCCTCGTTGCGCGTCTATGACTTAATTATCGGCGCGACATTAAGCTCCGATATTGTTATAGCGTCGCAATGTCGTTATTACCGTACATGCGGCGGAATCATATCGAATTAATGGCACTGCAAAATTTCAAACGTCGTCGTCATCGGCGCGCGTACCGTTCACATTCGTCGTCCGTTCGTGCTAATAGCCTCGGTTCATATACATGGTCAATTACCCGAAACGAGCCGCTCGAATCATTACAATAATAGCGGGGCGTCCGTTCGTCCGTCTGGCGGGAATCGTTATATGGAAAACAGAGACCTTCATCGATCAGTGAACAGTTCTTGCGTATTGCTCGACAGGTAACATTATTGTACTGCGTCCGGTATCGAACATGCAGACGAAATTGTTAAGAAAGCTAACAGAAAGGGTTGATGATATGTGTTTAATTAGAGAAATTATCAGAATAGATAACTTCAGAAAAAAAAATAGTTGAATTGTTCAATAGTGATATGAATGAGTCAATATTTAAATAAAATACAATATTTTTTAGTGCCTAAGCTATGATCAGAATTTCTAATTAAACATCTGAATGGAAAAAGAATACATTTTTTCAGAAAAAAATCAATTTCTACAACTAAATATTCAATTATTGATTATTAATAATTTATATAATCATCTTCAGAGCGACGAATAAAAAACTGATTTTTATACTTGGGAGTACTCTAAGGAGGATAACACCATCTAAATCATAGAAACTATTATCAAAATGATCATAAACCAGTTGTTTAACATTTCAGTTCATTTTGTTCAGAATTTGTGTATCTGTGAAGAGTAAATTTTCTCATGTGAAAGAAAATTTAACTACAGTACTCTAATTGTAATTGTGAAGAGTATATATTCCCACAAAATGGTGATGATTAAATTTAAATATTTTTTTTAAAAAATTTACAAATGTAAAGTGACTTAAAATGAATGTTTTCATTTATGGTTTCAATTATTAGGCTTTGATTATTATTAGGTTGGTAGAAAAATAATTGCCTAGTATGACCTTCAAATTCATATACATTTTAAGCTTTCTTGATTTTCCTGGCTGTTTTAAGTGGTCCAGAACTGTTAGATGGCAACGCCTAACTTTTGTGCAAGCTTTCGAATTGTTGTGTGTGGTTTTGATTCAACTAACGCCTTCACTTGGTCGTTATGAACTGAAGAACAACGCCCGCGGCTTTTTTTATCCAACACGAACATTTTTGGAACCTCTATTGCACCGTACGTTCCTTAACAATACCCATACCAAAAGCATCGTTTAGTTTACGAGCAGTTTCTGTTGCTTTATCACCCGTTTTGTACTTTTACAAAAAAATAGTCTAATTAACTTCTTTTCCATCTTTAATTCAGTAGCCTAATTTGAAGCAAAATTATTAATAAAACCAAAGTTGATGTTACCAAAATACAGGCCGAAAAATTCACTTTAAAATGATATTAGCATGAACTCAATGAAATGACACTTTTATTAATAAAAAATTAAGGTGTTAGAATTCAGGAAACAAAACATGAAATTATTTTCCTACCAACTTAACAGATCAATCAATTAATTTATTGATTCATAAAAAACGACTATTTTTTTGTTATAAATAGTTTGCTGAGAAAAGAAAGTAAGAAATGAAACTGCAAAATCCTAAATAGTCTATTTAGACCGGAAGAAAAAAATAGACAGGAATTCTATCCTTTAACAACATAAAATAAAATAAGCTAATTGTTGATCTTATTTATACTATTTGAAAAAGTTTCAAGAAAACTATTTCAGGCTATTTAATAACTTTTAGGTTCATTAAAAAATGTAACTGAGAGGGAATTAGTATTACAAATAATCTCTTATTTCGAATTTGGTAAATATAAGATTAAAATAAATAAAAAAAATTATAAAGTGAAGAAATGTCAAAACTGGTAATAATTTATTTTTTATTATGAAAATAGACATGTATCCTCATTAGATTTTCTATAAAAAAAGAAGTTTGAATTATATCTGTGTGAAAATTAACACATTTAAATCACTCAAGTGCTTAATAATTTGCGATATAGAAACATAATAAATAATACGACAGAATTTATTCTTAAGTCATTAAAAAATAGATTTAATATGTTATATATATACAATTTTGTTTAGAATATCTGATTAAATATTATGAGAACGATTAAATGTAAACGGGAAGTCGTGCAGAAGAGTACTTTACTAACTCAAGTTAAACATACAAGATAAGCACAAGTGAAGCAGATACAAGACGTCTATTAATTACAGATCCTCGATGACATTTTGCAACTAGTTTCAACTCAGTTTAATGAATAATCAGTCTACATGGACGAGGTTCAATTTCACTTAACTCATACACCAACTAACAGATAATTGGATGCATTTTTGTTGATTTCAGTATTGTAGAATAATTTAAATTCTAATAAAGTACAATTTAGTTATTGTACATATATACATGCATATATAATATATATATATATTTATTGGTAATTGCTAAGAACAAGAAACAGAAAGAGAAAAAATCAAAAAAACCGACAATTATTTATTTAATATGCACAAATTATTTAGATCTTTTCTTACACCTATTCTATTATTTTTATGTATATTATTTTATGTATATTAATACATAAAAAAAAAAACAAAAGTTATTATAATATTAAAATTCATGTTTTTCAGAAAAAGCTTATAAAGTTTTCTAAAACTGAAATTCCTCTAATTTTCCAAAACTGAAATTCCTTCAAGTTAAAGCACTTGTTCTGATGATCATCGTCGTTTTGGATTATTCATCTGAATGTTTGTTCTTCACTAAAAGTGGAGAATAGAAACTAAGATGGATAACAGTCTAAAAAGATGAAAACATTCAAATACAAAAACAGAAACATTTAAATTTTGTTACTTGAGATTCGAAGCTTTCTAAATTGTTGTTTGAAAAAAAGATTAAATAATCAATTCTATATCTTGATAAATTTAAAAAGTGTAACAATTAATTTACAGAAGTATAGTTTTAAGCAATTAACCCCACTATTTAAATGAATAATAAATGAAGGAACAAAAAAAATCTCAATGGTAATACCGTAAATATCAGAGCGCTTAGACATAGAGAAAATCAGAAATTGTAGATTAAAAAATTAAAACAATTTTTGACATTTGGCTATGAAAGTGTTTAGCTTGAAAGGATTCAAAATTAATTTGTAAAAATTAATTGATAACTATCAAAATTTCTAAATCCCTGCTTTCTAAACTTTTAATACATACTCAAAAGCTCAAGAATATTCGCAGTTTACACGATTTAACAAATGAATCATCGTTATTTTAACACAGTTTTTATTCATCCTACACAGTACAAAACTTCTTTCTGATCAAAAATGTTTAATAGTTATTGAAAATATTCAATTTCTACTGGACATTTCAATGACAATACCATCATCCTCAAAACACTAAGATACAGAAGAGTTTGTTCTTAAAAAAATGGTTATGTGGTCTGTGGATTAAAAAAATCAATTTTGAAAGTGAATTTAAAGTTCCAGAACTGTATTCTAATAAATGTTAATCAATATTTCCAAAATGTATTGACTTCTCAATTTTTGTAATATTTTCAGAACTCATTGATCTTTAAAAGAGTTTGATATTGAAATATTCAAAATATATCCTAGTCATCAATATTTATTTTTGTAATATTTAAATAAATCCAAATTACACATATTCAAGATATTTAAATCTTGAGACTTACAGTTCTCAAGTTTGAAAATTTTAAACATTTAATATTACTCATTTTTCATTATTGCATCATTTTTAAATTCGTCTCTACGCTTTGATATAATTTCTTGCATAGATTATAACTAAGCAAATTTAATAAAAAAACAATTTATATAGTAAATTTAAAAATTTGAACTTTTCCCATTTACATCTTTCAATTTTTGAACAATGTAAAAAATTAATACTTAAGAAATTTGTGTAACGATACACAAATCATATGAAAATGTACACATTTTTTTAAATAATATGTGAACATTTTCTTAAACGAAATTCTATTTGATTTATATATTTTATAATATGCAAATACAATAATTTTACAGAGTATAAATCTGATATATACATATATATATATATATATATATACACATATATATATATATAAATGTATGTATATACTTTATATACATATATATATATAAATGTATGTGTATACTTTATATATATATATATATATATATAAAGTGTAAATATTATTTGAAATACCATCTACTTTTAAAGATGTTGAATTAATGATCTAAATCATTCTAAAACAAATCGTACCTAAGCGATTAACTCGATTGAAATATTAATCAATTAAATATTTACTCAACAAAGTAAAATTTCAAAGACAGAGGCCATATTTTATATACATACATATATATATATATATATATATATATATATATATATGTATATAACTTATACAAAAGTTTAATTTACATCGCTTCATTTAAAATAACCAAGCAATAAACTTTGCCTTTGTCAGATTTACCTCAATATATTTTCAAGTACCTACAGATATAACAAAAACAATAAATTACGGAGTTAAAGGAATATTTGTACCTCTCGTCGTTACAGGTTATTAAATCTTCGATTTTTTTTTCTGTGTTCAGAGTCCACAAAGTAAAGATTACGGAGGATTTGAATCGTTTTCGCATCGTTTCATTGTTATTAATTGTTTTATGTATTTTTATAAATAACTTTTTTTAAATTATGAAAAGTTATGTTTGTATAACAGAAGTAGATAAAAATATTATTATTTAAGAATGGAATTGATTTTTTTTCACATATTCGTATCAAAAAAAAAAAAAAAAAACAGTAAGATAGAATTATATAGAAAATTGTGTTAATATGTCATATGTAATAAATGTTTTTCATTTGTAATAATTATTTTAGAATAGTAATTTGATACCATATTTAATTTTATATTATTTGATTGTTATCAGATAACTATTAAATGTTTCTTTCAGAAATTTAATTATTTTCTCATCTCAAAACCACAAAAAAATGTTCTGATTAAAAATTTTCAATAAATGTTTTTTATTCCTTTATGATTTTGGTTTATATTTCGATGGAAATTATCAGGTTCCAGATCCTAGAATATTAAAAAAAACTAGAATATAGAATTACTAATAACTAATAATAAAAAAATGATCTATAATTATTTATTGAAGATTTCAATGAGAAAACATTGTTTTCTGATCAAAATGTTCAATAAATAATAATATTTAATTATAAATTACGAGATGAGAGAACAATTTACATGTGAAATCAAATTCAGCCACACCATCACAATTATATTGGATACTATTCACGGGAAACTCTTTTAAAGATTGATTTTCTACGATTAATGATAACTGATTGCAAGAAAAGTATTCATAAGAAATAAAAATATAAAAAGTCTTTGAAATGATTTCGCAATTGACAAATAAATACTTTTTTTCTGGTGTTGTTGAAATATTCATCAAATATGATCTATCATTTTTGATTCTTGATTTTTGCACATTTCAATGCCGGTGCCATCACCTTAAGAACATCAAGTTACTAGAAAATCTTTTTGAAATCGAAAATTTAATTTTCATTTTTTAAACTATTCTTATTGCTAAATTTAAAAACACTAAATTTTGTAATTTAGTTCTGGACTTCCAAGGTATCCTCTGGTCTTTCTCGAAGAATTCTCTATTAACACTGACGTCGGGACATGTAAAAATAAATTTGTTATGAATTGTTAGTTGTATGAGAGACACGTACAAATACGTTTTTTTGCATACCATCGATTTAGAGTACAAATACAAGTTAGTATATAGGTAAATTTAGGCACAAATAGCACATCTAACTGGTAGATGCAGTATACAATCAATCCGACGCCAGTGTCATAAATATTTATGGCTGAGTTCTGAGTTGCAACTTCATAACAATGTCATAAGCAGGTATTTGTCACTTTGAAGCATTATTAGAGTTTTAATTTTAATGTTATGTTTAAGATCATTATATTTCAAATCGATAATAAAATAGTTCTACGCTCTTTTATATCATGAGTACAATTTTTGACTTGAATAAAATAATATTTGATAAATTAATGACTTTTTGTGATAATATATTATACAAGAAACAGTTCCTCGTGTGAAACTACAAAAAGTACATTAAAATTCACAATAATTTAATAATCAGATCGATTTTTCGCAATATCTACTTAGTATCAACTCAATTTTTCCACCCGTGTTTCCACTATCACCCAGCATAAATGCAACACATCAAAGTGCTAAAGACCAATAAGTCTGATCAATGTACAGAAAGGTACACACAATTCACGGCATAATACTCACGAAAACAAACACTATTAATCTTTTTTTCAATACAAAAAAGACTGGGATGTGGATCGTCAACTAATTTTGTTAATTGAATTTAAATTTCACAAATTATTCTCTTTCTTTCCACAAACCATAATTTTTTTTTCTGATATTGTTGAAATGATCATCAAATATGATCGATCATTTTTGATTCTTTATTTTTGCACATTTCAATGACGATGACATCACCTTCAGAGCATCAAGTTACTAAAAAATTTTTTGAAATCGAAAATTTAAGTTTTATTTTTTAAACTATTCTCATTTTTTTCATACAAGATATTTTATAGGAAATTTTAAACTGGATTTGTTCCATATATATATACACACAGAGAGATACAGACATGTGTGTATATAAGTGCACATGTACATACACTTAACATGTAGAAATCGAACCCGAACGCTATTTCGCGAGCAACAAATAAAAGAAGATATATTACGCGGGCAGTGGATCAAACCGTGTGACGGTCTCCAGCGACGGACATCGAACCAAGACACGTTCTGCCACGGAAATAATTCATGCATGCATGCTTGCATGCACACACGAGTCGTTGTCATTGCAGTCGAAAACAAAGAAACACATTCGCATACACATTCACAACGAAGTGAAGACGTAGAAGAACACAAACAACATGTATCGTACTCTCCACGGTAATACAATATAAATACGTTGGGCTCGGGTTCGTGTCAGCAACATAAAAGAGAGATATTCAAAACCGAAAACATGTTTCTTATTAAACACGTCGTCCGCTTTTTTCTTGCACGTCGATCGGACACTCGCACGCACGCATCGACGATTCCGCCTCGCGAAATAAAATACCATCGGTGTCGATACACACAAACACACACACACACAGGCTCCCATACATTTTTATATATATATTTGAACATAATACGGATGTTGAGGGAAAATGATCAGAAATGTAAATGTATTCGAAGTATTAAATATATATATATATATATATATATATATATATATATATATATATATATATATATCTTTATAGGTATGTATGCTCAGGGACAATAATCTTTATATTTGATATCATTATCTCGGCGACTTAGTGACCATGACGACAGAGTAAAGACGACAGGCTAAACCACTAGAGATTGTAATAGACATTCGAGATAATATTCTTTTTTTTCCTCCGTAAGTACTCCATTACATCCTGCTTTTATATACGTGTGAATGTGTGTGTGTGTGTATGTGTGTGTGTGCACGTTCATTATATACACATAGGTAAAGTATTATTACAGTAAACCGAGCACATGTTGCCTCCTCTATCGTATATACCCCATCTGGCGTCACTGACAATCCTTCTCTCCCTCCAATCTGAACCAGTCAGTCACTATGAAAATTTCAGTGCAAGGTCGTCGTTGGACATTTAATACGTTCGAGATGGTATTAAAAAGAATGGTGGGTCCCAAACATCGACGAGATTATGTCAAAATTCCGTACGATTATGTCACGCAGTATCTACTTAATGATAGTATATTAAAAAAATGTACACACACACAGTCACAGGAACGTACATGGGTGCTCTCAAATATAAATACATCTTAACTGACTTTACTAAAAAGATATTGTGTTATATTCGATCAGAGTTTTAAACGAAAACCACTTAGCGAGATGGAACTTACTGACAAATACTCACAGATAGATTTTTTTATACAGCAAATGTTTATAAAGTAAACATCTTAATTTTATTCACGTATAGATTTATATATATATATATATATATATATATATATATATATATATATATAGGTAGATAGATAGATATTTAGGTGTACTTTTAACAAGTTCAGTAAACTTATCAACAAGATCACAAAAAACCATATATCAATGTTCGTAATTTGAAATTGAACAAATTGAAAAGATAAATAATGATTATAAATATAAGATTTGATCGAACCAATAAAACAAACAGAATAGTTATAAAGTCAATCTGTCATATTTGTTACTGTTAGCTGTTTGGACACTTTGAATTCTTATAGAGTTCAAAACGTACAATTTTACTGTGTTCTTTTTTGAATTATTTACGGATCATTGACTACAGATTCGTTGAGTTCTCAATTATCTAAAATTAAATTAAAATGCTTGTTTTAATAACACGTATTGATGTTTAAAGTTGTATTATTTTCGGAGTTAGTCTTCTTTTCAATGATAAATTTAACAATTAATAGATTTATTTTTTAGTTTATTTAACAAAGTTTGAGACATCAATAGAATATTAACTCTCCGTTCCGATGCAGTAAATGCAGTTGACAGCGTGTTTTTATTTGCAAATATAAATATATAGTTAAAATATAACAATAAAGGTTTTAAAAATTAAAATTCAAATATTGATATTAACCTCATTTTTTAAATTAAGCACAGATACAGTCTTTTTTTTAAAATATATCTGAATATTTAACTCTCCTCTTCTGAAGCAGTAAACTCAGCTGAGTGTTTTTATTTGTAAATATCTGTCATGATATTTTTTATTATATTTCTTTATCTTCTTGTCATATACATGTTATATTGATACAAATCGCTAGAGTAAAGACTGACTTGATGTTCAACTAATTAAAAATCCTTCTATTCCTTCATAAATAATAATTTTCATGAAACATATTAGAGGCAAACTATGTTTGCTGCACCGGAACGGAGAGTTTTAAAAAGGTACCGTGCTGGAAGCGTTAATATAGTTTTTAGTACTATGGTTGAATTCTTTTAATTTCCTTTCACAAATGGAGTTTCACCTACATTATAAAGTTATAAATAACAAAGATATTTAAAAAGTAGATTGTTCTCTACCTTAGCATTTTAAAGATGACAAAATAAGTACTCATATGCAGTAATAAAAAAAATGATTGATATTCAATAATTGGAAACAAGTGTGATTTGCAAGGATGAGTAAAAAATTCATATGCGAGAGTGAATTCAACCAAAACTATAATATTGTAAGGATTTTTAGATATTCGTTGTTTTATTTTAGAAAATTGTCCAATTTAAGCATTCAAAAGAATTGAAATACAATTTTTGGCACTAATTAAATTATAATATTTTAATTCTCTTTCACACATGAATTTTTCACACTTATTATAAAAATTGGAGATATCGAAGATTCAATTTTATAAAATTAAAATTTCTCATATCTTGCTCTCTTGGGATGACACCATTGCCATCGAAATACGATTCAGGAACAATCAAGTACGATCAATTATTGAACAGTTCCGATTAGAAAGTATTTTATAATTTATTTATTCATTTTTTTAAAAAAATAAAGAACAAACTCGTCACTAAAATATAATGGTAACAAATTTGAATTATCCTTTTCATTTTTCAGTTTATCAACCTTTGGAATAAATGCAGCATCTTACAGTACAAATATTCAAAAATAGTTTTATATATCTACAATAAGTGTTGCTATTGACTGATTTGAACACTTTTTTTTATAAAATATTCGATTACAAAACTATACATACATACAAATATATCTGTCATGATATATTTTATTATATATATATATATGTCATAATATTTTTTATTATATTTCTTTATTTTCTTGTCATACACATTTTATATTGATACAAATCGCTAGAGTAAAGATTGACTTTAATGTTCAACTAATTAAAAATCCTTATTTTCCTTCATATATATATATATATATATATATATATATAATATAAATGTATATATATATATATATCAATGTCGTACTCAGGATTTTATCCGGGGGGGGGGAGGCGAGTGGAACGGATAAACATTTTTTTAATGTAAATTCAATAAAATGTATTAGGTGATTATAAAAAAAAATTAAAGAATAAAATCCAGTTTTCTATTCTTTTAAGTAAGCTCTTGAATAACTTCAGTCGTGATTACGTTAATTACATTTTTTGTGTATGTACAGGGGAAAGTGTTGTTTTTTACTTTTCTTTGGGGGGTGCCAGAGCTCTCTATCCCCTAAGTGCACCACTGATATATCTAGCTGTATATATATATATATATATATAAGTAAGTGATTAAAACTATTGAGATAGGAATTCTCTTTCCAGACAAATGATTAAGGTATCCAAACATCAACCGAAGTGTAAGTAACCCAAATAGTTTACATAGTGCGTTCGTTCGAGGTCTATACAAGTGCGTGCGTTATATATGTAAGTTCATACCTACGCGAAGAACAAACACAAAAGGTTCCTAGTGTGCGGGAGTTCATCTTTGACGACCAGAGACATAAAGGACAAGGCTCGACATTCGCGACGACAATGCGACATTCTCTTATAAACGTCAACGTCGTCCGTCTCTGTCGGTGACAACATATCAAGAGCACTGTGTTCGCAGACACGTCCATTAATTAACGGGGTACGAGACGTGGAGGAAGAGTGACGTCGGCTGCCTCCATTCGCTAACAGACAAACGCAAACAGATGATGGATGCACTTAAGCCAACAGACAACGTCTTGTCAAAAACGTTGCTGTGGCCATCGACGGAACAGATTGCACGTATGACGCATCGTTTAAAATATATACGGCCCCGTGGCCGTTCACCTAGAGGACCACGCAGACTCGACATCAAAGATTTTCAGATTTCAGTGATTCGAATTGTAAATGTACTCTATTTTCAGTGGAAAGACGTGTTTATACATACAAGATGTTCTTAAAACACATTTCGGATTTTTTTTATTTTTATTTTGCCACATTATACCAAAACTTTACTTGGGTTTTCCATATCTTCTTTTGATCTCATTTTGAAATCTTGTTGCCGTATCTTACAGTCTGAGCCAGTCTTGTACGATTTCATAGGTAAATCAGGTGCGTACTTTTATATATGTGTATGTTTTAACATGCATGCATACAGCACTGTTACAGAAATCATATTACAAAAAATATTACATTCTCTTAAAATACTTTTTTTGCAGACGAATTCTTTTTTCTTGACAAACTAGACAAACTTTTTCGATTAAAAATATTTAATAAATTATTTTTGATTATTTCCGATTGTCGCTCATGCGGATTTCGATTTTTCGGTAACTTAACACTAAGAATGATGGTATTGTAATCAAAGAAGGTGTAATTTAAAACAATCAATAATAATTTATTTAAATCTTTGGTGGGGTCGTGGGATGAAAAAAGAATTCATCTGTGAAAGTGAATTTATCCACATTGTCAGAACTGTTATTCTAACATAAGATATTACTTTCATACACAAACATTTTCAAAAATATTTCACCACTTCATTCATAAACTTAGTATTTTTTTTCTTTATTATCTCGTTCGAACAAAGAAATAAAAACATATTTTATGGAGATACTTAACTTTCAAAAATGAATTTTTCACTTTGCCCATAAACGAGGAAACCATTTTCTGATAAAAAATGTACAATTATTGATTATTGGTAATTTTTGAATATTTATTTTTATCCACATTTCGATAATGATCTCATTATCTTCAGAGTGTTATAATCCAAAAAATCTGTATTTAAAGAAATTTTAATCATATTAGCGCTTTAAACTTCATAAAATCACCATCAAAATATGCATAAATAATCAATAATAAAAACCAATTAATCAATCACAATATAGTTATATCTCTGTTGTTAAAATTCACTTTCACAAATAAATTTTTCTTTCAGCCTACAGACCATAAAAATAATTCTGGTTAAAAATGTTCAACAAATTATTATTGACCATTTTTACTTATAGTTTATGAACATTTCAATGGTGATTTTATCATCTTCAAAGTGCTAAAGTACAGATAATGTGGAATTTTTCAAAAAATATCAATGATTTATGGAACCTTTTTGATAAGAAATAATTGTGTTGTTTGTGGGACGAAAAAGATCAATTTATGAAGCTAATCATTAATCGATTCCTGTGCATTTTGAATTAAAAACTTATGCTTGTAGTTGATATTTTTAGTGAACGCATAATTTCAACAAACAGCGGTTTTTATTAGCCTGCGCGTTCGCCTGATTTAAACCCTCCCGATATTTTTTTCTGGCTATTTAAAAGAACATGTATATACGTTAATAAACCAAAAACTATCCTGTAGCTAAAGAACAACATACGAGGAGAAATTCGAGCCTTATGTCCAGAAATCGCGAGAGAAGTGATGGAAAATGTCTTAGAAAGAGGTCGACTTTGTGAAATCGAAAATTGGCATCATTTACGTGATGTCATTTTTCATGTATAATCAGGAAAAATTCACCATAGTTGTACTGTGTAAAAGATGAAAATATTATAAAACAAAAAAAATATTAATAATTTAAAATCCCTTCGTTCTTTTTGTGCCACCTGCATAATAAAATATTAGGTTGGTGCAAAAATAATGGTGGTTTTATCATTTGAAAACCGTTCAAAAAACGCAATTATTTTGCACCAATCTAATATTTAACCCTTTGCACTCGGAGATTTTTAACCACACCTACTAGCAACTTAAACATATTTCTTTACAAAACAGTAAGTATCAAATAACTACAAATAAAATGATATAGCATTGTAAATATTTTTTTATTCAAATGAAACTTCAAAAATACAATTATTAATTCATGTTTTATAGAAAAAATAATATTGTTATTTGTTAGATTTACGATGTCCCTCAGAGGCGACAGAATATTGGAAAGGGTTAATAAAATGTTTTAAAAGACAATTTAATATTAAAGAATATAAAATAAACTTCTTTGCTATAAACACTATTTGTTCAATGTTTTAACTAAATAGATTGATTTAAATATATTTTTTCAGGTACATCTCGCTTGTTATTCAATTTTTTTACATCATACACAAAAGTCAAGTCGATATACATAAGTTCTTATTTGGAGATCGAAAATGCCCGCTTCCAACTGTTGGAGAAATATTAGTTTTAATTTACTGACTCTACAAAAGGACTGTAGAGACTTGAAAATCGTAAATTTAAAACTGAAATCAATTAATTTGATTCAAGTACTCATTGATATACAAATATATATATATATATATATATACAATCATATTCTCTCTTTGTTTCGATCGTTTGTATTTTTGAAAATGTTCTTTAATAAATCATCATTATTTTTTATTCATAGCGAATACGTTTAAAACGTTTTTCTTATTTAGTATTCTTGGTATTTTCCAATAAAATATTTTTCAGTAATTAAAAATATTTCATTTCGACACGTTTTCAATCTCTAATTAATTTCGTTTGCAGGTTTTTCTTGTTTACATTTTTTTAAGTGGAAAATACTTGGAAAGATATCGAACGAAAATGTGTTTTTCTTTTTAAATCTGTTCCGTTCTAATATACTTTTCAATGATCAAATTTAATAAGTTATAAACAGGAATCTGATCGAACAATTCACAATATTCGTTTAAATAGAATTTTATTTAATTAATTTATATATTTTATTAATGTTGAACGTAATATAATTAAAATTTTTATATGATTTTCTTTGATTCGAGTTCAATTTCTTTATACAATTTGTTAAATAAATTATATAGAAAACATTTTTTTTCCAATTTAATGGAAAAAAATTATATATTGCAAAATGTGAATTAAAAAACAGTTCTAAGAATTGTATCTAAAATTATAAAACCTTCTTTTTATTATTTAAATAATTTCTGGACATAACAACCGTTCTCATATGTATTTAAATATTTAAAACACATATTGCTAGAAATATTATTTATGGTTCTTTCTCTTCTTTTTATTAAAATTGCATACATTTCACTTTATATCGAAATACATTATGTACATAAATCATTTTTTATTAAAATATAGTTTTTATCTTTTACTAACAATCTATTATACTATTTCCTATCTCACTTTTAATCGGCTCAAATTTAAAACCCTTACAATGTCTTCAAACGATTTTATTATTTTATCTCTCAAGTTGTGGGTAAAATCATTTTTTTTATTCATATTGATATCTATTTTTAACTTCCGTAAAGTTCCCAATACGAATAAAAACTTACGTGGAATTTGCTCGCAACATGTATCGATTTTTTTTCCTTCTATAAAGATTTTATTTTCAGTCTTATGTATTTTTTAAATTTGAATAATACGTGGGCGGTTTAAATAAAAACAACAGATATGAAAAGATATTTTTTTCTTATTTATAATTCTAATATGAAAGTTCAAAGTATCAAATGAATTCGCTTTCCTTGTAATTCATGTTTGTGATTATTATAAAAATTTGTGGAGAAGAATTTATTTGATTGGTCTCTAAAATAATCCTACACGAGTATCTTCTGGATGTGATTGAGTTGTAGGAGTAAAAATGGTTTTATCGAAATTGATTTTTGAGTGAGATAAGAAAAGGTAGTGACTTGAAACTAAATTTAAGAATATATATATATATATATATATATATATATATATATGCACATATTTATTGGAAACTTATGGAAAAGAGAAGCATTGAATTGTTTGAACTGGAAAGTTTTTGAAAAGGCTTTCATCCAGCAGTGGGTCGAGAGAGTGATGATGATGATGATTACATGTGTGTGTGTATGTATATATATATATATATATATATATATATACATATATTTAAAAGTTTTGAGCCGAGCAGCCAACAGTGAGAAGCTGCCAACCACCACCACTAAGATAATAATCATATAACGCACACATATACAGGTGTTTAGGTTTATAGATCTTTAGGTTTATGTCTTAAATTAAAAAAAAGATATTAGAATGAATGTTAAACAGATCAGTGAGAGATGTTTTAGATTTGAATAATATCTCAAATAAAATAAAAAAATACTGAAGTACATATTTATAGAAGAAAAAAATTAATCTGTTGGAAACAAAAACTGTTGAAAATATCATTCGGATAAGACAAAAACAAAGACAGCAGAAAAAGATAATAAAATAATTATACAGAAAGTAAAAATAAATCTTTGTTTAAGTATAAGAGAAATTGAAAAATAGTAAATGCTGATATTTCTACAGAAAAATGTGAGAAGAAAATTAAACAATTTCTATTTAAGAAGCGATTTTCAGAATAAAAAGACAGATTTATATTATTTTTTTAAGAATTTTATTAGATGAAATAAGAAACGAAAATTGTAATTTTAAAACGACTTATTGTAAAATGTGGTTTTTCTATATCTCTTAGGATTTTAGAATAAATACCCTCATCAGCAATCAAAAATAATCAATATTCAATTATTCAAGTTTTTAATCAGAAATATTTTTTTAGCTTGCAGGGTGAATTAATTAGTAGAAAGAGGCGAGAATTGAGAATCAGTAGAAAAGGAGAGATTGGTAGAAAAGGGCGAGTAAATTTAATAACAGATTCAAAAATTATAATTATGATATCAAGATATATTTTTAAAGAAAACGTTTACACTTTGAAAATATGTAGAGAACCACTTCTTTGATTATGATTGACTGATTCTGATAATACAGCGATTCCTTTCCACAAATAAATAAAAAAATAAAAAAATATACTATTTAAAAACGATAATGTTGCTATACAAACAATCAAAATAGAAAATAAGCAATCAGATACTTCGAAAAAGTCCATTATATTCGATTACAACTAACTAAACTGAAACTACAAGTATACTAATTTTTTTCCTAAAAGTTTATCATGCTGTAAAACGAGTGATATCAAAGAAACTAACTTTTATTTTTCAACTTAATACTATTGGAAATATTTCAAACGGTATTTCAAAACAAGACTGTCATAAAAAAAGACAATTCTCGACTGCTAGGGATTTAAATATTTTTTTTAAAACAAACGAAATACGGTAATAACATTCTTACAGCACGATTAAGGTTTAGAAAACTAGTCTATTAAATTTTATAAGATTTACTTATAAAATTTGGTTCTCTCGAATATAATTAACATTAAAATGTACCCATTACACTTTCATAGTGAGTTTTTTAAATACATTTCAAAACAAAGAGATCATAAAAATATGCTAAATACTTTATTTACTTTAAAGATCATATAATCATTCCAAGAATTTCGAATAAAATAAAGTAAACTAAAAGTGAGCAAATACTTTCGAATTGTAATTTATATACACATTTATATATATATATATATATATATATATATATATATATATATATATATATATCCACACACCTACACATATGAATAAATACATATAAGTTTATATGAAATCAGAAACGTTGTAAGTACTTTTCCAGTGATGTAAAAAAGTATTAATCATATAAAAAATATGAACGATATCTTTCTAAGAATTATTATACGGCATAACATATATATATATATATATATATATATATATATATTTTCACTGGTATTAATATGTTGCGTTCATGGCAAAGAAAAAAAATTAGTGTTAATTTTTACCGAGCGGATCGAAAAAGAGAAAGATGCGTTCAAACGAAACGCACAGATCGTAGAGAGATACGAAATGGCCATGTTTTATTCTGG
Organism: Acanthacorydalis orientalis; assembly: GCA_034766995.1. Lineage (NCBI taxonomy): Eukaryota > Metazoa > Arthropoda > Insecta > Megaloptera > Corydalidae > Acanthacorydalis > Acanthacorydalis orientalis. Next base: position 8,876,006 of record CM068318.1, on the reverse strand, counting down.
ATCGGCATTTCGGTTAAATAAGAGCAGAGCACACATGCGGAAGATCAATAACATCTTGATATTTTATGATTCGTTTCAAGAGCGTCGAATTGTAGAGCCGACGACATGAGGAGTGTGAGTGAGCGTGTGGCGTGTCAGTGGGGACGGGGAATACGACGGGAATGTTTCGGATGCCCGACAACGAGTGACGTACGGGGGCGAGAGACTGACGACGACGACTACACAACTATAAAAAAATATATATATATTTATATAGCTCAGAGCGAAGGAACAGCTCGCAGACAGTCGTTCCAGTTCGATACAACTGAATAGCTCCTCATCAAGCACGCTTCTACAGTTTCCACTGCGCAACATAGCGTGGATTTAATGCTGTTTCATACACAAATACAGAACACACTCCCCAAACTCATATATATATATATATATATATATATACATACACACTAATAATATGTCGATGTAATTATATACTTTAAAAAATAAATGTTTACAAGAAAATTCATATAAAAAACTAAACATTAAACGAAACCTCAGATGAAAAATTATTTTTTTACCTTCAAAAAACATTTTTTTCTATAAATATCTTCTTTGTACAGATATTTTCTAACTGATGCGATACTTTTTTATACGGATTCAAATACAATCATCTCTTTTTGCATGTTGTTCATTTCGATTTTACCTGATATCAATTTATATGGTTATGAAATATTTATTCTATTTATAGGATGTTGTAGACATTTATTATTAATTTAAATGCTAGTCGGAAAACAATAATGTCCTACGTATAGTAAAATGTAATATAGTTTCATAGACATAAGAAGAAATACTTTCAATTATCTGTTTCAAATTCATTAAAAGAAGATTTGGATGACTGTTACACAGATGATATTAAAAAAGTGTACACTTATCACAAATCTACTGTTGATGGATTAATTAATATAATACCTGAAGATTGTACTAATATGACAGTGATCTTGAAATAGGTGAGACAAAGATAATAACTGCAAATTTTTATCACAGTATAATTTTTGGTAATATGACTAAATTCACTTTCAAAGATGCTTCTTTCACTCAACCCACAAAACTGTGCCTGTATCCATACATTGGCTCTGAAAATGATGACATCGCCATTGAAAAATACAAAAGTAACAATCAAAAAATATTATTAATTAATAATGGAACATTTTCAATTAGAAAAAGAGTATTTTGCAGGATAAATGAAAAATTCATTTGTGAAACGAAAAAACAACAGTATTCTGAAACAACTATCCTAGTAAACCTCAACATTGTATAAACCGTATAAGGAACATATAAATTCAACCATATATGGTTTGTATAAGGTGAGGGTGAAGGTCACTGTCATCCATATATGGTCGTTAAGCCTACAAAATGTGACTTTCTTTACCGTATATGAATCATATATTCATTTTATAAGTATTATAATATTTATATATATATATATATATATATATATAAGGAGCCCATATAAGAATTATGATTCTTATATGGATTATATAAGGAATATCTAAAACCCATACCCCATGAGAAAAGTATATATATATAATCAGCAAATGAATTAAAATATATTTTTGTAATTACAATAAACAAACAACAAAATTCATTTTTAGTTAGTGTGAACGATTTTTTTTTTTTGACTGAGACAAGTTCAGAAATATTTGGCTCAATTGTGCTAACTTGCACTCTCAAATCAGGCTCTATACTTAGTCTATTACTATATTTTGACTTTGTGTATAAGTTCTGAACAATTCCGTTCACACAAATAACTGGTAACAAATGAAAATAAATGTTTCAGCGCTTTGTTTGATAATTCTGTATCCTCAAAACGTAAATGTAACCGAAAATCAACCAAATTATTTTCATTAAACAATAATTTTAAGGAACTGTCTCAAGAAATCTCCACTAAGCTGTTTTCTTCATTACTGGATTAGCCTTTTATGACTTTTACATCTTCATTAAAAGGATCGTTAATTAATTTATTATTAGAAGTTATCCACGGACCTCTACGAGTCCGCGGACCATAGATTGGGAACCGTTGTTATAGAGCTTTATATCAAAACAGCTTTCATTGAGGTAGCGTTAAATGAGTTTTTCCTATACATACACACACACACACACATATATATATATATATACATGTATATATAAAGAGATAAATAGAGGGAAGGAGAGAGAAGGAGAGAGAGAGAAGAAAATATGTATCAAAGCTAATTAACCCTCAAATAAACATAATAAATAAGTAAAACTAATTGTAGCCGATGTGAAATGTATTTTTGATCGACAAACGAACGAATTTTATTCGACAAACATCTAAAAAGGAAACAATTCTTTGATGTATAAGTTTCACTAACTATATTTAAAAAGCAGTCATTGTTTTATTATTTACACATTTCTACTATTTTTATCATTCGTCTAAATGTGAATTGACGATTGCCACGCAAATGGGAACTGAAAAGTATATCGCGTGCTCACAGAAGGTTGGATACACCTGCACTATACGTTGGTATAATAAAGAGTAACAGATACCAAATAAATGGAACAGTATCAATTAGTTCGGAATGAAAAATATAATACCGTGTTATTATATCAAAGAATAGTATTTTAGGAACAATAACGGGTTGAGAAGGTATCAATTGGTCTGTAGTTTCTTCGGACGTCTATGAAAAAATATATCAAACAGATTTATTTCAGTCAAAAGTTGTAAATGTTTAAATGAGATTTATTGAAAAAACAGTTTGAAATATAAGAGATTAATTAAGAATAAAAATGAATCGATCCACAAGATATACACTACTGACTTTTTTATATGAAAATGGTATACTACTGTTTCGAGCCAAGATCTCGAATACAATATCAATTTTATTTTCTTATTCATAACTCAATCTTGCAATTTATTCGTTCGCTTTGTGAAAGACAGGCGTCTATAAAATGTCATGAATGAAGGATTTTTCAACGCTTTTTTACGGCCTCTCAAATAAACCGTATAGCCTATTTTCTCGAATCATTTATGGTCAATAGTGGAACTCGTACTGATAAAACCGTTTTTAATCGCCCTCTTTTCTACAACCCTTCCTTTGTCGCAATCAGCACAACATTTTTCTTAAATAGTTTCAAACTCAGATATTTTATATAAAATGTTATCTTGTTTTCAATCAAATTTATAAATAATTAAATGTTTTATTATAAAAAGAATAAATAATAATGAAACTGTTTTCTGATATTTTTCACATATTCAGAAAAATATCTGAAACAGGTAATAAAATTTCTAATAAATTATTTTAGATATTTTTAAACGTTAAAAATAACAATTTCCTTCACAGAAATCAATACATCTCTTTTAAAACGAACGGAGAAAACTTACAGTATTCTGGCAAACAGGCCAATCATTCAATCTACTCAGTTACAACCGCTTCACTTATTTTCGACCAATGTTCAGTAATTTAATGATCGCGCTGCTTTTCGTATTTTATTATCGAATTATTTTCTAGAGATTTTATTTAAAAACTTTTTATAGCGCTTTAAGAGATTTCAACACTCGCGCAAATTTAAATAGCAGTGAATTCGAACTAATTCACCGGATGTACGTTCTTTTTTATCTTTAAAATATTTCATTACGTATTATTAAATAATATAGTAAAAAAAATATATAAAAATAAAAGCTTAAAATAATTACTAATACGCTTTTTTGCTACAAAATAAATATTAATAATAAAATATGTGAACATTTGTAATGTTTTTATTAATTATTCTTTCATAATATATTTTTGACAATCAGGCAAAAATTCTAGCACAAATGATTTTTTCACTCACTCCACAAACAACAAAAAAATTATTTTCAAACTTGTTGTGTAACTCTGATTATTAATATTTTGCTTATGTGCATTCCAATAGCGATGAAATTATCTTTAAACCGTTAAGATATAGAGATCTACAGAATACAATTATAATACAGATCATTTTTAATCCTTTTTCAATTTTTTTTCTCAACAATAATGTACTATATCTGTAATATGAAAGAAAAAGTAAAATATTGGAGATACTTTTAAGAAAAATACTTAGATATGAGAAGGAATGATATATATATATATAATTTTAAGAGAATTAGATTTTTCTCTGTTTTTATGTTCTAAAAATGATGGAATCAAATTTCTTAAGAAAGAATCAAAAATGATTTATTCAACATTTCTGATCAGATTTACTTTACGGTTTGTGGAATGAAAAAAGAATTCATCTGCGGAAGGAAATATACAGATTTTTCCATACCTAAGCGGTTTGAGAATGATTAGCTTAGTATTTAATCTTTGTACAATCAATCAATTTATTATACTGTTTGGAAAACGATTAAATGAAATAGTATTCTATTCACCCATCTAAACTAATTATTTGTGAGAAACATTTTATAAAAAATTATGATTCATTTCGATTTGAATAAACATGGGAACAGAAATTACATAATATAACATGTGATCATTAAATACAAGTCGAAATTTTTACAAGCGACCGTCTGATTAAAACCCTTTATTCATTTGATACTAGTTTAATATTAAACGTACTTTATCTATTTATACACCATGTATTTTTGTCAGTTCGTGTCTACTTATACATGAATAAGTCAAAAAAGCACACATATAGAAACGACATTAAAGATGCAAGTGGTGGCAATAAAGTCCCCACGCTCTCTGACATTTAAAATTGCTCCCCCATTAATTCAGACACGTATTTAAATTATAATTTATTTAAATTTGTCATATTGTCATATCGGACAGAATTAAAAAGGCACAAAGTATATTTTACATGTAAAGATAATAAGTTTTCATATATTCGTGTTGAAGAAATAACTAGTGTATGTATGTATGAATGTGTATATAATATATATATATATATATATATATTGATACATGAAAAAAAACACGCATACACACACTTGGCCATTTAATCGACATACTAACACACACACACACAGGCATGTATAATTGAATTCTATTCGTATGTAATAATAAATAGTACAATAATGACGCAGAAGAAATAGAGAGTAGGGGGTACCAACCATTATAATTTAATCAGACATTCTATTCATGTATATTATGCTATGCATGTTACGTACAAACACTTGGAATCAAAATGGTTTCACGTATCGTCATATTTAACTAATCATACTTTCAGAATAACAATTCCGAATCTTATTTAATGATTAGACCATTTAATCATCGATAAAACTAAAACTTTAGTTGGTAATCAAAATCCAGCCCGATCGTTTTATATTTTGGATCCATTTTGAAGAGTTATCTCACACTCAGCTGCCTGTACTATAATTTCTTTTTTTTTGTATATTTTCAAAAATCATTTGTACATTAATTTCGTAAAAATTATTGAATATAAATCTAGTATTTCGGTTAGAAAGAAAATAGAAAATATTTTCTATCAAGTAAAGATCCAAGTCATATTCCTTTTCTAATATAATTTATGTATTTTTTCAAATAAAAATGAACTTATTGATATTTATCATTTCCTATAATACCCTTTATAAGGCATGTGGATATATATATATATATATATATATATATATATTTATATATATAAGGTCATAAATATATAAATGATTTACAATTATTTATTTTAGAAAAAGAAAATAATTTCTATCAAGAAGAAATTCAAATTATCATCCAAATTATAAACTTCTTTTTACATAATTTTCTATTTTTTCTAATTTATAATCAAGTATATCTTTAATCAAGTTTGGAGAACGTATGGATATATATATATATATATATATATATATAGGCTCAACTTAGGATTTCATATGAAAGTTGTAAAAAAATAAAAATTAAAAAATATCATGTTAACCCCCATTTAGTATTTTAGTTCAATTGTATTTTAGTATTGAATTGAACCAAAATACTAAATAAAAAATAATATGACTTTCCTTAACTCCTACGTCCTCTTTCAATACTTCCATGTGGAAGCCTAAACTGAATCATTCGATATTTATCTACATATATTAT
>CM068318.1:8847486-8864986 GCA_034766995.1 Acanthacorydalis orientalis | reverse complement strand
GGTTTAAAATAGTATTAAAGGAAAAGTATAAAAAGATATTAAGTGCTTACATGGAAAACTCTGAGTTCAATTGATGTCAAATAACCAGATAGATATAAATATATTTATTAGAACTCGTCAACTTCGAATTAAATACTGAACAAAAATACTTTGTTAAAAGCTTTTATTAGGTCTAAAAATTAATTTGGTGCCTTTGTAATGAATCAGTCGTAACTCTGTTTAAAATTAAAATATTTTCTCGTCATTTCAGGATTTTGAAGTGCTAACCTTAACATTTAAATATATATATATATATATATTTTAATATATAATATATTATTTTATTAATTATTTTAAAAACACTGTACATCTTGACTAAGTAGTTGGCATAATCTTACAAAACAGTAGTGAACATGATGACGTCCGAAAAACAGATTATTAGGCATTGCATTTTTTTCGCATTCTAGTTGAAAAATCCTACTGAAGCCACCAGAATGATTTGTTCAGTTTTAGAAGAATGTGTTGTAGCGCATAAAACCTCCAAAAAAATGTTAAACCGGAAGAAGAGGTCCGAAAAAGTGTTACGACTTCATCTACCCAGAGCTGCCTTTTTTTTCGACAAGAAGATTCATGAGTTACCCGACAAATGGGACAAATTTAAACAAAATAATAGATAATATTTAGATGATTGAAATCTCTTCCATTTTTCCATAAACATTCATTTTCTATAAAAAAGTAACCGAATTAATTATACACCTAATAGAAATATTAATTCAATCATTTTAACTATCATTTTAATTTTTTTTTTAAATAAATGTTTTTTTTCAATTAGGGACAACACATTAAGTAACAATTGTTTTGTAAAAAGTAAGATACTAAAATGAATTTTCATTTTGTAAGATTTTCAAATTTAATATTTATTAATTTTCTCTTCGGTTTGAAAGAATTAACAGTTATGGTTTTATTGAGATTTTTGAAATATGCATTTAATACTTTACAGAATATATAAATAAACTTTTTTTGAAATTTAGTATTTTTTTAATTTTAACTATAAAAATGGTTAAAAAAATTCAACATTTGATTGATATTTTTGGATAAAAGGATATTACTATAAAGTTTTAGAACTGTAGATAGTTTAGAGCTGAATATAGTAGTTTTTGAACTATATATATATATATATATATATGTATATGTATGTATGCAAATATATATTAAACATTTAATTTAAATAATAAATTAAAATACACCGAGTAATATATTCACAATACGAAAGTGATTCTATAACAGAATACATAAATTATTTAATAGAACCTTTCGAGTACAACAATAGTACCGGAAACCGTACTTATTATTCACTACTCACTATTCTATAATCCCGATTAGTCTTGAGAAACACGAAATGTTGAAATACACAAAAGAGTTCAAGACATAAATAGTCTAGAGTCACATTAAAGATTATGTTTCGACAAGAATATCGTATGTGGATATTTTCTTTATTCGGATTTGTAATAAACACCTTAATTTATTATATTATATAAATTAATGGACTTATAGTTTCTTTCATACATTTTATTATAGGTATAAGAATGAAAATAATTGACCAGTCCATGTATCACTTCGAAAATATCACTCTTTTTTGCATATTTTTTCTATTATAAATGAATATTTATTTTTACATAAATAAAATCATATTTTTATCATGAAACGTATCCTTATTTTTAATTAAAATTTACAGTTATTACTTAATTACATTAGATGAACATTTTTAAATTGTATCCTCAATAAATTAACACAGAATAAACAAGACAATTCTTGTATTCGACAATAATAATGTTTTAGAAAAAAATACAACAAGAACAGCACCTGAAAAAGTTGAAACAAGAGATCATTATGTTTTATACATGATCAATTATCTCACTTCAAATCGAATTTTCTGATCAATAAGTAATTATTGATTCTTTTTAATTGTTGTATATGCACATTTAGTCACCGATGCTATCATCTTCATAGCGCTAAGAAATATATTTGAATCAAAAAAATTGTCGTTTATGGTGAGAGAGAAAAATTAATTGGGAAAAGTAAACTTAGCCACAGTTCTAAAACTTTATAATGACATCCTTTGATCCCAAAAATATCAATCTAGTGTTAAACTTTTTTAAGCAACTTTTTAGTTAAAATTTAAAAAAATACTAAATATCAAAACATGTTAATTTATATGATTTGCAAAATATTCAATATATATATATATTCTATTAATCTCAATAAAACCATAACGATTCGTTCTTTTTTCAAAGAAAAGAGAAAATTAAGATATTTTAAAGAACAATTATTAATTTCCCACTTTAATTTTCTCATTTAATCCCCATAGATGTTTATTTATTCAACTTTATCTAAAAATGATTATAAAGAAACATTTTGCAAACGATTTAAAACTTAAATACTGAAATATATTCCAGTATTTTATTTCCAATATCCAATTTTATCTGACAAATTTTTAACTAAGAGACACAAAAAAATATATAAGAACAAATTTATTATTTTGTTAATTAATTTAAATAAAATCAACACAAACTTCCAGAATAACGCAATACATTAAATTAAAGTACAATACATTTATTTTTAAACTGAAGAAATGAAATAATGTTTTTTTTACAAAATATCTTTATATATTTTAAAATTCAATTCCATTTCTTATACTTATTTATCGCATGACTAACTTTCAAACAACGGAAGATTCTGAATAAAACTTTTAATTTTAATTACTATTTTACTTGACATATAACATTGCTTTTATTAAATTATATAATATATATATATATATAAATATATATATATATATATATACTAGTAATATTGGTAATATGTTGTGTATATATCTAGAAAGATGAAAATCCAATTCAATTCAGCAATTAATTATAAGATCAGACTTTATGGGCGGAGTAGTGAGTTCGACCCCTGATTGCTGTAGCATAGAATCGTGCTCTGAAATCATGATTAAAGGTTCTCCCGCCGGGGGGTTTGAAGGTCGACGTTAACGCTATAAAGCAGTCAGTTATATACGGGCGCAGACACCGCTGCTAACAACGCCGCTGGTGCTGATGCTGCGCGACGGACGAACGAAAAGATGAGGGATCGGGACGCGACACGACACGAGAACGAGATATTGTATTAAACGTTCGGACGAAATGAATTTTTCAAAAAATAATAAGACACACTAAACACATACGTACACTATATGCGCTAGAACACGTTCAATCATCGCCACAGTATGTCCACACGTCCGCAATGTGACGTTGATTTACAAACTTTGACATGCACACAAATACATACATACATACATATATATATATATATATATATATATATATATACATACATATATATATATACATATATATATATATATATATAGAGAGAGAGAGAGAGAGAGGATTAAATTGTGTTAATTCCAGCCTTCATTTTTGCAAATTGATCAAGAACTTAAATAGAATACACATTTTTTCCATATTAATGTTCAATTGTAGTTAACAAATTTGTCAATTTCACAAATGAATCATTCTTAAATCGTTCAAACCACTAAGCAAGTTTCTAATCAGAGAAATGTTCAATAATTCAGTTCTAATTATTTTTGATCGCTGCTTGCACGCTTTGGATGATTAATTCCATCATCCTTAAAGCGCCAAGGTATAGAAACATCTTATATAGTAAGCAGAAATATGATGGCGCTTGTACGACGACATTCGACCGCAAAGGGTTAATAGATGATAATAAAAACAGTGTCTGGACTTGTAAATTTTTAATGACAGTTTTTGTATTTTTCATGAATTGCAATGTTGTGGAATTTGAAAATTGTTTATTAGGTTAACATAAAATTAATTATTTTTAAATGATTTAACATCTTAAGCGTGTATGTCGAGTATGCTCGTCATGAAAAGATGGCACATTTTTTGGTTAATGTCGAGTATACTTGTCATGTAGGAACAAAATCGTTTTTGCTACTTATTGTAAAATTTAGGTAAAAAAAAAAATATATATATTTGTAATTTTAGCACATTTTAGAATATTTCAAAGCAGTTTTCTCTTTTTTTCATGAATCTTCTGTCTGATATCTAGAAAAGGTATTATAGGATATAATAGAAAAACTTGTGAAGTGAATAACCTTTTTATTTATCCTTCCAAATGAGTTTTACTGATAGTGATGAAAATATATCTTTACATCCAAGAAAATGGAAAAGAGCGATAACACCTGTAACGTCTTCTGATGAAAGTAGTGATGAGGTTGAAGAAGATAATGAAGATGCGGTTTTACATATAAAGACACAGAAAAGAATATCAGTAATTCAACGTCTTCTGCTGAAAGTAGTGATGAGGATGAAGAAGGTAATGAGCCCAATAAAGAAAATAAAAATTCAAATATACAACGGAATATTAAAGATGGAGAGCGAGCACCATTTGAATTTACTGCTCATCCAGGTCCAAATTTCACTATTTCCCATTCGTCAAACACCAAATGTGTGTTCTATATGGAATTTTTTTTAGATTATGACTTACTGAACATAATAGTGGAGCAAACTAATTTATATGCTGAGCAATATTTGGAAAGTGGTCTGAATTCGAAACAACATTCAAGATTAAAAAATGGATACCAACAAAAAGTAATAAGATACGATTTTTGAATAACTTAGCAGTAAAATTAAAAATTTTTCAAAGCAATAACCTAAAAAAAACTATCATTTTGTTATAATTTGAATCAATCTTACAGTAAGTGCATTTACTGTGTTTTCGTCCAGTATACAGTTCATTTCCTACAATAATTAAGCACACCAGTGCACATTCTCAAAGTAAAACAAAACGCTTAATGGGTTAACTCTCCCGTTCCCGAAAGCACGGAGCTTAAAATTAATTATATATATATATATATATATATATATATAAAAGAGGGGGCATCGGCACCTGCTCGCTTCGCTCGCTCATATGTCAATTATAAGCATGTACATGAAACCGAATGATTGTTTCGGTTCAACATATTTTTTAAAACTCATTTATATCTATACAATCACTATCAAAAATAAATTACAACGTTGCTGTTTTATATATGAGATAAACTTATTTGTGTATCATAAAATCTCGACGTCATAAATAAATAAGTCGACGTCATCGATTTTTTTGTGGATAATTTTGATTTTATATATATATGTATATATATATATGTATATATATATATATATATTTATATATAGAAAGATATATATACACACATACTTTCCTTTGTCTATCTAAAATACTCATTTTCATAATAAAAGATGACAAGCCTCGAGGATATTTCAACTCGTCACATTATTAAACAATTATAATATACTAGTTACTCGTCTACAGAGCTAGTCCAATCAATTATCTCTCTTATTCTTTCTCTCTCTCTATATATATATAAATGTATATATATATATGGTAATTCCATTTAGACTTCTACATAAAAGCATTAAAAAATTGTAAAAATTACAAAATAACATGATTTTTATTAATTTTTGCATTTTTCTTAATATTTTCATGTGGATGATTAAATTGAAACACCTCTCTCTCCTCATATATATATATATACAGCCAAAGCTCATTAAACGCTTCTACTTTTTTGAAATCCATTAATACATCAATAATTCCATATAGTATGTACTTAGAAATTTCGATACAATATTGATGAATTTTAAAATACAGTTGAAAACAAGAAGTTCTTGGTTTGGTACGATTATTTATTTATTTCATGATTATATTCTTTTTATTAATTCAGTCAGTTTATTTTTATACAGGTACCTACGCAAAATAATTTTTAAATATTAACAACTGTATCAAAAATTGCAAATAAGCTTCGTTTCGATGTTTCATTAGTTCCCAAGGCATATAAAAGCATAGAACCTTATATCGAAAAAGCGTTAATTTAAGTAGCGCTCTCCTGTATACATACACACACACACAACATATATATATAAATATATATATATATATATATATATTTATACATATATATATATATATATATATATATACATATATAAATTCATATAAATAATATAAATCCTCTACGGCTTTTAATTGATATTAATAAAATATAATTATAACGAATACAAAATAGTAATTAGTTTGAAACGAAATAAAAACAACGTTCTGTTTTATTTTAGAATAAACACGCGCACGTTTTGATGTGAGTGTAGGGAAGTGAACCGAAAAACCACAAGAGGCATGTGTTTTTGCGTATGTGTGTGTATATATATATATATATATATATATATAAACAATTTAAAACATTCCCTTAGGTAATTTGAACTCGGTGCCATCTGGCATTTTGATTTTTCATTAAATTAACTCGCATTGTTTGATAATCCGACAGTAAAATATAAAAGGTGAATGTGAAAAAAACGCTAACTTGTTAATTTTTTTGTTATAAATATTATATATATATATATATATATACTACCTTAATAATAAAGCATAGATCAATAGTAACTAATTCAAGTTTGAAATCATATACTTTTTTTGATAAGAAAAGAACTGATGTCCTGAACATTCAGTGACCGTTTGTGTTACAAAGTAAAACGTGACACTCATTTGATATCTGTCTGGTACATGAATACAGTTTTATGACTTTTATTTTATATGGAATAACATTGAAAATATACGCAATGTATGTACGTCATGCATTTAGGCGAGGATATGATTATAGTCTGGAATGGGGATGATAGAAATGTCAAAACAATTTCTCGTCTTTAGAAATGAATCTGAAGAGATCTCGAATTTTGTAGTGGAAATTATAGAATCAGATCTGGTTTTAAAATATAAAATCAGGTTTTATCTCATAAAACGTATCACATATATTGAAGATTCAAGTTTTTACACTTTTGAGATTTTCATTTCAAACCTCATCGCTTTTTTTTACAGAATACAACGTTATTTTTTCTACACTTCACCGTTATTAATGTGAAAAAAACGCTAACTTGTTAATTTTTTTGTTATAAATATATATATATATATATATATATATATATATATATATACTGCCTTAATAACTGAATATGATGTAAATATCATCGAAATGCGTTAAACAATCCAAAAATGTTTTCTATAATATTTTTAATCAAAAATATTTTGTGTGGTTGATAGGTTGAAAAAAATAATTTGTAAAAATTCTTTTTCTTTGTTAACATTTTAAAAAAAAATACAAACAATTAGCCAGAGTATAGTTGGGTTCCAAACTAAAGAGATTGACTTCATAAAATTGGATGTTTTGGTATTGATTTTCGTTATATTCTTGAAAATTTCGACGTGAATATCTATTTTTCCATGCAAATCGATTTATTTTTAATTTAAGCTCATAGTTTCTTCGTCATGATTTTTTAATTTATTTTATTCATTTTCTGAGTTATAATCAAATTAAATTATTTTATCTATTTTATTATCACATATAAAATAATAACCAACAACATTTGTAATAGGCCATTATGTACTTCGAATACAAATAAATAAATAAAAATATATTAATAAATTTATTTCTCATTTAAATTTCCTTTTAATTAGAAAGTACAGAAAAAAACACGTTCAGTATGTTTATGTATAATATTTTAATAACATAAACGTTTTTATTAAAGTTAATAAAAAATTATATACTTCATAATTCGCCAGTTTTATAAAACGTATAATTTGTATAATAAATTCTTTCTGATATATCTGTGTATTTGATGTCATGCCTTGGTTCAATTTATGTCCATAGAATAAATCCATTTTGAGTTGATGAACATTTTACAACAAACATTATAATTATGTGTCTGAAATTAAGAGATGTACGCCTTAAAACTGAACAGATCTTTTTTGATAACCCTGTATTTTGAATAAAAGCGTTTTATGTATTTGCCTCCACATACAAATAAATGTAGATTTATACGCGCACACACACACACGTATGTATGTATAAATAGATGTGCGCATATGTATGTGAAGAGAATCTCTAGAAAGGTATGCATGTGGGTGTATTTGAACGTAATATGAAAGCCTGAAATAACGACGACGATCGCCGTAGACTGACGTGTTCAGTTGTAATCTCTTTGGGGCGAATGTATTCATAGAAATTCCGGGGCCGATTAAGAAGCCCCCTCGCGGCTGTTCGGACGGGATCACGTATCGGCGGACAACGATGACGACGAGGGATCCTCATAAGGTTTCGCATACGCTCAACGTGCATACTTGTGCACGCTGATAGACACACAAATAACGAACATGTATGTCTTTCTCTCTCTCTATACAGTCAAGTCTTTTTTATGCAGTGGATACGTTCCACAGAAAACCGCATATAAAAAAATTGTACAAAAAAGACATAACACGTTGAAAAATTAGGGATACATTTCATGAATTTCTAAAATCGCATAGAACCAAAGCAATGAGTTAAAATAAATCCAAAATCACATAGAAATGTTTATCGAAATACAGGAAAATAAGAATACCTAAAAATCCCTTTGAAAATCTGAATGAAATTGATATAAAACTTAAAATAAGTTTGTTTTAAAACTTTACTCATTTAGTTTTATTGAAAAGTAACAATTCTTTTTACATTTTTTCATCGGAATTATCATCGATGACCGATGATGTTCGACATCATTTGCGAACTGGTGCGAAATCGCTTTCATCACTAGAAGAGATAGTCAGTGGACCAGATCTGCATGGTAAAGACAATGGTTCTTCTGAATTAGGGTCAATTTCACGTTGATTTTTTTCCTCTGACAATGTAATCAGTGATTAAACTTTGTAACGATTCTTTTACTAATTTTTTATACAGTTCTCGATATTCAGACATACAATTGTTCAGCTCACTTTGGAATTGAAGGCTCGTTCAGACTTTGTATCATTAACAAGAAAATGATTTTCCAATTCATTAGAAAGTTGAAGATCTCCTAGAATTATATTTGCAGTGACAAGGATAGGGTTTTCTTCTGCTTCACTGTCGTTTTCTGGATCTTTGTCGATATCTAAAGTTACACCAATAACATCATCGTCATTTAAGGTATTATCCACAAGAAATTCATCAACATCATTCTTATCAAACGTATTAAAACCTTTTCCACCAACTTCATGTGCTGAAGTAATGATTTCATCTGATAATGTCGATGTTTGAATGGTTGCACTGTTTGCAACACATCCAGGCCAACCTGCTTTCCAGCAAATATTTAAAGTTTGTGGTCTTATTTCAGTGATAGCAGATACAACATGATTTAAACAGTCTAAAAGAGATTTTTTTTCAAATTTCAGCTACTGTTACATTTTCTTCTGACACATTTTCTAATAATATATATAAATATATATATATATATGTGTGTGTGTGTGTTGACAATGTTTAGTTTCACAGTTTAGTTTACTTGAAATCTACGCAGAGTATTATTTTCCATGACAAAAACAGTTTTAAGGCTTATACACAATCCCCGTGTGAAAAACAACGAAAAGTGTACGCAGATAACATTATTTAGAACCAATTATCCGTGAACAGAGAAAACTAATACGTCACACGAGGTAATTTTTGAGAAATACATTAAACGGACGGATAACGATTCCATTGTAGCAGCGCACTATAACCGAAACGCGTCTCTTTTTATACAATATCAAAGTTGAAAAGTCGAACGCGACGAACGTCGACGGCGTACGCGAACTCCATCAATTTTCCAACCGTCATTTGACATCTCTATTGATTCAG
The DNA here is from genome assembly GCA_034766995.1 of Acanthacorydalis orientalis. Taxonomy (NCBI): domain Eukaryota; kingdom Metazoa; phylum Arthropoda; class Insecta; order Megaloptera; family Corydalidae; genus Acanthacorydalis; species Acanthacorydalis orientalis. Next base: position 8,855,280 of record CM068318.1, on the reverse strand, counting down.
TTTCATCGCGTGTCGCGCGGCCGAGATGCGAGAATCTGCCGTACGTCGGATCGATAGCGCCGCAGCCGACGCACACACAGACACACAGACACACACACAAACTCGGTAATTAGATGAGATCGAACACCGCTGTTCCTCGTGGCGTCGACCGAGGAAGCGGCCGGGACCCCATTATAAAAGGATCGTGTCGTATCATCGTCGTCATCCCAGTTGCTGTCGTTGTCGTCCCATTGACGTCATCCCGACGACAGTTGAGTGCTGTGCGCCCGTCACGGACACCTGGATATCATTCATGTTTGTTTAATACGTCACCCGCTCTAAGTGGATGACATTATATCCACATAGAAAATGTATTTTCAGAGGAAGTATTTATTTCTCACTATATATCCAACTAGTTCTGCTATCAAGTCTGACACAATTTTTTTCGAACACGAAATGAAATAGAAAGACGAAAATCACATCTATTTTGAATGCACGGTCTACAAAGGACACGCTGAAATACACACAACAGCCATTCCTGTTTACAAAACCTTCCAGACATTCTATTCATTCAATTGAAATATTAATGAAACGGATTCTACCGATAATATAAATCTAAAATCTGTATTATATTTAAGAACAAGTAATTCGAATGGTCAAAACATACGTTGAATGTTTCTGATAAGAAACCGGACATAACTGTACCACCAAAGCAATAATAACTTCTAAACTGCAGTGTTTCTCGGCATTTTATTGCTCATAGATCTTTCATTTATCGTGAAATAACATTTGACATTCTTTGTGAAAGCAGGTAATGATGGGGGAAAAGGCTATTGCAACAACTAAGTAAACAATCGATTGTATCACCTATCATTGAAACACCTATACTTATCATAACTCAGTTAAAAGTCATATTAAACAAAATCCAAATATGCCCAGAATAACATATAAAAATACATTTCTAATATCTTCAATTCTCATTCTTTCTTCTTCATAACAAAAATCCAAACCATAGAGAATATCTGATATGTGATTCAGAAGTTTACGAAAAAAAACCCTACAGCATGACTGTTTATCTCAATCAGCCATGTTATTAATTGTTTTTATATATTTTTATAAATCATGTCCAACATATTAATAAATAATACATCTAATTAAAATTATTTAAATTTTTTTCGTTTATTTAAAATATAATTTTCTTGTAATATTCAGAATGTAAATTCCGCAATATTCAACATGAAATTTTAAATGGTTAATAAATATATATATATATATATATATATATATATATATATATATATATATATATATATAATAAATGTATGTAATTATAGAAAATTACTAGGTTGCGTTTTTTAAACCGTATAAATTATTTATAATACATGTTTATGAACACGGTCATAAATTAATTGATACAATTGAAACAAACATAAATAAATATGAATGTGATGCAAAGTGAGTACGAAAACAGAGAACGCACAAACCTTGGAACAATACAATTATAATAAGAATGACTTAGACCATTCGTCTTCGGAATTATTCGAAACTGTGGAGCGTGTATAAGATGCAGCCCGGCCCAAAGACTTATAAATCATGTGCGCGCAGGAAAGAAATGTGAAAATTATTAGCATCCCGGAGCGACGGTTGCAAGTCGGCTTCCCTGGAGGCAATTCATTCCACGTGTACGTCTAATGGATCTCTCGGCGTTCGTTTGACGCACGCACGACGATACAAACATATATAATGATGATTATGATGATGATGATGATGATTTTGTACGATAACACCCTTCCATCCGCCTACTCTTATCAAATGCATCGAATAGTAAATCTACAATTGCTTCGTAAACACGTACCACATGAACACATCATGAGTTATTACTAAAACGTCACCAGTAATTATCTCTATATACATACATGTGTATGTACACACACCCATATATATATATATATATATATATATATATATATATATATATATATATTTATGCATAATCATATCTGTACATTCTTTGGCTATGCCATACAACAAAAACATGGTTTCGATAACAAAGAAAACATTAAAGGCCGCTGAAGATTAATAATAATGATAACGAGGACGTTGCTGTTGCTGCTGCTGTTGTTGCGGTCGTCGTCGTCGTCGTTGATGATGACGGCGATGACGTAAAGAATAATACGGCACTACAGACGAGTTAAATTTCATATATCGCGAAAATGTAAATGATGTCGGGCATAAATCACAATAAAATTACGTATAATAGACTCCGCGGTTGCTGCCGCTGCCGTCGCTTATGCTGCGGGCGGGAGAGCGGCCGCTGCACAGAACTTCGAACGGAATGAATTATATAAGTGGGAGACGAGAATAAGAAAAGAAAGATGAGTCGTCTAGTATGGCGGCGGGGACGAGATGGTGGCGGTGGCGGCAACGGCGGAACTGAATATAAAAATGGAAACAATAGGCAAGACTATCCTCGGAGAGTCTTTTGTCTATACAGAATGTTCACTATGCCTCCCGACTGAATTGTTGTATTGTTGCAGCACCAACGACCACGACGCGGCGTAGAGATTGCTATCGTTCATAAATTCACACATACAACTTTGTATATATATATATATATATACTGCGGTGCAAAAGTTTCCAGTCTGATATGTGTATGTCCCAGTTTTCCAGAATACTCATCAGTTATACATAATGATTTTATGTGCATATTTACATTGTGATTCACAGACGAATACTGCCGACAGAAGCAGTCCAAGCTGCTTGTGCTGCAGGACGAGATTGTGTACTGGTCAACCAAAAACATCCTACAAACCAGGTCAGTAAAAGAGTGCCTTCGTGGATATTCTAGATCTCCACTGAATGAACTGCGAAATATTACCGCATCGAATGATTACAGAACATTCCTCCACCAGTCAGCGATAATCCCCAACCGACAAGACTTCTAGGGAATTCTAGCAGCACGGATCGTGAGCTTTCGAGTGACAGTCGCCAGAAAAGTCAAATAGACGTTGATGAAATTAACAGAAATTGAAAAAAGTGAATATAAAACAGTGATTACAATTGTCAGAAAATATAAATTGGGCTGAACTAAAATAGATATTGTTTATGATAACTTTTTCATGCAGAGTTATTAAATATTGATTAAATTTATTCTGATGGAAGAGAATTAGTCGAAGAAAGTCTATTTAAACAAAAATCAAAAATAAGAAGAGATAGTCAAGTATGAGCAATGAATATACAAGAAAATAACATGATAAAGAGAGAGCTTAAAACAAATATTGAAGAAGTTAAGAAAAAATATAAAGAACCTTTCTGAATAAAGGTAAATTAAAAATAAATGTAGTAAAATATAAGTACAATACGAAAGAAGAAAAGAGATTAAAATGACTATAAAATATAGTTACTAAGAATAATATAACGGAACTAAAAAGTATATGAATGAAAAGTTGAAAATATAAGAAAAGAAATTTTATAAAATTAATGATGATCATCAAAAACAAATTGAAATTGAATGAAGGTTATGATATTTTGAAAGAATCTTTCAATCAATACAGTAATAAATAATAAAAAGAACTTTATCACAAGAAATAAATCTTGTCATTGATACAATCTCGTTTAAATAACCTAAAATAATAAAAAAGAGAAGTTTTTAACATCTACTAGAGTGTACCAAAACTAGTAGTTGCGAATAAACACTTAGCTGATTCAAAATAACAAATATCAGTAAGACAACTTATTAACAAGATTACAAGTGTTAAAACATACAATTATAGATTCAATAAAAAGTTTGGATTGGACTTGAAAACATTACCAAAATAATAATTAGTGTAAACAACATATCATATAATATAAATTCATAAGAAAATGTTCAAGTCCTGCAAAAGCAATAGAGCAGTGCTACAAATAGCAATCAGTAAACTAACGATCGTGATTTTGCATATAAGGTAAATTTACTAATGTGAATAAGCTGTATGCTGTAATATTCTACAAGAATTATTTTGTATTTTGTCATCTGACTGTATAAATTATTTAAATTTGAAGAAAAAACACGTGTAGCTTCTGTATTATACAAGACATCAAATAATGAATGTTTAAATGTTTTCTCTCACACTTACTTATAGTTTTTATATAAAGAATAATGGAGGTAGCTTTTTTTCCGATAAATTTTCGTACCTTATAACAAATTTAAATTATTAATATATATATATATATATATATATATATTAGATTGGTGTAAAAATAATTGCGATTTTTATTATATTGAATTTGGAGCCGATTTTCCTAATTATCGTTTTGTTATAATCATGTGATACATCATTGTAAACAATGAAATTAACACTAATGATTTCAGCTTATGTCTATTATTTTCATTCTTTAGTATTGTTGGATATAACATCTTAAATTAGTCATAGAAAAAAGCAAATTCGCACGATTTTGTTGTATGAGTTTGAATTAGGACGTAAAGGAACAGAAACTGCTCGAAATATTAAATTTATTTTTGGCGAAGAATCAGTTAGTGAAGGTACAGCTCAACACCGGTTCTAAAAAAATTGTGATGGAAATAAAAGCAACGATGATAAGGAGGGTTGTGGATATCCTTCAGCTATAGACTACAATGATTTAAGGACTATTATTGAGGCGGACCCACGTAAAACAACTCAAGAGGTGGCAAAAGAATTCAATGTTGATCATTCAACACTTGTTCGACATCTAAGTATAATTGGAAAAACAAAAAAGCTTAATAAATGGGTGCCGCATCAACTAAACGAACATCAAGCAATTCAGCGATACAAAGTCTGCTCTGTGCTTCTTTTGCATAACAGAAATGATCCCTTTCTTGATCGTATTGTCACATTTGATAAAAAGTGAATTCTCTACAACAATCGGAAAAGTTCACCACAGTGGCTAGACAGAGAAGAAGCACCAAAACAGTTTCATAAACCGAAGCTTCATGGAAAAAGAATATGGTAATTGTTTAGTGGTCGCAAGTGGCATCATTCGCTACAACTTCTTAAATCGTGGTGAAACAATAACAACAGAAAAACATTGCCAAGAAATTGCAAAAATGCATGAGAAGTTGCACCGTTTACGGCAAGCATTAGTCAATCGAAGAGGAGCAATTCTTCACCATAACAACGCCCGACTCCACATCTCACAAATGGCTTTTAAAAAAAATTAAATGAACTGATTTATGAAACGTTACTCCACCCACCTCATTCTCCGGACCTGTCCCGGACAAACTATCATTTATTTTTAAACATTTGAGTAATTTCCCACGAGAGAAGGTTTTCAGGTCAGCTCAAAGCGCTTTCGATAAATTCGTTAATTGCAGGACTCTGGGATTCTACTTTATAGGAATAAACAAACTTGTTCCCATTTAGGAGAAATGTGTGCAGGCCAATAATCTTCGTTTTGATTAAAAAATATAACTTTTAACTTGTTTATACGTCTTTATACTCGATACTTAAAAACCGCGATTATTTTTACACCTACCTAATAAATTATCTGTTCCTTTGTTAATCCTTAGTTAATAGTTAGAATGAAGTTTATATATTTGAAAATAGTTTAATTATATTAAAGAAAATGTTGGTTATATGACCCCAAATCATTTCCGGTTTCTCTCTCTCTCTCTCTACATATATGTATATAAAGAAAAATCATTTACAGTCAAGTCCAATCTATATTAAATTTTCTCTTTGAGAAATTAAAAATTAACATTAATATAAACAGAAACCAGATCCTATAATATTTAATTAACTATAGATTTATAAACGAAAATCGATTACGTTACATTACAAAAATGTAAAATTCCCTTTTATTTCTCATCAAGTGGATTCGTGTCAAGTAGAAAAAAAAACGATAACCAGAAACATGCATCAATAACAAAAAAACAAGTATGAACCATACTTTCTTAAAAGTATATTTCTCCAACAACAATTGTGTACTGTTCCATCCTACTAGAAACAAAATAATCAAATGAACCAAACCGCAACCGCACCCAACGCCCGGCAGCATCATTAAACAGTTCATTCGATGCGAATTAACCATAAGAATTCTAGTCTACATACATTCTGAGACCGTTGACTTATACGTCGTTCAGTCACCACTTAATTATTCGCTGTGGTGCGGGTTCGGTACCCGGACGCGGACGGCGCCTATCTCGACGCAATTCACAACGTTCGTCGTCTCGAATCAGCCGCGATCGACTCTACTTCATCGTAACTCACACCACAGTTTCATTGCAAATTCTACACATTCTTCTCGGAGAGTCTGCTTCCCTCATACGCTACAGGAATCCCGTACAAGTCTCCGGACGCACACAGATAGATAAATATCTCGAGCAGTACGGGATAGATTATAATATATTGGATGCGCAAAATACTACACATATATATATTTATGGATATATATATATATATATATATATATATATATATATATATATCTTTATATGTATGTATAACTATTGGTGGCCACAGGCGACAGGTAGACATCCGCAATCGGCTCAAATCGATTTACGTTCGATTCCCGGTTTTCTCTCTAGTACGATTTCGATTACACATACACACACATAACGAATACGTTCCAAAAAAAAAAGAAAAAAAAACGCAGTGGATGTTACACAAGTCGAGAACGAAATAAACTACAACGGTTAGTGCTCTCGCCCAATCTACAGGGTATTGAAGAGGCTGTCGGTTGTTGTAAGTGCTACGTAGGCTGCATAACAGCGAATGTATTTACACGTATTTCACGTTTTCGAGTCACGTAATCGCCTCTTCATTTGATCACCGTGCGTATGTTTATATACGTAACTTTCATCATAAAAAAAAGAAGCATATACCGTATTAGTCATTATCTCGTTATTGATCTCGATGGTTTTTCACAGTCGAGGTTGCAGGTATTTCTAACCACTTCTGTGTAATCGCAATCGGTCATTTCTTTTGTTGGATTTAATGCATTCTTTACGATGTACGTGTTTCACTCGGATATTCATTCCATTTCATACGAATAGAATCTGTGTTCGATTCTAAAATAAACTCGAAGTGATTAATCAACGATTCAATAATTATCAATGTCTCGACATTATCCCTTTACATTACGTTGGCTAAGGGGATAGTCATCATATATTCCAAAAAATCTGTTGGCTCTGCTATGGGGGCATGTGAAATTATACCTCGTTATTGCTTTTTGACAAAATTAAGTGGTGACCGAAATTGTGTTTTGGGAAATGAAGATATTTATGCATACTAGTACTAGTTTATAAAACTGTGGAAAAAAAACTATAAAACTGACTCCACTGACACAATTGAAATATCGAAAACTCTAAATCGATCAACTAATAGGAAATTTTCTCCAGGAGAGATCAAGAACTACTTCAAATAAGCTAATATAGGAAGTCCTATTGATAAAACTCTCATTATTAAGCCTAACTGACTTAATGTAGATAAAGCAATGATTTTTTTTAAATCAAATTCAAAATTTGCACCTAAACCAGCTAATAAATTAAACAACCAATTAATAACAAAATCATTTCAATCAATTAACGAGAACTGAAATCTATTCCTTTCCTTCTCTATTCCTTTCTTTCTTCTCTGTATAGAGGGAGGATGGAGTCAATCAAGTCATCTGGGGTTTTACAATTTTTCCCAGATAGATGACCAGACACTATGATCCGACAAGAATTGCGTATTTCAAAACTAATAGTGACCATATCAAGACATATATCGGTGTTCGGGTCCTTGATGACCCTCGGAACGATAGCCGGATCGGACGTAGATGACACCCGTAACATCAAGACAAGCAATACAAAAAGGT
>CM068318.1:8837486-8844986 GCA_034766995.1 Acanthacorydalis orientalis | reverse complement strand
CTCTCTTTCTCTCTCTCTCTATATATATATATATATATATAACTTTTTATATATATATATATATATATATATATATATATATATCTTTATATATATATATATATATATATATATATATATATATATAAAGAGTGTGTGAGAGAGAGAGGAAAGGAGAAATACAGCGGATTATCTTTTCTAACCAATTGTTACACTTAATTATTCAAAATTTATTTTTCTAAAATAAAATTTTAATAATTAAGTATGTGACGCTCTGAACATGATGGAATCTCTATCGAAATGGGCATAATTCAATTTCTTTTTTAAAAAAAAAACTCAACAAAACAAGTGTTGTAATATTAATCGAAAAATATATCAGCAAATTCCTTTTCATAGAATATCTCATCAGTCTTCCAATTGTCTGAGTATAATCCTTGACATATAAAAGTTCGACAAGTCTGTTCGATATCTGTTTCTTGTACACACAATTAATTTTGAAAATTACATAAAAACCCGTTTACGTTCAAACGTTCACCTTTATATATTTTCATCTCATGTTTATTTTAATGCTCCGAGGTACAATTTTAACATATTTAAGATGTAAACGTATCATTTCCTTTTCTCGGAATGGCACTAATTGTCGATAGCTATCAACAGCACACGATGGAAATACATCATTAAAATGTATACTTATAGAGAGAGTGCAGTATTTAGAGGTAGGTCCATCCGTCCAACCATCCATACAATGTCTACATAAAACACCATAATTATATCATCATTATTATTATTGTTATTATTGCATAACGACGGACTGAAAAACGTTTCAAGCACGCAACGAAAACGTATCGACGAGCAAATCGAGCGATTACCAATCGGCCGCCCGACGTCGACCGTTCGCCGACGTTTCGACGAAGCGTGCTCTTATTGTTATCGTCCGTCCACGTATCCGGATCGTATCGCTTCCATCGCATTACAACATTGTGCATGAATACGACACACATTGTCCTTACGTCGAGATCGCACGACCGTCACGTCCTTACGAATAATACTTCTTTGACTACACGACAATCGACGGATTCAGGTCACTTTACTTAACATAAAATCATTCGAGTGGAGGAACGCTAGAGTAGTGAAAAAAGAAAAAGAAGCCGTACAAAAGATGAGTGTGGCGTGTTGTTATATTGAACGAAAGAACAAAGGGACGCACAACACAACGGGTGACCAGAACAACACAGTGGAGTGTAGTATTTTATTTGGAGTTGGTTGTGTGTGTTTTTTTTGCGCAGTGAGACTTGTTTTTCAGTTTACCTGACATTTTTTTAATGGATTTCGTTTTTACAGTTACTGAATTTTAAATAAAATCGAACAATTGTTTCTGTTTTAAAGTCTAATCTCGTGTACGCATATTATTACACACAGAAAAGAACAGAAATAGCTCTGAAATAATGATACAAATGTATATACTTATGAATATATATATAATATTTATAGAAAAAAGTAAATGTTTTCCAATTAAACGCACTTCAATGGCTGAATTATAAAGACACAGTTTTCAATTAATATTACATTAAGAACCAAATGATGTTTAAATTAATTTGTAGAATGTAGTAAGGATTGTATTTATTAACTAATTTCCTGAATATGTATATGATAGGCTTGACAGCATATTAATATTAACAAATTACATGTAAAATAAATGTTTAATAAATGAGTTACATGTGTATATTAGAAGTTAGAGATATTAAAATTTATTCAGTAAATATATTAGAAATTAAACTATATAATATATATATATATATATATATATATATATATATATATATATATATATATATATATATATATAAGTCAATTCATATAATTTTTTCAGAGAAAAATAAATATTGAATAATTAAATGTAATATTTGGTTTAGAAAGAAAACCGTTGTATTTCTCCTTTTCTTTCTCTCTCTCTCTATTTGTATATATATATATATATATATATATAAAGAGAGAGACAGAGAGAGAAGGTCAAATAAGGATGATTTTCGTTCCTAATCAAATATTATACTTAATTATTTAAAATTTATTTTAGAAAAACAAATTTTGAATAATTTAGTGTAATATTTAATTAGGAAAGAAAATCCGCTGTATTTTTCCCTTCCTTTCTCTGTCTCTCTAAATATATCTATCTATCTATCTATATATATATATGTGTGTGTGTGTGTATATATATATATATATATATATATATATATATATATATAAAGACAGAGGTGAGGAAGAGAGAAATACAGCGGATTTCCTTTCCTAACCAAATATTACATTTAATTATTCAAAATTTATTTTTCTAAAATAAATTTTGAATAATTAAGTGTATATATATATATATATATATATATATATATGTAAATTGCAATCTTTTAAAATTTACAGTCGATATTTAAATTATTAATAATTTTTTTAGAGAGGAAATATTCTTGTTTTTCATTATAGAGTTTACAAATGTAGTGAAAATAAATTTAAATGATTTAATTTAAAGATTAACATTCTTCTTATCTTAAAAATACATTTACATATCTTGCCGATTCTATAACTTTTTTTTTTTTAAAAAAAAAAAACAATTTCTTTATTATTTTTCGATATGATCGTCCACATAAAACGAAATAAATTCAAAAACGCACGATGTATAAAAAATATATAGAGATGAAAAAAAAAGAATTGTAAAAATGATCCGAACGTTTATTTCTTTTTTCGATTAGAACCAAATCGCTAGCTGATTATTTATAAAAGTTATCTTATCGTTCGATTATCTTTCGTATCAGAATATAATAAGAAGGGAAACGGTGAAAAAAGCGATCGCGTTCCATGTTAATGAAAATCGAAAAGATGTACACGATCGCGTTAACGTTTCACTCGGCCGATAATAAATTCGAGAGTAGAAAAAATCCGTATTAATTACATCGATCCGATCGTATGGAACGGCGTCGAGACTGTTTGCACAGATTGGCCACGAGGAAGACATTATTACATCTTGGCTCAAATAAACTCGCCGCACTGGAGCGCTCTGTCAATATTGATTCTAGAAATTGCATATCTGTCCGATTGTGTTCGCTATTTTTTCATATCCTCTTTGGCTACGGAGTCATTACGTTTGATTGTTATAATGCAATCGTTCAATTACCATTTTTATACGTTTTTTTTTTATCAGCACTTACTTCCATATGTGCTCGTTTCACTACATCCGATTATTTGTAAAGCGTTCGATGTTTTCTTCTTTTTCTTAAATCTACATTGAATTTTTAGCAATTATCGTTTAATACAAAAATGTTTTCAAATTTCTTCTTTTTCTTATTCTTATATATATATATATATATATATAGATAAATATCATCCTCTCTCAATCCAATGTTGGATAAAGGTCTCTTCCATGATTTTCCATTTTGTACGATCGAATGCCTTTTTTCCCAATGAATTCTAATAAAATTTTTAATTTTATTATCCTACCCATTCATTGATCTCTTTCTAGGTCTTTTTATATTTTTTGGTTCCCAGTTGATAACTTTTATTATTTTGTGAGGTTATGTCAACTACCACGATATATAGTGTCTTTAAATGTTAAGGTTGGCGCTTCAAAATCTTGAAACGACGAGAAAGTATTTTAATTTAAAACAGAGTTATGATTGAATCAATGTAAAGGCACCGAATTAATATTCACACCTAATAAAAATTGATTAAATGTTTGATTTATACCCCAAGTATATTTTGAGAAATAAATTTATAACTTCCGTAAGCAAGGGTCAGGATAATAGCTGATATAGTGTAGATTTTGTAGATTAAGATTAAGTGCAGATAAAAAAATAGGTCGAAGCAGGGATTTAGCTTCCATTTATATAATTTTTTCACTGAGACGTTTTATGTATAAGATAAATAATTATCCAAGAAATGAACACCTAAATCATCATTTGAATTGTTTAAAAATTAAAATGTAATCGCAGCGCTATTTAAACTATAAACATGCATGATAGATTGCAAAAAAGCTCTAAAATAATTTCTATATATATCTAGTAGCATTAAACCAGGACAGTGTAATAAAACGGAACTGTTTTAATTTATAATTACTATGACTAGTCGTGTCACACATTCAGTACTAATCACAATGCAAATAAAAATTGTCATAGTATCCAACAACTCATCGCATCCGAACTGTGTGCTGTTTACTCAATAAAACTGCTAACAATGTAACAACAGACGTGTAATACGTACATGAAATTTGTAAACGGTGGCACGCAAATGTAGAATATTTTGTAACTGATGCACTGAAAGAAACTCGACTGAAATGTAATCTAGAAACGAAATAGTTTTATTTTGTACAAATGTTCAACAAACTTCAAACAGTGATTCGAGAACTAGACTAGAGTTTCATTATCGTATAATTTTATATATGTTCATCATCGTAACGAGTTTCAATTTAAGTTTCGCTTGAAAACGTACAATCTTCACATGAAAAGTAATTCTCGTAGATGTGAAGAATCACAAGACGTATGATTTTAAGAGTTGAAATTAAAAGAGAGATTAAGCTAGTACTTTCTTAATAACAGAATTAAAAGTAAATTGATCGAAATAAAAAAAAACAATTAACGAATTCTTCTTTATACAAATACTTTATCTATTTTAAATGCAGATAATATTTTAGCTTTGATAAAAAATTATTAAAAAATTGAATTGTTAAAAATAAATTTAAAAATATTTTCCACATACTAATTATTTACATTTCAAGAATACGTTTGAAAAACCCTTGATATCTTTTTAAAATTTAATAAAAAAAACCTGGTATATTTTAAAGGATCTGCAAAAAAGAGACTTGCTATCCAGGTAAAACAAACAATTTTAAACAGAAATGCTCTGACACTTGAATGAATGTAAATATAAAGGTAAACAGCATCCAGCTGTGTTTATAATATCTGATATTTTTATTATATTTTTTTCTAATTGAAACCTTTGAGATGATCTACAAAAAGGATATTGTTTTGTTTCTTATTCATATGCGTTATTATTCAAATCAACCAGTTGTTTTTTTTTAAAAAAATATCAAATATAAACCATACAACCAAAAAAAATTAAACAAAGACCAGGTCAAATTTGAATACTCTACTTATGTGTGAAAAAAAGAATTTGTTTTGGCTTCTATTGAGATCTATAAAGATTTATTAATATCAAAAGATATTGAAATATCGTACGAAAAAGTATGATAAAATTCTATATGGAGGTTAGTTCAATAATTCAAGCTCAGAAGAGCTTTAGTTGCCATTTAAACGGTCATACGAAGACGTGTTTTCTTCCAATAAAACTCATAAAAATGTTTTATACGTTCTCTCTTCGGCGATTTAACGTTCGACAGCACCGTGCACGCTTCTAATGTAAAAGTTTATCGAAAATTTCTCTCAAGAATTAGCCGCGTTCACAAAATCTTGATATTTTTAAAAAATAACAGAAATATCTATCGAATCGAACAAGAAGCGTTCCTTGTAATAGACTTCACTCGTATTTAAATTGAAATTTTGATAGAAATTAAACAATGTTTCTTTTTAAATATCTATATAAAGATAATAAAACATTTTTATCATTTAATAAAAGTTCAAGTATGAGAGTTTATGAGCTAGAATTTAAACTGGAAATCTATAGTTTAAGACTTCACATACAACTTGTAAATAACAGTAATGAGTTCTTCCAAGTTAAACTACTTTATCATGAACAAACGGCGTTAAATGCAATTTTACCTCATTTGTGGATAACATTCAGGTAGTCAGTTGCATTTAATACCGATCGACTCCCTTGATTTGTGAATAATTACGTTTGAATTCGTTTAATTGTGATTTATTTCGTTCACATTTATTGAATACAATTTGTAATTTGTAGTTGTTAGTAATACATGTAATTGAGAATAATCATTTAGTTAAACAGTGGCGCGTGGAACTTTTATTTATGATTTTTAAAATAAATAACATTCAGTTAAATACATTCGATCACACAAGCACTTGTCCATTTTCCATGACCAACAAATTATATTTGAATACATTATTAGAAAATAGAAATATGTATTATTATTTTTGTTTTCACTTAGAAATATTTTTCAAAATATCATATTTAATATATATATATATATGGCACAATAAAATATTCCTTTTTTATCCAGTGCCATTTTGAAAATAAGAATGTCGATTTAAGAACTGTTTCATGTATTTTTGTAAATATAAGTTTATCTGTATCAATGGCGCTTTATCCTATGGGCAAAAAGGGTAATTGCCAGGGGCCTCCACCAACAGGTTGACCTCAAACCAATCTTTTATAAACTTATTATGATAGTACAACACTGTACATAGAGCCCTCTAATTTAAATTTGTCTGTGCTCCATGAAGCTATAACGTACCACTGATCTATACCTAACATTTACACATATATATATATATATATATATATATATATATATATATATATATAATGTGTATATATATATATATGTGTGTGTGTGTGTGTGCATATATATATATATATATATATGATAGAAAGTCAACTAATTATCTTGAATCTTCAGTTCTTACAAAAGAATTTGAATATATTATTTCTAAAAATTAATTCGGTGCCTTTAAATTGATTCAACCATAACCCTGTCGTAAATTAAAATATTTTCTCCTCGTTTTAGGATTTTAAAGGACCGACGACGTTAATGTTTAAAAACACTCTATATCTTAGTCAAGAAGTTGGCACAACCTCAAAAAACAGCAGTGAACAGAATGGCGTCTGAAAAGCAGCATATTAAGCATTGCATACTTTTCGTATTTTATTTGAAAAAAGAATTCTGCTGAAGCTGCGGGAACGACTTGTCCAGCTTTGTGAGAAGAGGTTATGACGTATAAAACATGCAAAAACACTAAAATAGAAGGAGAGATCCGAAAATGCATGATGACTTCATCGACTCGAAGTCGTCATCTTTTTTTGACAAGCGATTCGTCAGTTATCTGACAGACTGAGCAAAGTTATACAAATAATGTAGGATAGTTTCAGGATTGAAACGTATTCCATTTTTATGTAAACATTCATTTGCTTTAAAAAAAGCACAGAATCAATTTGTAGATCTAATCATTTATCTATCGGTAATGTTGGATAGGAATAGAAAAATAATCTAAAGTATTAATAATAAAGTTGACTGAACAAAATCAACATATATATTAATCCAATTTCATTTCAACTTAGTGATATTATTATTTTGTATCTCTTTTCTGATTACATAACATAATGTACTTCAAACAAACACAGCCCTGTATAATTTAAATGTTATCTCTTCGAAGCATTCAGATTTTCAGTTTAAAGAGATATAAACACTGATATATGTAAAAAGAACGAATACAACCGAAAATGAAAATACATTTTTATTATGAAATGTACTAAATTTCAGTTACAATCGGTTAACACCGCCATAAAACAGTTGCTTCTGCACAGCACTAAAATACATTGAAAGCAATTGACAAGTACTATTCCAGT
>CM068318.1:8789986-8832486 GCA_034766995.1 Acanthacorydalis orientalis | reverse complement strand
CCAAAAGCTGTGACCAGCGTTTAAAAGTAAAAAATTATCAGCAATGTCCAATCTTTCACAAACAACCTTTCGCCGAATTCTCTATGGCCATTTAGGTATGAATAAGGTCAGTGTAAAGTAGGTACCCAAACTTCTTGGGGTACTAAGCGATGCAAAAAAATATTGAAGTGAAAGGAGACTATATAGAAAGTTTGGTTGGTTATATGATTATTAGAACAGAATTATAACGTATGATCAAAAAACATATCTTCTACAAACTGTTCAAGTAACTGACTCTAAAGAAGCCCTGAAGAATATGTCGAAGCTATATTTTCAGCTAAGGAAAGTGTTCTGGTAACTGATGATTCTATAGCTGATGTTTTCCATTATTTATTCTTAAATTCACATGAAATCATAGATACAGAAAAGTGTTAAATATATTTACCCCAAATATGTGAAAAATTATATACGTGCCAATTCATACTAATCAATAGACGAATTATTTTATGACAATCCAACGATGAATATTTCAAATAATGATCCAGAAAATACACAAATTATAATATGAGACATTACTGACTATCGTTTTCTTTGAAACTGTTATCAACTGATTAAAACTTCTTTAATAATCGGAATTACTTCTCAATAGAGAAATCATTTATTAATGAAACAACAAATAAAAACGCAATCGACGAACGAATTTATAAAAATATTTATAAAAATGGCATAAATGTGTTTCTGTCCCATCGCTAAAAGTATATTTAAGAACCTGAGTAAAAAATATGTTTAATGAAGTAATAATCGTTTCAAGTTTTAACAAAAACTGTATCATTTCAGATACAAAAAAATAATGGTATAATACATATATTGTGAGATCATTTATGTAAATACAATGTATGATTAGATTATATGAATTAAAAATTAAAAAAGCAATAAATTACAGCGAAATATTTTAATTGAGAAAACTATTTTAAAATATATAATAAGCCTTGTCTATAACGTTAATTATATTTCAATATCCTCCGCTTATCTATGTTATGACGACTGGAAAAATAAACACAGATACGTCTATTATAATCTTTACTAAATAATATATAATAATGTGATATGATAACGTTTCACGTCTAAGACAGTGTACTAGCTACTATTTTCAAACGTCGTCCAATGAAGCAGGACCAAAAATTAACATTTAAGAATAATAAAAATCGAAGTATCGTTAATTAATGTAATGCAATTACTAGTGATTGATATTTTTTTTAGTAGTTAAGGTAAGGAATCCATTGAACGAAGATAGAATTTCTTAATGAACAACAATCTTAGGATAAATATTTCAAATAATGATCCAGAAATGCACAAATTACAATATGAGACATTACTTACTATCGAATTCATCGAAATTGTCATTAACTGATTGAAACTTCTTTAAGAATCTGAATTATTTAAGTCGAAGTATTATCAATTAATGTAATTTAATAATTAGTAATTAATATATATATTTTTTTAGTAGTTACGTCAAGAAATACATCGAATGAAGGTAGAATTTCTTAATATACAACAATATTAACCCTTTGCCATACAAAGACGTCTCTGATACGTTATGTTTTTTAAGAAGAAAATTTTAAAACAATTCTGAAGTTTTATGGAAAAGTGGTAGAAATTTAGGCTCTGAAAATAGTCTTCATTATGAATGAAACGATGATGTTAAGAAGACTACTTAGAAAAACTTCAGTGGATCATTTTTTTACACTTTTAGTAACTTGCGAACCACTCCACACTTTAACATTAACCCGTTAACATTAAATGTGTTTTTTAAAAGGAAAATTTTGAAAAATTCAGAAATTTTATGAAAAAGTGATAGAAATTATGATCTGAAAATAGTCTTCATTTTGAACGAAACAACGATTTTAAGAAGACTACTTAGAAAAACTTCAGTGGATCATTTTTTTACACTTTTCGTAATTTACAAACCACTCCATAATTTAACATTAACCCCTAAACATACAAAGACGTCTCTGAAACGGCATGTGCTTTTTATGCCAATGTACACATTGACTTCTCTAAGATGCACGCAGATTTAATTCAGCTACAAAGCAAATATTAGAAAGAAATAATTATATATATATATATATATATATATGTATTCAGTGTTAAAATGTGAACCATAGAAACGAACCCTACAATGTATCTATTTTGAATTTGTACAAAAGTGACAGTGAAAGCCAAATGGGCTCCTCGGCTGGGGACATATTTTCCTGAACATATACCTTTTACTGGTAAAAAGCAACATCTTCACATGTGCTCAAAAAATAATATAAGAAGCAAAACGATTTAGCAGTGTAAAAAAATGTCAAACACCTCTACATTACCAGAATGTTTCGAAAAGTTTCATACTCTACAGGACTGTTGAATTATCGTTTAATTTGTTATATAATTATTCTTTATTAATTTTAGTTATTAGTATTGAATTATAATATTAAGCAATGTATAAATATTATTTTCTTTGCTAAGCTTACACAAATGTTAAGCTGAAAAGTAAATAGCATTTTTTGGTAATACCGAATTTCAATTAATTCGTATGTCAAGGGGTTAAATTGAAATAATTAAACATTTCATAATACAGTTCGGGCACTGTGATTAAATTCACTTCCAAAAATTAGTTAGTCTTTTTTCATCCCATAATCCACAAAAAATATTCAATAAATCATTATTGAACATTTTTCATTATTGCTTAAGTAGGAAAAATCTGAATTTTCTTTGTGACAGAACTGGATTGTGAAATATTTGATTATTCGAATTTTGGAAGATTTTATGTACCAATGTCAATGAATTATTAAACGGAAATCAACACTTATGAGTATAGTAATTTTTAATTTGTTTTATTCTCAATATTTCTCTGTTCTATAAACGCAAACAATGTGCTTAAGACATCCTCACGACGAAACGTGATTCGTTTCTGAGATTCAGGTCGATTGCTAGCGCTGGAACGTCTGCAAAATGTACCAGCTCCATGCCACACACCGGCCCCACTCTGAAAAATGCAGACACGGCTGCGTACAAAGAAGGGGGCACATACACACAGTCATGAAACGAACAGGAGTCGAATGGGGTCGTCGGCGCGAGTCAGTAGTGTAGTAGATATCGGACTGTGAGACACACACACGCGAGTAGGGTGCGCGCACGACGGACACGATGCTCGCCGCTTCGTGACAACCCCCGCATTATTCGTTTTTATTAATTTTTTTTGCACGCGGCGCGGAAAAAAAAACCGTACACAACAAACGAAACTGCATACAAACGGACAGTGTTTGAAAAATGTGCGTGTTTGCTGTACAGTGAATGAAACGTGAATTGTTGTGACCGGTCGTCTGTTTATATTATTAAATCGGCCGGCTAATTTCGCAAAATGGTACAGTTGGATTTTAACGCGCAAGGTGAGTTCCGCCGTTCCAAACACAACACACACGCACACATTCACACATGCCGGGGGTTGGTTTTCATCGATACGTGTACACATCTCTGTCTATCTTTCATCAAACTCGATCATTTGCACTTTAGCACAACTACTGCGGCTATACAAACACCACTGTCGGGGTTGTCTCTTCAGTAATATGTTGTTTTCATTCTACCCATATATATACATATATATATATATATATATATATATATATATATATATATATATATACATAAATGTCATTTAATATTTATTTCATTTCCATATAAAATATTACACTCACCTTCTCATCCCATGAACAATTTCCATCCGAACTGGTAGACTGCAAGGGTTGATAATTTCGAAGCGTTTCTATTGTTGTAATCTGTAATAAAATGATTTGTTGTTAATGTCATATTGTTTGTAAATATAGCTTGTCAATAGAAGAACGAATCGATTATCATTCATAGAATCAATTAATAAATAACAATAACAATGGAATGTGTGTACAATAATTTTTGTTGTTGTAAGCGAAACGATTAGCAATTTCGTCAGTCAATATTACAACAGGGCGTTGCACTGAACAATGACACAGATTGGATACATGCGTTTTTTTTGCAATTTAGCTTTATTTACATCTAATTTCATTGTGTTTTTTTATATATATATCTGTTTGATTCTGTATGAAGATTCGTGTCGATTCTGTTTTGATTTTCTCTAAATAAATACAGAGTGATATCAATACAAAAAATATACTCACACAATTATATATATATATATATATATATATATATATATATATATATATATATGTTAATATAAACTTATACTTTTTTATGTGTTAAAGTAATAAACTATAAGTATAATTTTATTTTTATTTGAAATAAATCATAATTATAATATATCAAATGTGTTAATATAGATAAGTAGAAGGTCGAGAGTTCAGTTCATATCGTTTTTGTTCATTTTTTCAATAAAAAAAACAATAAATCTTTAAAAGATCTATTGTTCTTTATATCAAATTACTTAAAATTCATAATTGAATATTTCTATCCTTGCTCTAGGTGTAAATAAAACATATTATACATTTATGAAGTCCTTAATTATTAACAAAATTAATCAAATATGAATCTTATATATATATATATATATATATATATATATATATATATTTATATAATATATTAAAGAGTGAATGTATAAGTAAACAAAGAGAAATTATTTAACATGGATTTCATGCCTTAAGGGTGGGTCTGCGTGACTTTAATACTAAGGGTGATAGTATATAGCGTATCTAGTCTTTACTGGACCTATGTATAAGTTTGAAACAAGCTCGGAGGATTTGGAACATGTTTATATTTTAATTAGTTTTGGTTTTAAAACACTTATAATAAATTTATTTAAAATGAAACCCTTGTTGAAATTTGTATAAAAAAACAAACATAAGATTAAGGATTAAAATTTGGGTAGAATTTCAATACTTCAGTCGTTATTAGAATTTCATAAATTTTTTTTGAAATAACATGTCACAGAATGTCAGCTTTTTATCAAATTATCGTTTGAAATGTTTGTATAGTATTTTATTTATAAATACAGTAAAGTCGTGGTAGATTGACCTAGATAATTACAGGTATGCAGCACTTGGGTATAGATTCAATTTTATTTTTTTCCTATATATTTTGAATGATCTATCCAGAAGTTTTATAAATTGAAAAATTATTTTAATCATTAAATAAAATTTTTGTATATTATATTGTTTTCTAGTATACGTGTTGTTCATTATTTTTGTGAATCCTGTCACGTGCGAGTTCATTTCTTCTATGACCGGTTTAAAACTTGATAAGTATGAGAAAAATGGATATAAAAGTTTTATATGCATTTAAAAAAGATAACAAGTATGCAAATTAAAAAAAGAAACTCGTAAGACAATTGTGGATGATTTGATTTCTTTACAGCTACAGTAATTAAGTTTTAAACTACAGTAATTGTAGAAAAAAACAAATTATTTAAATAAAAAATGCAGAGTTGAAAAATCATATCTTGATGATTTCACTTCTACTCAATTCAATTAATTCTTCTCTGTTTTATAAATAGTATAACTATGTTTCAAGATGAATAAAGTCCATTTTCACCCCATAAACCATAAATATATTTTTGGCTAAAAAGTGTTCAATAAATCATAATTAATCATTTTAGATTGAGCGTTAAAATCTATAGAGTTTTATTTAAGATTTTTCTGTATCAACGCTCTGAGGATGATAGCACAGCGATCAAAATGTGTATAAGAAACAATCAAGAATGATCAACGATCATTTAGTAAGCATTCTCGATTAAAATTTGTTTACAGTGTATAAAAGTGAGAAAGCAAATCGTTTCTGAAAGTGGATTTTTCTAGAGTTCACATTATACAAACATTCATTTGTTAATATGCAATTTTTATAATTCAAAGAATACTAAGAATATGTAAAAAAATACAGTGTATTTTTAGAAATGTATTACTCATACGGAGACAGAAAATCAACTCAATTACAGCTGTTAAAATAATCCTAGACACTCATTTAATTTGAAACTGGATATTCATAAATTTTCTTATTACACATACAGTCATATATACTGACCGGAAATCATGTCCTTTTATAACAAAGCCCCCGTTTTATGCTACAATGAATTAAGGTCGGAATTTTTATTTTATCAATGCTTTAGAAAATCTTTGCAAAGTACATAAATTATGTAGTACGTTACATGCTACTACTATAATCATTTATATAATTGTGTAAGTACAATGGATTAACATGTCATTTAAAAAAGCTGTGTATTTTGTAGCTATACATGTATATATATATATATATATATATATATATATATATATATATATATATATAAATCATAAATACTTCTGACATTGTGTAGCGTTTACACCTTTTTTAAATTCATGGAGCATAATCAGTTGAATGTACACTTTAGTAAAAGCATTACTTTTATCAAGTGGAAAGATTTTAACACGATATATGAAATAAAGTTGTCACTAAATGGATGTAAAATTTAACTATTTTTACACAAAATTCATTAGAAATATGATAAATTAAGAAATAAATTTATATACTGACTAAATAAAACAATATTCTTTTCTCATACAAAAATTAAATGTTATTTATAAATTATTTTTTCTTAATAAACCACTATTTTTATACACGATTGGTTTTTAAAGGAAAAATATATAGAATTGATTTAACTTTTATTAATAAAAAGCATTTTTTCCTGATAACTAAAAAATATATTTAAAAAAAACATTTTTAATATATCTTAACAATATTTTTGTTTCGCATTTGAATTTCTCATTCGCCTCACAAATCACAAAAGGGTTTTGATGAAAAATATTCAATCATTTTTGATTATTGCTTAATTTCATCATCTGCAAAATGCTTAGTACACAAAAAGATATATTGTTACACTTTTTATGTACTTTAGTGAACAGAAACATAATTTATTTATAATTTTAAATAAGATTTGATGTAAAAATATAAATTGTTATCATTTTTATTTGTTATACGATTCTTGACTCATTAAATGAAGAAAAATCTCTTATTTACTTATAATACAAATTTTATCAGTTGATTTTTTTAACAAGTTATCTTTAAATTAAATATATAATCTTTTTTTCAAATAAAATACTGTACATTACAATTAAACAACCTGAAATTTAGAATTAATATATTTTTAATTTATTTTTCACATTTATATATATATATATATATATATATATATATATATATATATATATGAGATTGTGAAGTATACAGGATGTAAAGAAGTAAAAATCTAAATCTGTTCAAGTTGCAGAATTGTTTAAATTATTTACAACATTCCCCGCTATTCCCACGCTATTCCCCGGACTTGCCCCTGTGCGACTTTTTTCTGTTTCTAAACTTGAAAAGTTGGTTCAATGGGAAGAAATTCTCGTCAAATGAGGATGTCATTGCCACCGTAAATGCATATTTTGCAGACTTGCTGGACCAAGTGTATAGCCTTCAATGGAGACTATGTTGAGATATAAAATCGATTTTTTTCAAAAAACGGTGTTTAAGTTGCTTCTTTACCATACTTATCAAACGACCCCCCCATATATATATATATATCCATATATCCATATATATATATATATATATATATATATATATATATATATATATATATATATATATATATGAATGAGTATATATGCGTAAACAGAATCAAATGTACATTTTTCTGGTCGACTAGAAATCGACGTTCTGAAACATAGATTGAAACAATAGGATAGCGTGACCTGATTGAGCGTGTTCACAAAAAAAAAATTGTCACTGTCGGGTGCACGTCCACTCATTGTGACAACAGTCCATGTTTGTTGCGCGATGGAGAGAAATCACCGGCCAGTTCCGTCCTGGACACTCGTAATTTCTTAATTGTGTCGCCATCAACATAACCATCATCAATGTATATCAACGCCGTCGTTAAACACATAATCACGTCATTTATCGTATACACTAGTAATAGGTCAAATGAATTCCGCGTATGAAAGACGCACCTGTTTAATGAACATACATAAATGTGGTAATACGTCTCTCCCCACATGACTACACAGACATAAAATAAACGTGCGATTCTTTTGAATGATTGCTCAGCATCTAATAAAAACTAATAGTAATTACTCATGAAAATTACAAATTTCACTTTCAGTCGTCATTCGCTGTTTTATTACCGAATTAAGTAAATTTATACACAATTATTGGTTTATTTATATCTTTTAATATATACACACACACACACACACACACACACACACATATATATATATATATATATATATATATTTGTGTGTGTATGTGTGTGTAATATATACATACACATACATACATTCATAGAAATCAAAACAATTTATCAATTAGTAAACATAATAAACTTAAGATTATTGCAAAGAGTATTTTTATCTTTTAATCAATTGAAATGTTAGAAATAGAAATTATCTATTTTATACAAATTTGTATTTCCGTAATTGTTAGTAATTTTGAAACTAATCTATTAGAAAAATATATATATAAAAAGGCTTGAAATGTCTCCATTAACTAATTATTTATAATTTTAAATGACTAGTCAAAGTGAAATTTTCAAGAAATTCAAATAGATTAGTTCGTTTTTTTAAAAAAATCAGTACTTAGGTATGTTAATAGGAATTCTTACTGTTTAAAATGAATGTTACACGTTTATGATTACAAATGTCTATGATACTTCTCTATCGTTTAAAAAATAAAAATGCATTTTTGTGTAGATGGAATTTATTTGTCTTTAATATAATGAGTTATGAATCTCACCCGAAAAGCAGTATATTAGGCATAGCATATTTTTCGCAATCGAGTTGAAAATAATAAGCTTTATATAAGATCTGTCCATATTGTTTACAATATTAAAATACAATTCAAATCAATACTGATCTGAAATATTTAATACCTGATTACTGATCATTTTTGATTGTTACTTATACCTATTTCAATGACGATCCCATCATACTGAGAGCACTAAGATACATTAAAAGTATTTCAAGACATATATTTTTTCATTAGAATTAAAAGTCATAAAAATGTGAAACAAGTTTTTAAATGTAAATCGAAAATGTATTGAAAAATAGAATGCGGTTTTTACTTTTTTAATAAACCAATTTTTAGATGTTTGTATTATTAAACTACAGAAAAAAGATTATAAAAATAATTATAGAAGTATAAATAGGTATGAATTTCATTAAAAAGAAACTTTTAAAATTTATAAGCATATATATATATATATATATATATATATATATATTTATAAATTTATATATATTTATAAGAATTTTAAATTTCAAACAAACATGTGTTTCTTTCTTTAAAAACATATCGCATGATATGAAATATTCATAAACAAATAAATAAATAAAATTAATTTTAATATTAAGTACCAGTCAGGAATAATAAAAGTTTGTGTAAATCATATTTTCATTAAGAACTCATTTTAAATTCATAGTGTGAAAAGTGGGAGACGTTCATTAGCAGAAACTAAATATTTAAAATGTTTCTGTTGTAAATTCCAAAGAAATATAAACAGTCATTTTATGACCGTATAATCTGTTACATGTAAATATACATACAGTATAATAACAAAAATGTTAATCGTCTATACAAGATAAATGAATCAACGTTTTCGGAATTCGGAAATTCCTAGGTTTATCTAGAAAAAAAACAGCCATATAGTTTTTTGTTTGACATAATCATTTCAGATGAAATCTTAGTTCCGGCTAACTGAATACCATAAAACGCTTAAACATATCTTGGCAATGAAAGTGAAACAACGTTACGACACAGTAAGAACAAGAAAAAGATGACGAGGTCAAACATTGATGATTCATTGTCGAATCATTTCGTTCTCACCTTAATAATTCGTTGTACTGAAAAGGTTTTATTTACTCAGTATATATTTATACGAAAATCGAACTGGTTGCTTTATCTTTGTACAAACATAAAATCTACTTGGAAATATTTTATTTCCATGTACATGAAGCGAAGTTTGCATCCAACAATCAGCAAGCACCTGGTCAATCGGCTGTCTTGCAACAGATCCAAAAAAAAAACCACCTGGCTAACTACTAAAGGTGTCCTGCATTATGTTTTTTTTTCGAATCTCATTTAGCACCTGGCGTTGACAGAGAAATATGCTACGTACAATATTATCTCTATGCACGTTGTTCATTTTAATATAAAGTCGAATAGACAGAAGGTCATGTTGAAAATATGTGCCCGACGTTTTGTACCGAGTCGAATTTTAAAAGCGGTTGAGCAGATTAAAAATATTCTATACATCAATGCATTTATTATAGAACGAATTGTTATGAAAAGAATAATTGTTTTTAACTAATACATTATTAAATATATTTTTAAATAACTGTTTTTTCAAGTACGAATTGATATTTTACAGCTGAGTTACAGATGCTATGCGGAAGCAAATTAAGAAAAAAATTATTAGAATTAATAATAACACATTAAAAATTAAAATAATAACTTTAATTAAATGTAAAGTCTCTGTAAGTAATTAACCTTCGATTTAATCTTACTTTGATTATATATTTACATATATTTATATATTAATTATTTCAAACATGAATTTAATTACATTAAATTAAAATATGATTTTTTTTTAAATGAGATATTTTAATATTTTTATAAACCAGTGGTGTAATAAAGAAGTGGAGAAATGTATTTGACTTCGACAACCTTTTAGATGGAAGGATAAAAGTCTAAAACATGTAATTATATGAAAGATAAGGGTGTTTTTTATATGTTTGTTTCGGGGTTAAAAAAAATTATAGTTCTCTTATAAAATTAAACAAAGAATGGCATGTGCTTTTTTTATAATTTAGTTCTGTCGCAGTGACTAAATTCACTTTGACAAATTAATTTTTGTCTCATCCCACAAACTATAAAAAAATCGAATCAAATAAACAAATATTAATCATTTTAGATTGTTGCTTATGTACATTCTGAAAGCGATATCATTATCGTTAGGGTACTAAGGTACAGGAATCTAATTTTTTAAAATTGCTTCTTAATTATATTGAATTTTTGTAGTGGAGGAGTGAAGATTTTATCTGTGAAGTAAATTAAGATAACTCAACCACTGTAACAAAAACTATATTGATATTAGTTGTCATCTTTTTCAAAGCGTCTTATGGATTAGATACATCATTTAATTTTCTTTAAGAAATCAAATTTGCTTCAAATATAGCAAACGATTATTAAATTACCGTCTTGAATAATCAGTACAAACCAATCAAGTAAATTAATTATATTTTTTTTTCTTAATGAAAAAAAAATACTTTTATATATATAAATATATATATATATTTATATATATATATATATATATATATATATATATATATATATATATAGGGTTACTTGCTTTTTTATTAAATAACTCAACTCAAATTTATCTGATAATGATTTAATATATAAACGCAAAGGAGTTTGTTGTATTAAATGATTAATAATCTTATTTCTTCATTGATCCTCTTGTAATTATACAATCATCATCCTAATCATCCTCTTGTAGTTATACAAAACTATAATTAATAGAACATACTATATAATATCATAGTGTCAAGTATTTTTGTGTTATAAAACAGAATCTATTTATGGCTAATATTAATTTATACATTTAAGATACAAGAAGACAACGGATGAACATCAATCTTCTATCTTTACTATTCTTACAAAATAATTAAAATATAATTTATGTATAATTTATAGAGAGGCTAAATAGAAACACAAAGAAATTCAGATCATTTAAAATAAAAACGATTGTATCTCTTTTTTGATTACATCATGCAGACATACTTGACACACCCTGTCTTTCATAAAGTTTATAAGAATTTCTAACACACATTTATTATTTAACTGAAATTCGAACGATTTATTAACACTATATATATATATATATATATTATTTTCTCCTCAGAACACTAAGTTCCAGAAAAATATAATTAAATTTAGTACATAACGATGGAATCGCAATTCAAATCTTAAGAAACAATCATAAATGATCAATAATCGTTTATTAAACATACTTAATACAAAATTATTTTGTGGGTTAGGAGATAAATGAAAAATATATTTGTGAAAAACGTACTATATTTTCAAATAACGTTTATTGAGAATTCGTTCTGATTTATTAAATAAATAATCAAGGTTTTATTAAAAAAACATGATTTTATTGACAGACATTTTTAGAAGAAATCTTTCCTATTTTCATAGTAATAAATGTTTTTCATGATAATAAATAATTTTTTTATCACGATAGTTCTCTGTCATATAGTGTTCTATCTACCCTAAATATTTTTCGACCAAAACAAGAATTCTTAAGATATCAGCTTTTTAAATTCACTTAACATTTTCTACTGAGAATTTTTTATGATTAGATCTTATGAACTATAATAAAAGATTTTATTTATTTTTAATATGAACCTAGAATAAGCTTTAATGATATTTAATTTAATCATTTATCAGAATATGAAAACGATATTCAAATGTTTCATAGATGAAGACTTCTTATTATTAATAAAGGGATCACTGATTTACAGTGACACTGAAACTACTACTTTTTATAATTTAAAGATAAAAAATTGTTACCGAATTATACATAAAGTTACTCAACATGAATAGTACATTAAATTTTAAAAAAATTAATGTTTATATATCTCTGAAGATTATAACATGGTCATTAAAATCCGTATAAGGAGTGATAAAAAAAAATCAATAATAAATCGAAAATTTTGATCATAAAAATATTTTTGCAGTGAGTGGAAATTGAAAATTTTATTCGAGAAAGCAATAATAGAGATTTAATACCAAAGCGCAGAGAATTGTAATTATTTTTTTTATATAATAGAAGAAAAAAGTAATATTGTTGAAAACTTGAAAACTTCATTAGAAAACCACTCATCAAGCAACGATAAATTTATCAAACAATCGATTCGATAATACACGACAGTCAAAGAAAAAACCTAATCATCCAATGACATATTTTGTGGCGTGATAGCCGCCGACCGTCTTCACATCCGTACGCACTTCTCCACAAGCGGTGTGGTGTGATTCCCATTGGGGCGTAGGCATCAAGTTAAATTGATTGCGCCGCGGCGTCTCTTACCAGTCGCCCAATTTCCTGTTACCTGTTTTATTAGCGTCTCCTACGCGAACACCTGCAGCTAATGATTAAAGTTATACTACATTATCTAGCAGGTGACCTGATGAATAGTTGCGAGTGAAATTTATCGATGTTGTCACAGTCCCGGGGGCGTTGTCATCTTTTTCAAAGTGTCTTATCGATTGGATACTTTAATTTTTTTTTAAAAAATCAAATTTCCTTCAAATATATACACACAATTATTAAGTTACCGGCTTGAATAATCAATACAAACCAATCAAGTAAATTAATTAAAAAAATTTCTCAATGAAAAAATTATATATATATATATATATATATATATATATATATAGTGTGTGTGTGTGTGTAAGAATGACAGAAAGAAACTACATTTATATAATTTTATTAAATGAAAATTAAATGTTAATGATTTGTTTTTCATAAATTAACCAAATTTTATAACTTATGTATTTTAAAACCTTTTACAAATATTAATATTATTTTTTAGTAAGTATTATAAATATTATATATATATATATATATATATATATATACATACATATAGGGTTATTTGTTCTTTTTTATAATTACTCAATTTTTCTTTATCTAATAGTGATTTAATATATAAATGAAAGAGAGTATGTTATTTTGAATCACCATATATGTATTGGATCAGTGAAAAAATTCGAATATGATTTGAAATTGAAACTCAGACGATTACTTTCTGCAGAAAACGTTTTTATTAATTAATTATTTATTCACCATCGTTTTATGCAATCATTTTCCAGCGCTCAGGCAGTTACTAGATTGTCGGTCGTAAAAGCTGTGTGATTTTTCGGCTAAAAAGGCTGTGAGGTTGTTTTCTGAAGGCCTAGACAGTGCCAAATTTTTTATCGTTAAATTGTACTGCAACGACAGGAACAAATGATAATCTGAAGGTGCAATATCCGGAGAATACGGTGGATCCGATATGTTTTCCCATTTCAACTGCTTCAGTTTTGCTATATGTGGTTTTGGGTTGTCGTTGTGGAAGATGGCCCCCTTGCGATTGGCTAAAATCAATCAAGTATCCAAATTGGACGCTTTTCTTTAATTGATACATTCAGTTTGGTTAGTTGTTGACAGTACTTCTTCTCAGTAATTATTTCGTCCCGTGGGAGCAACTTAAAATAAACAACACCTTTGCAATCCCACCAAACACACAGTAAAACCTTCATCGGATGCAAGTTAGCTTTGGTGACTGATTCTGCACTTCATTCACTTATTTCTACGTTCATCTGGGTCGGATGTTCTTATATTGGATCTTTGTGTCATCTCCAATTACCAACCGTTCCAAAAAATGCTCTCTGTTGAGGCATCCAAGTAAAGAAATTGCCTATGAGAAGCGATCAAACTTGTTTTTTTCAGACAATGAGAGCGGCACCCACGTATCGAGCTTCAACGTGAACTCCAGTTCCTCTAAATACCGAAATGCAGTCGATATATCAATTTTGAGTATCTCGGTAACCTCTTCCGTCGAAATTCGTCAGTTATTGTCAACGAGAACCGAGTTTAGCCATCCAGAACATGGTTGATTTTCGAGGTTAAAATCACTAAATCGAAATTTATCAAACCATTTCTTCACATCTGGAAGTGATGGTGCATGGTCCAAATAAACCTCCTGAATATTTTTCGTCGCCGCGCCAACGGTTACTCCTTTCCAAAACTCGTGCAACATAACGTGACGAAAGAGTATCTTTTCATTATCCATTTTCAAAACTCTTCTTACACATAAATTGAACCGAAACTGATGCTCAAATGATAGCTACGACTATCACCTTTCAAACGATATATTACATGAATACATTTCAATCATAAGCTCCGCCATGCGGCACTCTTAACACCACCTATTGAATCGTATATGAACTTTTGCGCTGATCCAATATGTATATATATATATATATATATATATATATATATATATATATATATATATCTATTTATATAAATATCAGTGTTCAAGTATAATATATTTACATAGTAATTAAATATATTTTTGATTAGTAATGAATTTGATTCCACGCAAAAAACAATTCATGAAAACATGAAAAGAAAAAATAAATTCACATTAAAAACTGTACAAAAGCTTCACCAGCAATAAACTGCACTGAATAAAAAGTAAACGCACGTTATCAGCAATAAAAAAATGAACGAACGAGTTAATAAATAAATAAACACGATTTATGAACAAAATACGAAAAATTCTGCGTCTCTCCGTGCCGATTTAAAAAAAAGTGTACTACACTATACAGACATGAGTGGATATGTGTGCTTCAGTAACCTACATTTTAGTTAAACGAAAGGGAGCGCTTGAATATTATGTGCAGAATGTATCCGATCATGCAACAATAACAGCCTTACAGACACATACAGATTTCATACTATACGAACACACACACAAACACGTGTACATATATATATATATATATATATATATATATATAATGCATATATAACATACGAGAAGATAAATATGCCTTTATACTCGGTCAACAATGCACTACTGAAGAGATAAAGAGTGCATGCGAAACAAGAAACAGTGTTATGTGTAAAAGAGAGACAAGAATCGATCGACTCTGCGCGCTTGTGACAAAGGGTCGTAGACCTCACAATTCGCTTACACCGGTTGACGGTGGATGCAACACCGCACCGAGAGGTGGTTGGAAATATGGATCGGATTTTTCGCGCATTGCGTCTCCACGGAGCTTCTACATTATGGTGGTCCTTTCGAAATACCGCATCGGCTTTTATTAATAGTTACGTCGATTAACATTATTTATTTACTATTATGTTTCATAGTGCGTCGTCGTTATATTTAAATTATAGACCACTGGTGGCGGAGACGCGGCACGCGTACCATTAATATACGGAACACTGTGCACGAAACACTATTTTTATTTCGTGTACAAGTGATTAGTGGATATAGATGAAAATGAATAAAAATAGACTCACAAATTATATGGTTCTTTGTTTGAATCGAAATAGTTGTTTCTTCAGAAAGGAACATGTATTAAAAGCCAACACTGTTATTTGAGATTGATATGAATTTTTCATAACAAAACTTTAAATTTACTTATATATATATATATATATATATATATATATATATATATATATATATATAGATGGATAGATAGATAGATAGATAGATACAGAGCGAGAGAGATGGAAGAGAGAATTTGTAAAAATGTTAAAAAAATACGTTATTGCAAATTAAAAAGGACGAAAATTTAAAAGAAATTCAAAATTACAAGATGGTATTTGAAAAGTATTCACAGAATCAGAAAAGAAGTAATGTGACTTAATGGGTCGTTTGATAAGTATGATAAAAAACAAGTAAACACCGTTTAGTGGAAAAAAATCGATTTTATTTCTCCATTGAGGGCTATTCGCTTAATCCAGTGAGTCTGCAAAATATGCATTGACGGCGGCGATGACATCCTCATTCGATGAGTATTTCCTTTCACCGAGCCAAATTTTCAAGTTTGGGAAGAGGAAGAAGTCGCACAGGGTCAAGTCCGGAGAATAGGGTGGATGAAGAATTAATTCGAAGCCTGGTTCGTGCAATTTTGCCATTTCGGTGGTCGATATGTGGAAAGGCACGTTGTCTTGATGAAAAAACACTTTTTTATTTTTCTGACGTTTAAACAGAACATTTCTCATATATTTCTACATGACATTATTTCTTTTCTTATTTTCCAACCTTTTTTGAAATTTTAACTATATTATAATTTTAGATCTTTTCCATTGATGACAACATATGAACTTACTAAATTTTTACCATACTCCTTTTTTTTGTTCTCGATAGTTTAAATTTACTTTCATTACTCCAGATAATGGTTTTACAAACTTCTAATTGTTTAAAAGAATACTTCTTAGTAATTTAATATTTTTATCTTACTAAATTGCTTTTATTTTCATTTTTTTTTATTTTCGAAGTAGTTTGTTTTAATCTCTCTGTCTAAAATTATATTTTACTATATTCTAACATACTCTCTCTTTCATGTTAAGTTTGGTAAATTTCTATGATAAAAAATATAGTCTTGAGATTAAGAGAAACTAAATTACAAAATAAAGAAATCAAAAGAGAATCATTATTATTAGTGATATAAACGTCAGAAAAGTATTAAATTATTAAGAAGGATGCAAGATTAAAACAACTAGTCTTGAAAATTCAGTGTATGGAATGATGAATGTAAATTCGAAATTGAAGTTATGTCACTATTCTTTCGACATCTTGAGATGTACACTGTATAATCCACCTGAAGATAACGAAAAACTAAACTGGTAATAAAAGAAAAAGAAAATATAGTAATCTCAGGGGATGTTTGGATAGGTAGGACTGAGAGAAAATCATTCTCTTAAGACATTTTTTAAAAAATCATTTTCATAAGACTTTCTAATAATATAATTACTAATAATTTGTAGATAAGTTTTTTGATGTTTTCTTTTTAAATACAAGTAGAATTTTCCAATACCATAAATATTTAAAATATGTTCTAGACTATTAATTGATTTTCTGTTAAGTTAAAATACTACTTTTCAAGAACGTTTAGTTGTTTCACGATATTATAGATATTCGATTGTTCAAATCTATCAGTCGATATTCATAAATCAACCAAACAGAATAACAAAGTTAAACCTGTCGAAACACAAACCGCAATAACTTTCTATTCACCTAATATAAAATTTATTAAAGTTTGGATTTTATGTAACAACCTTCTACAAAATACAATACTTTTACGTTGTAGTTACAGAGAACATGTCCAGATATTGAATTATTGATCTGATTTATACAGAAAACGAATACGTTTCGACATGTAGATAGTAAGACAACAAATAATTTCCGGTTAAAATTATTAACCATGACTGAGAAATGAGTAATAAACAAACACTTTTTATGAAAGAAATTGTACGAATGAAGTCTATTTGTCTTAAAAAATAATATGAGAATTTTATGCTGTAATATAACATACCTAAGTCTTTATCATCGAAAAGAAATATTCCTTTAGGGTGCGATTGTGCTTTGAATAGCTGATTTGTATATGGATGAAAGCAAAAAATGAAAATACTCGGAAGGGGAAACGTTTGAGGAATCAGAGACGAATGATAGATTTTTTTAACATGAGCTATTGAGTTTTTCCGAATGAAACTACCAGTGTGTAATAGTTTTCAATCGATGCAACTGTTGCTTTTTGAATAATTTATTTAACAGTAGAAAAGATGTGTTCATTGATAAACAAGGATTAGAATATCATACAGAAATCTATCTAGTTCATCTGTCTATTTAGTTGGAGTAAAAATATTAATAAACATCTGTCTAAAAAATTTAAATAACATACTTAAACTAGGTATATGTCGTTTCTGCAATCACCTGTATGTTGATTTCATGTAATTATTATATTCATTATTATATATTATATAAAACTAGAGATCTCCGCCCCCTGCACGCTACCCTCACCCTACCGAATAACAGAAATTAACAAACAATACACACAAATCCGTGTAAAATGTAAATCGTAATTTTTTTATTGGAAAAGATTCATAGTAACCAATCATAACACAGACCACGTGCTTGTTATCAACCAATCAGAACGAATCAGTCACGGCAACGGCATCACTGTTTCATTCTTATAATATGAAAAGAAATATTCTTTGAATTGTTATTTTTATGAAATCATTCGATTTTGACTGTTAAGTATGTATCATTTTTTTATATTTGTATTCTACACTAAATTTACATATTTTATTATTGTATTTATGGATTTCTCTCTATTCTATGTTAGTTTTAAGTTACATGACTACTCTATTCTAAGTAAACAGTTTAACAATCATAATACAGTTAACAATGTGGCCGAATTTATTTTTTTAAATAATTTTTTTACAAAAAAGTTGATCAAAAATGTTCAATCAATGATTATTAATCATCTTTGATTTTTGCTTATACTTATTTAAATGATAATGAAATCATCCTCAAAGCGATCGAGTGTATAAAAATCTTTTCTCTACTTGACCTTATATTTTTTTTATATTTTAGTGCTTTAAGAATGATCAAAAATGATCAATGATCGTTTGTTCAAAATTTTCAATTCGAAATTTATGGTTTGTGTGATGAAGAAATACTTGGAAAAGTCTAATAAACAGCTCTAACATGTACGACTCATTTCTTTACAAATACTAATGCTTAGCTTTTTATTTAGTATTTTATTTCAATTGTATTTTAGTATTGAATGATACTAAAAACTAAATAAAAAGTAACATGTTTTTTTTGAGATTTTTTTAATACTTTCATGTGGAAGCCCAAACTGAATCATCATCATATATATATATATATATATATATATATATATATATATATATATATATATATATATATATAAAGACACATGTTTGCATGTTAGTTATGATATTGTTTTTAATTTGTAATTAAAATGTTAAATAATTAAATTTATTTCGTCTATCTTTTCAGCATGTCGCCCGGAAGCCGGCGTTCCGGACATGACTGTCATTTCGGACATCGACGAGCAGGGAATCAACAAGAACCTTCGAGTTCGTTATGGAAGGGACCAGATATATGTATCCTTT
The DNA here is from genome assembly GCA_034766995.1 of Acanthacorydalis orientalis. Taxonomy (NCBI): domain Eukaryota; kingdom Metazoa; phylum Arthropoda; class Insecta; order Megaloptera; family Corydalidae; genus Acanthacorydalis; species Acanthacorydalis orientalis. The sequence goes on along the minus strand of CM068318.1, from coordinate 8,812,745 downwards.
TCAGAACACCGAATAGTCTTTTATTCTTTTTACAGATTTTCGTTAAAAGTTTTAAAATCGAATACAGGTAATTTTATTTAATATTCTTATACAAAACATCAATCAATAAAATTTAGACGATTATTCATTTGACAACTCGTACTGAAACAGAGCTATATATTAATAATTCATTCGTTTATTGTACCTAAGACTTATATATAAGTAAATATATAAATTTCTATACATTTGACATCTTTTTTTTAACAGAGAAGTTACAAGTTTTTTAAAAGCACTTGATTTTAATGTCAAAAAGTATTTTTTAATCATCATTATATTTTACAGAAACTATAAACTTATCAAATATACAAAACTCATCTTTCTCTTTATATGTTTACACACACACACACACACATATATATATATATATATATATATATATATATATATATAATATATATATATATATATATATATATATATATATATATATATATATATATAGAAAGAGAGATCTGATATTATTTCAAAATAGAAAACATGTAGATAATATCCTGTATGATTGTATCTTCATGTAAATGTGCATAAGATATGATCAAAAATAATCAATAATCAATTATTGAGTATTTTTTAATCAGAGGATTTCTTTGCGATTTATTAGATAATTGAAAAATTCATTTATGAAAAGGAATTTAGTTAGAATCTTAGACTTATTTCTTAATATATAATAAAACACGATTTTTTTTTCTAATATTCACATGAGTTTATTCCACAAAAATATGTAAAAATATTCATTATAAAATTTGATATGGGTTTTGAAATGAAAATCATTTTTAAAATAAATATAAATTCCTGGAAAAGTCGAATAAGAATTTCAATATCAAAGAGTATAATATTTTGTCATTTATTTTACATTTTTCTCTATTAATGTCTCATCTATTTTACAAAATCTCTATCAAGAAAGCAAGTAAAATATTATTAATCATTCAAAAAATATAATTTATTATCCATCGATTATCAGAAAGATGTTAACGTTTTTCAAAATTGCGTTCTATATGCATTTGTTCACAAGTCAATGAATCGATTTTAATTAAACTTTCACCAAAATGATGAAAACATTATTTATTACACAGAATATAATAACTAGTTATCTTGAAATGCACCCAAGGATATATATATATATATATATAAATATAAATATATATATATATATATATATATATATATATGTACATACATATGTGTGTATGTATGTACGTTATTTATAATTTATTTTTTTTTGCATTAACAGTAATCATTCAAATGTGATTCAGTGACACTATATCTCGTACTAACACTTATCTTTTGATGATTCAGTAATCTTAAATAATGAGTGTGTACACAGCCTTACACATACACACACACATATTATATATACATATATATATATATATATATATATATATATATATATATATATATATATATATATATATATATATTAATATGCGTGTGTGTGTATGTGATTATGTGTTTCTTATTAGTAAAAGTTATAAATCAGGGATCTACAGACTTCTTGAGAGGAGGGCCACATAAGTACTAATCGGGCCGGATCTAAAAGAACATCTATTTTATTCTCCTATAATTATAAATAGCATAATTACTTAGAAATGAATAAATGGAAGTGTTTATTCATAAGAAAATAAAATAATGCAAATATATCAAATATGCCCAACAATATTTAAATATTGATAAGTAAAGGTTGTTTTGCAAGAAAATGTGCATAAGGAAAGAAAGCATTTTTTTATTTATTTACATGTACAGTTTTTTAAAAAAACACCTCAAGAATCAAGGTGGTATCAAGTCAATACCTCAAGAATGACACGAATATTAAAAAGCACTAGTGTGAAGAATGAGGTTGCTTTGTTGATCTTTGTATTACTTTTTCAATATTTGGTGTCAGGTTCTAAACGCCTATTTTTTTAAAATAGATAAATATAATATCAGATGTGTCCGCGGGTCACATAAGAACCATTCACGAGCCGAACCTGGCCCACGGACCGTAGTTTGAGGACCACTATTATAAATGGACGATATCGTACAACTGTCTCATGGATTGAATTTAGACCCCACTGGATATTGAGTTTAACATCTAAATTGAGTCGACAAGATGATTTGTTTATAATAGATGTACTGAAAATGTAATCCACTTATCTTACTCAATTTCACCCTTTTGATACACTGAATATATTCCTTGTAGACATTTATTTCTGTACAACGACGTAAATGCGAGAAAAAACTATAAATAGAAATGTCTGTATAAAACTATGATCTAGAAGAGTAAGTAAGCACATAAAATGTGATATGTACATCAATGTATGTATGTATATATATATATATATATATATATATATATATGTATATATATAGGGAATGCATGAGAAGTTAGAAGTAAAATAGATATATGTGCTCGTGTTTATTGTGCAATGCATTAACTGTGATTCTATATTTCATCATGTAAAATGTTACAGTACATAAAACATTCGTCTTAAAGTGCACATAAAATACAGAACCCTCGTAACTCACCCTCTGTTTTACACGTGTATATTTTACTTGATATTAAATTATTCATCCGAGTATTGTACATAGCAATTTCGTCGAGCAACGGAGATGATTTTACATCTACAAACTTTTATTCTCTACATCTACATAGAGTCTGGCACACATACGAACGCATTCATATTTATTTATATATATATATATATATATATATATATATATATATATATATATATATATATCTTTATCTTTTTTAACGTTTCATCCTGAAATATGAATATTAAACTTTTACTCGTGTTGATCCACCTGAAAGTTTTCCCCACTTCATTATTAAGTAATTTGTTACACCTTTATAAAAAATATAATATTCTTTTTATAAAAAATTATACAAGTTTTGTATACATAATCTTATCCAGAAAAAAATGTATTTACGACTACGTTCAAGTCGGACTGAAGATATATTATTTTTTTTTTCTTGAAAGTAAACTATTTTCTGACATCCGATTTTAATTAAAATATTCTCTTTTATATTAAAAAAATTCAAGTAATGACAGCAACGGATTGTATACACATTCCCCTCTTATATTCAGATTCTCAAGAAATTATTTGTTTCCTGCCTTTCGAGAACGCACCCTTCATGCTAAGAGGGATATATCAATACAATTTAGAAGTTCCTCTTCGCTGAACACGATTGTGAATAATTTTAAATTAGTATTCTATAATGTGAATGTGCAAATTATAAATACATTAAACATATATGCACACACACACACATATATATATATATATATATATATATAGAGAGAGAGAGAGAGAGAGAGAGAATGGTTCAGTTTGGGCTTCCACATGAAAGTATTAAAAAAATCGCAAAAATTAAAAAGAACATGTTGATTTTTATTTAGTATTTTATTTCAGTTGTATTTTAGTATTGAATCATACTAAAAACTAAATAAAAAGTAAAGTTTCTTTTAATTTTTGAGATTCTTTTAATACTTTCATGGGGAAGCCTTAACTGAATCATCCTATGTCCATTATATATTCTACCTACATTTCTCACTTTCCACTTTTAAATACCTACACATTGCTTAAATTTCTACATTTGTTTACATCTAACTGCATATTATCAAATCCATATTCGCCTATTTGTTTTCTAACTATCAACATTTCTATCTTTTTGCATATTTTCTACATACTTAGATAAATATCTTATTATAAATATACATATCGATCTATATTTTTACTAATCCATTGAACTATTATATATATATATATATATATATATATATATATATATAGACAGACATTTTTGAAACTATGTTATTCGCCTGTTTTCTCTCTGCCAACGGTCATTCTCTTGTCACAAGAGAGTTCTAGCAAAATAACTTAATTCATTTTCACAAATGCTTTTTTTATTAACCCTACGAACCATACAAAAAATAAATAAATCAAAGATATTCAATGATCAATTATTGAATATTTCTAATTAGAAAATTTTTTTGTTCGTTTATACAGTGAATTAAAAAATAACTCGTGAAACTGTTCACCTTGTCTGTTTCGTATCCATTTTATTTTTCTTCCCTTTTTTATATTTTTCTGAAAATATATTCATTCAATGTTTTGAGAGACTCAAATCAAAATCAGTTATGTACATTATAATCAATATGCTTTAATTTCAATATGCTTTATCTTGAAATCTCAATTCTACTAATTAATAAAAAAATGTATACAAAATAATTAAATACTTAAATTATGAAGAAAAAAGTTGTGATAGTAGAAAAACTGAGAAAATTAAACCGGAAAAAATGATATTTAATTATTTTTATAAATTTGCAAAATATTTTTTTTATAAACTACACATAAAAGAATCTAATAGATAAAATTAAGATAACAAATATTTCCAACCTGTCTAGTTCAATTATATATTTTAAGAGTTTCAAAAATGAAACATTTTTTTTAAAACACACACACACACATATATATATATATATATATATATATATATAAATATTTGTGTGTGTATGTGTGTATATGACTATATGAATATATAAAACATACAAGAATATACGTGTCATTTTTCAATGTCATCAACAAATGCATTTCATATTTTAAAAAAAACCTCGCAAGAATACAAAAATAGTGTTTCCCATTTCCCAAATTAGCGTTGTGGAATAAACCCGCATCCCGTATGAAAAGGAAGTAAATATTAAAATCTACATAGTTCTTTACCACAGAAAAATGATTACAGCTTTATCTTCATTGCGGAAATTTTGTAGTCTGTCTCGTCTATCAACAAGTTTTATTTTTTAATTTTATCCTGTATAAAATGCAAATTGTATATATACATATATTACATTTTGTAGTAACATAGCCAAATTATCCTATTTCGTAATCATCATTTAGTTATAAAAATAATTATAACATATGAAATAGAAAGGATTAATTATTCAATTATAATAGAACAATAGTCATCGTTATTATGTATCACATGAAGTATCAATGAATTAACATTAAATGGCAACAATAAAAAAATAAATGCAGTTACGGTATGTTTACAGATACAAAACATTGATTAACAGGACATTTAATAAGTGACATTGATATATCTAGTTAAAAGCAGTAACAAATTCATTAATAGTGTTCGTATGATCAAGATTTTCAATTGTGAGAAAAATACCTAACATATCGAATCTACTCCTGATAAATTAACTAAATTATCAGGATTTGATGTCAGTCTGACTGAAACAGTTAATGAATTCTATAGATAAGTCATTTAGAGTTGATTTAATTTTTTTTTGAAGATATTACACATGCTGAAACTAGTCGAATACAGAAAATCATATGATTTTCAAGGACAAAAATCATCCGGTCAAGTGTGTATCTCTTTGTTTGTGTTATTTTTTTATCTTGATACTTTTTATGACTCAAATTAAAGAGTTATGTGTCTTTGTATATATATATATATATATATATATATATATATATATATATATATATATATATATATATATATATATATATACATATACACACATATATTTGTTCATTTATTCTTGATACTTTCTATGACTCAAATTAAAGAGTTATTGTATCTTTATATATATATATATATATATATATATATATATATATATATATATATATATATATATATATATATATATATATATATGTTCATTTATAAATTATTAATTTCCGTTTCAAAAAGTTAATCGCTCTTTAAAATATATGACCAAAGTACGAAAACCGACGAAAAATGTTTCAATAATAATAAAATGTAATTTATTTGAATATTACTTCTCTTGTTGATAAATGCGTTATTTGATATTGAATGTTTGTTTTAATAATAACATTTCACATATCAATTATGGTTATTTCCTAACACACCTACACACAGTTTACAACATACATACATTTATATATATATATATATATATATATATATATATAATTTAAGTTTTCAATCAAGTGTCTCTCATCACAGCCTCTAATTGAATTAACTTGTTCAAGTAGCTCTGCGTTTTGTAGAAAAAAAGCATGTTTTGCGAGTAACTGCTCGTTTTTTCAACTACTTTATCCAAGCATGGGTCATAATAACGTATGACCATATCTTCACATATGTTGTGTATACAAACACACATATATACACACTTTATGTGTATATAAATATTTATGTGTGTGTGTGTGTGTATATATATGATTTAACCATATGCGATACGGAAAAAAATTCCGAAGTAATTCTGTTAAAACTGTCATCGGAGAACAGAAGCAAAACTAATTACTGAAAACCACAATGTCATATTATTGTGTATACATCAGTGTTATTGCGTTCGCCCTTCACATTACATTAATACATAGAAAGCGTTTATATAATGTAATCATATTACGGGATCTATTTTCGGTATCGTATCGAGTGCCTTCGCGTTTCTGCTCGTTCTGCTCGTATATATTGTAATTATATAGTAATTAGTTTAAAATGTTAATGACAATGTTTTATTATGGCGCTCTGTTAGGACAATATTCGACTAGTGACCGGCCGGCTGGTGCAGTTTTTAATTATCGATAGGAATTTATTTTAACTATTTTGTAAATGGCGTTTTATTTCGCCGATTTGTTAATATTGCTATTAAACATAATACTAATTGTAAATATAAAATTACTGCTGAAAATTTCCTCGGATAGAAATATTTTTTTGATTTTTCTATGAACAGAATCGAGCAATGAATTTATGAATGAAGATAATAGGTATCCTTTTGCTTGAAATTTATGAAACAACTATAGACAACTAACATTGAAAATGAAGTAATTTCTCACATTATGAAAAATTAAGAATTAATTTTCTTTCAATTCAGTTTTAATTCAGTTTAGGGAATTTGGAAAATAAGAACCAATTAAGCAAGATATACGAATCCTATTTTACTTCATCACAAATTACTTAAAAAAATAACGAACTGCCCTTAATACAAAGGTATTAATATACAGTTCTACTTCTAATAAGCTAGACGCGATCAAACAATTCGTGAAAAAACACCAGGTTTATCAACGAAAAAAATCATTTTCCATCAGGAAAATGCACGTCCCCATACAAGTGTTGTGTCCATGGCAATACTCACTGAATGGGAAGTACGGATTGCTACCCAATCCAACCTATTCTCCAGACATGTCCTCGTCAGATTTCAATTTGTTCCAAAACTAAAAAAAATCCTTGATAGTGGCTGATTTTCGCCAGATGAAGAACTGATAGCAACAGTGAATCTCTATTTTGAGGACCTCCAAGAGAAGGATTTCCAGGATAGTATAAAAGCACTAGTCAGGAGGACCATATTAAAAAAAAATAATTCAAAAACACAAGTTATATTCTTCCATAGCCGCGAATTTTTCAAATAGTCCTAGTATATTAAAATTAAGTACTAGGCATTATTTATATAGACTAGTAAGAGTAATAAATTAGATAGTAAAATAAATATTACTCTCAAGCACCAAAATATTTACAAAATGTATCATTATCTAAATAGGACAATTACTAATAGGCGAACACGACCCAATTCTTCAATTTCTAAGCTGATCAACAATAATGATAATAAATAAATGAAGTTATTTATAAACGACATGCGAAAAAAACATTCTATTAAATAACAATTTATATGTAAACATTAGTGCCGTGAGAAGCAATCATAAAAAGCGTTCGCGACGTACAGATGACACAACGAAGACACGAAATTAACACCAAAGTCAATATATTTTTAATGATATAATTTGTCAACCTACATACTATCAGATCGATTCCAGTCAATGTCATAACCTTCAGCGATATTGACACGAATCACGGAAAAAGGTAACTTTCTGAACGACATCGCTTTTAGTTACACGTCATATATACCCATCTATCAAATGTATTATTTACAAAATAACAAATAATAATAGTAATAGTAATGATGGAATAAACATAGATACATTTTCCGATAAATGTAAAACACTTTATATATATATATATATAAATAAAGAACGACCTTGACATGTCTAATCTTTCCGAGTCATCTGATTCGAATCGAACCGTCGACGCTTTTCATAAAAGATCCGAACAACAACAATAATAAGTAAAACGTGTCGTTCGACGACAATGATACGATTGTAATACTTTTATCAGCGTTGTAATTCATCAGGAAGTACATTTGTTCTGTTCGTTCGTACGTCTGTCCGTTTGTTTGCTCGTTTGGTTGAAAACTGGAGTGCCGCTTTGATACGGCGTCCTAGTTTTATGTAATCTGTGAGCGATTTGAAAAGCTTACACTGTTCGTGCGATAACATTGTTTTCCTACTGAGTTTCAATCCGAACGATACGCTTGACGAGGAAAAACGGAACATTTTTCCTTTCCGAATAGCTGGCACCTATCGTCTAGTATAGGGACGTTTATAAAGATTTTCTCGGTTGTACGGTTTGATAATAATTAATGTTAAAATATAAATTTGTATCGTTGAAAATTAGAGTAAAAAAATATAGTTTCGTGTCTATTCTCTCTCATCTAACCCTCTTAATACCTTAAAACCAATACATCAGCACTCCATTTTTCCCGAGAAATACCTTGAGCCGATATATCAACTTTTTATTTTCAATACAATTTTAACACATGTAATGACGCTTTATTTTTACAAAATAAAATTTAATAGTAGAAGATATTTCCATTGAACTGAAATATACATGTTTAATCAAGTTTCATCTTAGATAAGTGCAAATACCTGAAGTTAACTGCACCTACTTTCATATTTTTCGCATATTTGTATTCCATTAAATACAACTGTCTTCATTTCCTCAAAAATATTACAATGTTTGAACGAAAGTGAAAATTTTTACAATGAAAAAAATTTTTTTACCATTGATTATAAATTTTAATTTATGGAAAATATTCTTCTTCTTTCTCTTTTGTGAAACTACATACATTTTACAATGAAATACAAGAAAATATTTTGAAGAAAAATATGTTAACTTTCATAAATGGCTCCAAAAATGCATATTTTCCGAGGTATTTTTCGGTGGTACATAAAAAACTTGTAAGGTAGTAAAAGGGTTGAAATCGTAAAAAATTCTGGTCAAATATGTTTTATAAATGATTATTGACTATTTTTAATTGATGCTTATACCGAAAATAGGAATCGCTTATGTGATGTCATTTTTCATGTGTAATCAACAAAAATTCCCTATTCCTATATTATATTTCGGGAAATTAAAAAAAGAAGAAAAATATTATGAAACAAAAATAATATAAATGTTTTAAACGCCTTCGTTCTTTTTGCTCCACCCTGTATTTAATAAATGATTTGTTTTTTCTCATGCGCGTTTCGGAAGAAATAATGGCTTTGCTGTGCTGATAGTAACAGACATCACTTCAGAAATTCTCATAAGCGATAATCAAAAATCATAAATAAGCAATTGTTGTACATTTATTGTCAAAAAAAAAAATATAATGGAGTAAAAAAATGTTAATGTGAATGTGAATTTAGCCAATATAGCTTCAAAACTATATTGTGAAGTTTATTATTTTTTTTTTAATTTGAAGTACAAAAAATTAACCGTGAAATATCAGATTAAAAATATTTTTGTACTTTGATAAATATTGTCTTTATTTAGTTTTTTTCTTCTAAATTAACTATGAAAACTGATAATAATGCACTACAAGAAAAATAATCTGAAGAATAACAAAGAAAATTCTTGAAATTTGAGATCAAATGAAACCCTCTCTCTCTCGCCCTCTATATATATATATATATAGAGAGAGAGAGAGAGATGTATGTATGCATATATATATGTATGTATGTGTGAGTTCAAGTATTTTTATCAATACATCAATGTCAGAGGAGACGGAATCTTCAGATTCGCACATCCTTTAGAAAATAACTATAAAAGATAATAGCGTACGCACGTTCCGAGAAGAAGAAAAAACCGATCAGATCTCCTTCATATATGTAAGTGCGAGCGATTTTTCTTCGTTGATAAATTTCCCGACGTCGCGAAAATGAAAAAGTTCAAAGCGGCGCGACCTTATTTAGATAAAAAGGGAACTTGTCGAAAAATATTAGACAGCGTCGACGAAATTTTCTAGTGGACACCCTACGATTTGTTTGATCTCGGAGCGACCGTGATTGAGTTTCACAAGAGAGCGTTTGATCTCTTCAAAGAAAAATATGTTTAAAGCGTATACATACTTATTTACATAAAACACACAGTATACATATATATATATATATATATATATATATATATATTATATATAATTTATATATATATATATATATATATATATATATATATAAATATGCTTGTGTACAAAGATATACACATGTTGATAAATATTTTTGAATGTACAGATATGTATGAATGAATTCTTAAAGTAGATCAATAGATGATACACCTAGATAATATCCATTTACATGAATTCCGATAACGTACTATTGTGGAGAAAAGTCATATAGATAAAGGTTGCAAAATGCACGCACCGTGTGGTTCATCGGCAGGGGTCGGTGGGCGAGTGAACGCGAACGCGCGCGCGCGCGTCCCCTTCACGGGCACAAAACTCCAGGGGGTTAGTTTCCCGGTGACGTCATTCGTTCCATTCTTGAATGGATGGCAGTGAGATATACACGTAAACACAGTATCACTTGATGATGGGGTTCTTCGGCACATGATTCACGCGACCATATCATGCACGCAATGTTTTTTAAATGCTAATATCTAACACATATACGATCGATCGATTAATCATCTCTTCGATACCAATTGATTGTTTTCACACAATAGATATAATTGATGGAACGGAAACGTAACGCGATGATCGGTGTGCCGTACAGTTTGGAAATATGATATTCATTCTTGATAAATAATACAAGACTATTCGATAAAAATGAAGTAAAATTTTTTTTTGTTCGTTTTATGTTCAGAGAGAAAGAAACAGAACAGTTTCTGTATCTCTCTATCTATATTAATACTGATAAAATAATTTAATGAATGATACTTAGTGAACACAATTATTTAAATTTTTTAAAAATATTTAAATAAAATGGAATACTTGAATCGCTTTAATACTGATCTAAAAGTACGACAAAAATAATAAATATTGTGATATTCAAAGGAAAATTCAAATAAATAAAACTGATGGTTATAATAAAATCGAAAAGCATACGGTGTTGATATTGAAAATATTTCTATCTTTTTGCCTTTATCTATTAGTAATATTTCTGAGAAATTTTTATTATCATTCCATACTCTTTTTCATTCCATACTCTTTTACTGTAATCATAATAAATTAAATATAAAATATAATATATATATATATATATATATATATATATATATATATATATAAATATATAATATTACATTAAATATAAATCATATAAATTTCATTTATCACCTAATACGAATAATCATAAGCAAAGTTAAGCTTCATGTGTGCTTAAAATTATACATTTTTTGTTTTCTTGATTGTCTTTGTTCTCTTGAAAAACATGAGTTTCGGTTTTCTGTTGTCAATTTCGAAAAATGTGTTATTTTCTTGTAGATTTTACATAACTCGATAAAGGATGAAAGCCATCAAGAGAACGTATGAACAGGATCACAGTTATAAAAAACACAGAGATTGGTAGGAAAATAATAGCGGTTTTTGTTTCTTGAATTCTAACCTAATTTTTTTTCAACGAAAGTGTCATTTCATCGTTTTTATGTTAATATCATTTCTGTACTTTGGTAATATCGATTTTGGTTTTATTATTAATTTTGGTTCAAATTGGGCTACTGAATTAAAGATGGAAAAGAAACAAATAAGAGTAACATTTTTGTATGAGTTTAAAACGGATTGTGAAACAGGAGAGACTGCTCTTAAACTAAACGATACTTTTGGTATGGGTACTGTTAAGGAACGGCGGTTCTAAAAATTTCATGCTGAGGATGAGAACCTTGAAGATGAAGAAGATCGTTGGGTTCCTTCTTCAATTCATAACGATTAACTAACGGTGTTAATTGAATCAGAAAAACGCACAATAATTCGAGAGTTTGCACAAAAGTTAGGCGTTAGTCATCAATAAAAAATATATATGAATTTGAAGGTCATAGACCGTAATTATTTTTCTACCAGCCTAATATTTTATTATTTTATAGTATATTCTGTGTATTGAAATTCAAACGAATTCGTTTATGAAAATATTTCCCTTCTTTATGTCAGTGAATTATCTTGGGTTTAAAAGCTCGTTGACAAATAATGTCATTAACGTCCGGTATTTCTATAAAGATGAGTGATCAAATAACACTTTTTCGAAACTTCACCCTTTCATTTTCTTAATTAAGTGACATGGTATAATAAAAACATCATATTTCTTTTTTTTATTATATTATATCAATAGACTATTAAACAATTTGAGACATTTTTTTTATGTAAAAAAAATATAAATATTATATCTGTCTGTATTTATCTGAATATTTTATTGTATTGTCCCGGTGAATTATTTAGATAAACATTCAAGCGATTCGTCAGAAGAGGACAGACCTGTATAAACTAGAAATATATTTAAGTTTCTTTTTAAATACGTTTTTTACTTCTATATAAATAAAAAAATTAATTTGAATAGCGTACGATTTTTACTTTAAATGTCTAAACTGTAACTGTCTTTCGCCACAAATCTCTTTGAAGTATCAAAAAGGAAAACAACAACTGAACGGATCGATTACAACAGAAACATTTTTGTTACTTTTTTGTGCGGCGAACCGTCCACATTAACATAAATTCCAGGCCAGACGCACAAATGTTCGTTAAATACAAAGCGAAACGCAAAATTTATTGAAGCTGACACGAATTTAGATTTCTTCAGCCACATTAAAATAAATTAATTTCACTGGATTTTTTCATACACACATTTCATAATAAATTAATTACTGAGGTAACTAAATTTTTTCTGAATTTTTTTCAATTTAATTTCTTTTTAATTTATTGAAATGTATAAATACACACATGCGAACATATACACACACACACACACACATATATATATATATATATATATATATATATAAGGCTTGTCAGACGTCCCGTATATACGGGACTCTCCCGTATTTTACATCAAATTTTGCTGTCCTATATTGTACTTGTAAGGATAGCCTAATGTCCCATATTTTAATGAAAAGATAAAATTATAAATATTATGCTACAAGAAATCTTGCCATGAAAAATGGACGGCTATATTAAAACGAATTAAATTTAAAGAACAGTAATTGTTGCTCAAAGTTTTTGAATACTTGATCAGCATTCCTGCTCACAATGATCATGTTGAAAGAATTTTTTTCTCTAATGGTAATTCAATGGACAGATGAGAGAAGTAAGATGGACGTGACAATAGTGGAAGCAATTTTATAGTCTTTAGTTAACATCAATATCTCTTGTGATGATTTCTATAAACTTGTAATAAGATGATCCAGTTTTGTTAGAGAATACTAAAAATAATACTAAATATAAGGCCTGAACTGCACCTAATTTTTATATTGTTCTTACATTTTAATGTTTTAATGTTCAGGGTTGACTTTTTTTAACATCCATGCCCCATATTGGGTTTTTCAAAATCTGGCAGCCATAATATATATATATATATATATATATATATATATATATATATATATATATATATATGTGTATGTGTATACATGAGGAGCGATTGAAAAATTTTAAAGGCGAGCTCATAAGTCCTGAATAGTTTAAAGAATTGGAATGAAACAGAAAATAATGAGATTAAGTCATTATTTATAAAGTTACTTATTTAATTAGCCTAGTTGCAATATATGCTACGAAATAAAATTAAATATAACACTATGAACAGAAAATATATCTATGCACTTAAAACAGCGCTGCAAAATGAACAAAAAAACAATACTACTATTATTACAGAACTCAGAACTTTTAAAGACAGTATTCTGTCTTTAAAAGATGTCTTGTGTCTTTATTAGATATCTGTCTTTAATATACTATATCAAATAGATTTAAGACTACAGAAAGATTTGTACTCGCCGACTGTCACAAAATTTGACCTCACAAACCTAAAGAAATTGAATTTACAAGACAATTTGTAACGAAATAAAACTCAAGATGATTTTATACTATCTTTGAGGTTAATTGAATGTTTTTTGGACGCTATCGTGTTTGACTATTGTTTTGTGAGATTACGCCAACTGCTTATCAGATATATAATATTTTTAAATGTTAAGGTTGGCACTTCAAAATCCCAAAACGACGAGAAAATGGTTATCATTTAAAACAAAATTATGGCTGATTCAATTTAAAGAAATAGAATTAATTTTTACACCTAACATATACAGAATAAGATAGTTTAATCATCAATTCAATCTATATAGAAAAAGATTACGTTAATAAATTTAATTTTATAAAATTAATAAATCTAATTTTATTTCTTTTTTAAAAAAAATAGTTTCACAAAAGAATTTCCTACTCCCCCTACAAACTACAAAAATTGTTCAATAAACAATTACTGGTCATTTATGATTGATTCAATTTAAAGGCACCGAATTAATTTTCACACTTAATATTAAACCTTTATATACTTGACGTTGTCATAAAAATTACCGTTTAATAACGCTGAACTTTTTTCTTGTGTATAGTAAAAGAAAAATACATGAAAAACAAGTTATTGATAGTTTGAAAATGTATACTTGAACCATTAATAACTTTCAAAAGTTTGATATAACGAAATAAATTGGTGAAAGATGAAATAATTGATTATTAATCATATATATATCACGATTAAAACGTTTGTTCATTCAATATTGATTAAACTTCGATGTAATGAAAAGTTTGAATGATGTATTTGTAACCAATAGGTCATGAAATTTAATTCGGAATTTTAAACTTTCGGATGACTTTTTCGTGGAAAAGATTATTTCGATCGTTTAATCGTCGGAAAGATAATTTCGAACGTTGACATAGGATGAAAATAATCCGTGTAATAATATTTTAATCGGTTTAAGCTTTTTTACATGTTAGATTTCAATTTCAAATCATTTCAGATTATAATTTTCTTGTAGTCTCTGAATCGAGAATTGTTTGTTTGAAAAAGACCTCTTACTATTTTTTCATCGATTATTATTGAAATTTGATTTTATACTTGATACATTCTATAATATCTTGTCCATTATATAATATAACTCAATTAAAAATTCATCGCATTATATCAAAATAATTTATTATCAGAACATAAAACAAATTAAGATGATTGAATTAAGCTCGAAACACCTTCATTAACCCAATTTTATCTCCGACATAATATCTTCTTCATCAAAAACGTACTCTCCACTCTTCTATTTAATAAATTTTAATTGATATAATTAATTCAATTTAAGTGATCTTTGTAATTTCTTCAGACACTTTCACTGTTGTATAAATAATCTATTCGTTTCTAATTATTTGCTGATCACGTTAATCTCAACAGTTGACGACAATTCTGTAAATTGAGTCGACACAACAGCGTGTCTAGAAATGCCTATCGCGCTCATCCGTTTTCGTTATCGACGAATAGCCACCGTGTCGTTACAAGTCCCTTCGTTACAACAGAAGCGTAAATTTGAAACCGTACTCTATTTGATAAGTGATTTGCATACGCGTGAACGAGAACGTACGAGTTTCAGTGCATTTGAAAGTAACCGACGTCGTTATACTAGTAGCTACCGTAATAGTGGCTTATTCAATCTCTTTACGGCCACCCGCACATCCGACCCTTTCACACACACTACCCACATATACCTTATATATATATATATATATATATATATATATATATATATATATATTATCTTTCTGAAGAGTGATCTCGAGGGCAGTATGAAACGATTATATAACAAGAAGAAGCGACGAACATTAAACAAATAGAATACTCGATTGACACTCTAGAAACTCGAAACGTTCAACTCGAAACCCTTATTATAATAAGTAGAAATGATTGTGAACAAGCGTTTTACAATTAATGTCTTCCTGAAAGTGTTTTAAGTTACTAATGATTTTCTTGAAAATATTTCTTATAATATAGAGAATTGAACAAACATTTTTTTAATAAAGCTTTATAAATTTAAATAATACATACATATATATATATATATATATATATATATATATATATGTATGTATATGTATATATACAGTCGCGCCGGAAATTATTTGCGCGTTATAAAATTATTATATTAAACTTAATATCATTTAAATTATGCTTGATTAGCTGAATCGTCTAAGTAGATGTCTATTTACACATTACGTTGACATTGATTTTACATTATTGTAGTGATTTAGGTTTTTTTGTTTAATTTATATTAATAGAAACGCATAAAGTATCAATTCGGAAAGTATTTGCATCTAAGAAGATATTGGTATCTGAGGCTTCAATTAAAGCTATGTTAATTGAATTTATTTATTAAATCATATATTATCGATTTAGTTTTCCTTTGTAACTTTTTTTATATCAAAGTGACAAAAAGTAGAGACTTAAGGTCGACGAACGCGCACACATTTATAATATATGTCAGAACGGGAAAACTACCGATGAAATTGCTGATAGTTTTAAAAAAACTGTCAGAACGATTCAGTATACTGTTAAGAAGATTAAACATGGAAAAGGTTTGATTTCAGGTCCAAGAAAAGGTCGAAAAAGAGAGACTAACGAACGCACGGACAAACTAATAGTTAAGTAAAAAAAAATCCGTTTATTAACGTCCGGCAACTAAAAGAGGATCTCAATTTCACTCTTCGAGTTATTCAAATAAGATCGAGGATAAATGAAACTGTCATTTTTGATAGTATCGCTCGTTGCAAGCCATACATAAGCAAGATAAACAAACGTAAGCGATTTCATTTTGTAAACTCGTATGGAAATCTATTGTTTGGAATGGATGAATCAAAGTTTGAGATAACTGTGATCAAGCGAAGGCAATACGTTTCCCGTAAATCTGGAAAAATACTAGAAATTCGAACGACGACAATTCGACAGCTCGCACAAATGTGTGGCGTTAGTCATCCAACAGTTCTGGATCACATAAAACCACTTAAATTAAAAAGTGTATATGGATTCGAAGATAATAAACTGCAATTATTTTTCTACCAACTTAATAGAATATTTTTTTTAAAAATATGTCTCTTTTTTACAAATTAATGGTAGTTAATATTGTACTTACAATTTTTACTAGCAATTTCTTTTTTTCTGTCTATTGTTGATCCGACTATCTGTAATAAAAAATATAAGTAAGTAAAGTACTGCATTTCAAATAAAATATTCATTAAAGGAGGATGATACTTATATAATACATGATCTTATATATATATATATATATATATATATATGTATATATATATATATATATGTATATATATATATATATATATATAAGGATATATATATATATATATATATATATATATATATAAACACTTATATAATTAAATAATTATTTAATTGCTGACTAATTTATTTAATAATACCCTTTAAACACTCTTTATTTATTAAAATACATAATATATCTTAATCGAGCAATCTAATGTTTTTAATTAGTTAGCTGGTAAATAATAACAGGAGAGATATAACAACAGAAATGTGAATAAGTAGAATAAAATGTTATTCATTCATATTTATACTTCTAGTTTTTAACGTTGAAATAGTAAATATCATGAGTTTTCTGTTTACAAATGTTAGAAACGATATACAAAAAAAAATATAAGTATATCGCTTTACAATATTCGTAGATAAAAAAAAATATTAAAAGTATTAAGTATTCCAGAAATGTGGCACTAACGTTCCATGTAACAAATCACCGATAAATCGTCCATTTATTCACATTTCATATATCAAACCGTGCATCCGTGTCAGGACTTACAATCTATGTCACGTTTTGTTAATATTTCGACTGTGCTGAATACTTAACAATCATTAATACTGATACTGATTCAAAACAGTATAAATATTGATGAGACGTAAAAGTTGACGAGATGAAATGAATTAGTATCTCTGCGTTGGCTTCAATTTAAACAACCGTTTGTCCGGTACACGAAATTGCACCATGCCGAAAAATTTGCATATGGAACGCATATTTCAGAATACATAAACGTTTTTTTTTATTTTTATTTTTTTTTTGGTACAATGACATCACTTGTTATGTAGAAATTACATTTACATTTATACATAGATTGAACTTATATATATATATATATATATATATATATATATATATATATATATATATATATACGTATTAGATTGTTGCAAAAATAATTGCAGTTTTTAACATTTTAAGTTTCGCGCTGATTTTTCTAGTTACCGTTATCATTTCTTATAGTTATATAAACAAAAAAATTAGCACTGCTGATTTCAGCCTATGTCTATTTTCTCATTCTTAAGTATTGTTGGATATAACATCTTAAATCAGTCATGTAAAAAAGCAAATTCGCGCGATTTTATTGTATGAGTTTAAATTGGAATGTAAACAACAGAAACTGTTCGAAATATCAAATTTGTTTTTTTGGCGAAGAATCAAAAAATAAACGTAGATCTCAACGCTGGTTCAAAAATTTGATGGAAATGAAAGCTTTGATAACAAGGAGGGCCGTGGTCGTCCTTCAGCTTTAAGCAACAATGATTTAAGAACCATTATTGAAGAAACTCGAGAGGTGGCAGAAGAACTCAATGTTGATCATTCAACAGTTGTTCGACATCTGAGCAAAATTGGAAAAACAAAAAAGCTGGATAAATGGCTGCTGTATGAACTAAACGAACATCAAGCAATTCAGCGATACGAAATATGCTCTACGCTTCTTTTGTGTAACAAAAATGATACTTTTCTTGATCGCATTGTCACTTGCGATGAAAAGTGGATTTTCTACAACAGTCTGAAACATTCATCACAGTGGCTAGATCGAGGAGAAGTATCAAAACAGTTTCCTGAACCGAAGGTTCATGAAAAAAAGATAATGGTTATTTGGTGGTCGGCAAGTGGCATTATTCACTACTACTTCTTAAATCCTGGTGAAACAATAACAGCAGAAAAATATTGCCAGAAAATTTAAAAAATGCATGAGAAGTTGTATCGTTTATAGTCAGCATTAATCAGTCGAAGAGGAGGACCAATTGTTTTCATAACAACGCCAGAACACACGTCTCACAAATGACTTTAAAAAAATTAAACGAACTGGGCTATGAAACCTTACCTCACCCATCCTTATTCTCCGGACCTGCCTCCGACAGATTATCATTTATTTTTAAACATTTAAGTGATTTCCTAAAGGTTTTCAAAGATCAAGCGTCAGCACAAAGCGCTTTCGATGAATTCATTAATTCCAGAATTCTATTTACTAGGAATAGTGTTTTCCTGTTGGGTGAAATGTGTGCAGGCCAATAGTCCTTATTTTGATTAATAAATATAATTTTTAACTGATACATGTGTCTGTATACTCGATACGTAAAAACCGCAATTATTTTTACACCAACCTAATAAATTATCTCTTCACTTTTTAATTCTCAGTCAATAGTTAGAGTGAAGTTTATATATTTGAAAATAGTTTAATTATATTCAAGAAAATGTAGGTTATATGATTTTAAATCCTTTCTGCTTCCTCTCTATACATTTTTAAATAAAATATTTATATAAAAAATATATAGGGAGAAGGCAGTTAATTTTCCAATTATTTTTGCACCTAATATAAACATTAATATATATATATATATA
The DNA here is from genome assembly GCA_034766995.1 of Acanthacorydalis orientalis. NCBI lineage: Eukaryota > Metazoa > Arthropoda > Insecta > Megaloptera > Corydalidae > Acanthacorydalis > Acanthacorydalis orientalis. The sequence continues at coordinate 8,792,986 of CM068318.1, read as the reverse complement.
TATACATACATATATATATATATATATATATATTATATACATATAGAAATTTTTTTAAACCATCTCTGGGCCGTTCTTGATGTAATTTTCTTTTCTCCAAACGCAGTAGAAATTTTTTTGCAGTTTCAGTGGCATTAGTCCCAAATTTAAATTCATAAAGCAAACAAGCACGTATTACACTATTTTTCACAGACATTTTTTAGGGTTAGAATTATTTTTTAAATTAGAATTAACAGTTCGAGATTCATTCCATAATTAACAGTAAAACACATGCTAATATAACTGATAAACAATTCTTGGAATTTTATCTGATAACAAGTTTTAACAATTCTTGGAATTATTGTACATTATAACAACAACAGAACTTTCTTGCTTACCTAATATATATATATATATATATATATATATATATATATATATATATAACTGAGCGAATGTTAAGGTCTATGCGTATCTATTCAAAGGTTATTGTTTTCGCAGATAGGACGAATTCTTAAAATATTAGCGTATGTAGAGTAGTAAGAGAAAAAAGATTCCATGGTGGAAAGAATGCAAAAACTGACTTGTAATATATTATAATGTGACGAAAGCACGCTTTGTAGGATCATCTTTTTTAGCATAAAATAGCGAATATGTGACATTTCGGCATGTATAAAAAGTCAACGGGTGAAAAAAATATGTTTGCGCCGACGGCAACAGACAACATTCTCATACAAACATGTCACATTTTGTTTGCATCAAAGGCCGTGCATGCGGCCCGATATCGTTGTTGTATGTAGACACGACGATATGTGGTGTCACTTACTCTCACTCTCCGTACACGGATTGATATCGAGAATATATATATATATATATATATATATATATATATATGTATATATGTATGTATGTATGTATGTTTGTGTGTGTGTACGGATCGACGTAAAGGTCTCGTCCGCCCTTCGTTCGAATTATGTTTTAGGGTAGACAAATGTCACCGGGAAAACCCGCAACAGAAAGGTTGTGCGAAATGCGAAATTCTGTTTCCTCGACATCCGTATATTCAAATCGTGCACCGCATGGATATACATAGGTACAACGGAACCAGTTTCACGTAGTCGAAATTTATTATTATGCGTATATTGTTGTCGTCGAGATAGATTCTTCCGAATCATTTCGTACGGACCGTATTTCAGATACTTTCTACATTAGGGTCGATAAAATAGATGGAAGATAGAAAAACGGTACACAGTTTGTCTCGCGTTATAAATTACGTTCGCCCGTCTTGCTGCAAACAAGGACGAGACGATCGTTTTCGTCCACTGGAAAATTTCTTCGGCTCGTGTCGATGTAACAACACACTCGAACACTTCTTTGATATACGAGAAAGCTGGCCGATTGTACCGGACAAGAAACGTCCCACCAGTCTATCTTAAGTGTGTATCTGCTCCAGTCTGATATTTGCTATTATTCATATTTTTTTAATCTGTCGTTTTCTAGAACACAATCTTACTCGACGTTCGATAATAGACAAGATAATTTATAATAATTTTTTTCATGACGTGTCATATTCGCCAATATTTCAAGATACAGGGTGGTCGTTTTACAACTTTAAATTGAAATTATTTTCATAGTAAATAAAAAAAACTTTTGATAATATTCCATAAATACTTTATTTGGACCTTGGAATTGTATATCGAATATAATTTCCGGTAAATGACCACCTCTTACTGCGACATATATCCGAGCTCTTTCGATTGCATTTTCACACATTTCAGGCAATATTCCGTTTACAGCTTCTCTGATATTGTACTTAATCTGTTCAATACTAGTTGGTTTGCTGGTGCAGGCACATCCCTTGCTAATTTTATTTTAAAATGCATTTTTCGGTCTCTATTTTGATAACATCGACTTTGGTTTCATTATTAATTTTGCTTTAAATTAGGCTATTGAATTAAAGATGGAAAAGAAGTAAACAAGAGCAATTTTTTGTATGAGTTCAAAATGGGTGGTAAAGTTGTAAATTAAACGACGCTTTTGATGTGGGTCCTGTTAAGGAACGTACGGTGCAATAGTAGTTTCAAAAATTTCGTACTGGGGATGAGAACCTTGAAGATAAAGAAGGTCGCGGGTGTTCTTTTTCAATTCATAACGACCAGATGAATTAGAACCACACATTACAATTCGAGAGCTTGCACAAATATTAAGTGTTAGTCATCAAACAGTTCTGGACTACTTAAAACTACTTTAATTAAAAAATGTATATTAATTTAAAGGTCATAAACCGTAATTATTTTTCTACCAACCAAATACTTTCTCATCCCACAAGCTATAAAGATTTTTCCAATCGAAACTGTTTAATAAATGATTATCAATCATTTTTAATTGTTGCTTAACCAATGATGATTAATCAGAAATGATTTATTATCATTTATTGTAAAATTCTGATCAACAAATGTGAATTTTAATGCGAAACAATAATTCATCTGTTAAAGAGAATTGAATCATAATACCAGAACTATATTAAAAGAGCAACACTTTTATAAATATACTGTTTGTCTACAAATACGAACTCATCCGAAATATGAATGATTACGATTTAATTATTCCAGATTATCGAACACATATAATGTATTTCCTTCAGACATTTCGAACATCAATAGAAAATTTAACTCGTTAATCGTTCGAGACGCACGTTTTCATTACGAAAGATGATTTATCTCAGGAGCTCACGCTTACACTTATAATGGGACCGAGCAGGTATTACAACTGTGTCTTGAATTTGAATGAAGGTTTGTTAGACGAGTCATTTTTCATTAATACATTGTCTTGTACGTTCAATCGCTTAACGGAATTTATACCATTTTCGCAAGCTGTACGCTTTGATATAAAAATCTTTAAGTAAAATATTATGTTGATATGAAACGTGCGCTGCATTAGCAAAAGTTTTAAATATAATTTTTTCGAACATTTATAAAAAGTTGGCAACGTGTTCTCTTTTTGAAACAAATTTTATAGTAA
>CM068318.1:8719986-8787486 GCA_034766995.1 Acanthacorydalis orientalis | reverse complement strand
AATGATTACTTTATCTTGATCTTTTTTGATTGTTGCTCGTGTCCATTTTGATAACAATACCATCATCTTCAGAATGACAAGATAAAGTACAAAAAATGTGATCTTTCTGTACGTCATCAAGTATGTTTTTTTATGGCTTGTGAGGTAAGAAGAGCATTCACTTACAAAAAAATATAAATCATCAAAAATCTAAACCATGGACATAATTAATATATTTTTCAAGACATTTTTTATCGGTTTTGCAAAACAAATAAAAAAATGTAAACGGTATCATACACCAGTTATACAAAAACTAATACTTATTTTATCCACTTCCAGCTGTAGTCTTTTTTAGTACACATGTGATTCTGTTTTAGTACACAGGTACATTTCGTGTTATAAAACGATCTGTACGAGTTGTTTACTTATTTTTAAATTCTTTTATCGTTTCAACAATGTTACATTTCTAGAAAACACTTATGACACAAGTATTTCCTTAACGATATAAAATACAGACATACACAGGCTCCATCTTGGTCGCCGTGAATCCTTACAAGGACATCGACATCTATTCTTCGGTAAGTTAACTGTTCTCCATTGTCTTTTTTATTTAAATAAATATATCTGATTTAAATTATTCTATGTAATTGTTTATGTTCATCATTCAGTTTAATAACCTTGGATTATATACATATATATATATATATATATATATATATATATATATATATATATATACGTATATATATAAATATATATATTTGTGTATACAGGGTGTAAATATAAACTTTTTCAATTGCTATTGTATCTATATACCAGTTACTAAGAGTTTCAAGATGAAATATGAATGACTTTCTCAACAAGTTTTGTAGAGACAATCATAATTAAGTGGTATGAACGTTTGACTGTTGACTAATATATGTCATGAGTTCATATCCTGTCTTTTGGCATATGTCCAGTTTTCAATAAAGAAACGATTATTTAGAAGTTTTATAAATCGAATTTAAAATTAAAATTGTTAAAATTAAAATCAAATCTAACTTTAATTGAAGATCAAAATTTGAATAAGCGATTTCGGAATTAGTTCAGAAAAATAAATTTGAATAACAAAATCCATTTTTGATATCCATACTTGATATAAAATGAAAAAGTTATTTCAGTTCTCATCTGTTAAAAAATCAAAAAATCTAATCTGTTAAATCATTAAAAAATCATGAAAGGGTTTTTATGGGTTCAACAAATACTTGTTTCTCCAATGTCAACATCTTTCTTTCGACACACAGTTTCACTTTTATTAATTTTCAAATAATTTACGAATAGAATTATAAGAAATACTCATTAGAAGATCGAAACCTAATTCAAAGATTAAATTCCGGAAATCGTACAGGCGCACCTTGTACATAAGCATGTTTGTGTGTATGTAATTTTAAGTATAAATTATGTCGAGTGAACAATGTGGCTCTAATAACAATACGATCTCGAGATTTGTCCAAAATGACTCCGTCACACAAAGACTACATTTTGTATTCGCGTCGCGTTTCCTCTGACCAGCAAGCACTACCTTCGTTGTGCATTTTAGTATCCATATTCAGCGAGCGTTGTGTCGTCCACCGCCGAAGCACACGGCCGACAAATAAATGACTTCTTATTGTTTCAACTTTATATATATATATATATATATATATATATATATATATATAAATGTACTTAAAGAATTCGTGTTTCGTTGTACAATTCGATTCTATCGCTTCTTTAACAGTACCAGACAGACATTAGTGGATTTTTATGTTTGCCGAAGTGCTCTCGCGTCGCTGTCACATTTCCATTACATCATTTAGAATTTATTGTCTTTTTGTGCGTACGATTCAAAACACACAGACAAAAAGAACAATGAACGGGACGTAGCGTCTTTCACGGATATTAATGATGTATTAAATAATATTATTTCTTGTATAAACACAGCCGAGTATCGAACGGAATTTCATTTCGACGAAGATAATTGTTCGGTTTGTTTAATCTTTTCGAATAGATTGATATACCCGGAACCGGAAAGAACGAAATGTAAATAAAATTATTACGGATTCGTCGTTCCGTTGTTAACGGACGTTTTATTCGGTACTGTAGGTTGAAATTGTTAAGGTCGTTCGTTTTGAATTAATTTGAACTGCGCAGATGGATTATTTTTTAAAAAAAATGATCTAAGTGAAAAAGGTAAATGTTAATGAGTGGTTGTGTAAAGGAGAGCTGTTTGTATATTTAGATTTCTGATTGATTGTTAACTTGAACTACAACCACTGTGCTCACAAATTAATTATCTTTCACTCGACAGACCATAAAAAATTCTGATTAAAAATTTTTCAATAAATCATAATTGATATATATATATATATATATATATATATAGAGAGAGAGAGAGAGAGAGAAAGAGATAGATTGATGTTTTTATGAAAATGTCATGATCTTCAGAGCGGCAAGACACAGAAAAATATACCAGCACCTGTTTAAATACCATTCAGCTTGTCGCTGAAAAAATACAATAGATATTATTGTCTTCAGTAATTATCGAGAAGAGAAAGTGGATATCATCAACAGAAAGATGAATTATGGGAGTCACAAAGAAGTTGTATGCCAAGAAGTATTCATTATTTATAAAAAAATACATAGGAGGATAGAACACACTGATCAGATGGTTTCTTTATAAAGGTACATTTCTTGACTTGTTACTTTTCATTGCTGTGAATTTAATTCGTCTAAGAAGATTAAAATTACCATGTAGAAGAATGCGACCAATAGGACGCTATTCAAAAAAAAAAAACAAATCACTAATAAATGTAGAAGATCGCCTTCTTGTGAAGGATAAAATTCGAAGAAGACATGTTAGATGCTCTCCAAGAAATAGAAAAAAGGACTGGGTACTTTTGTATCGAATGAAACATTCCCTTATGCATTGAATGGTTCACGGTTTAACAGTTTATCACACATAATGTATGGTTCATTATCAAAAGGAACAAACAATTTAGCTATTGTGTTTATTGCTTGCAAATTTATAACACAATATAAAGTGCTTTTTTCAGAATATTCATTTTATTATACATGAGGTAAAATTTACCATTAAAAGTAGTAAAATGTCTATTTTTTCTTTTCATATCCTCTTTAATCATTATATTGGGTTGGCCCTTGAATAGTAAAACCTTCACTACTGATGTGGATATTAAAAATGTTTTTTGGAACTGTTTTGCCGAAAGAGATAAGAACTTTTTTGAGTATGGAATCATGAAATTGCCTCAAAGATGATAAAACGCAATCGAAAAAAATGGACAATATATTGTTTAATAAAGTTTTTGTTTCCCATGAAAATATTCGCCTTTCATTTACATAAAAAACGCAATTACTTTTTGATCAACCCAATAATATACATGTCAGTAAAATACTGTTGGGACATTAAACCAAAAAATTATTTCCAATCGAAAAAAAAATTATATGCTCATTAAGGATCTCATAAAGCTAATAAAGCAAAAAAGTATCTAAATTAATATATATATATATATATATATATATATATATATATATATATATATATATATATTTATATTATATTATATAATAGTCGAATCGAAAGGGTTAAATGTGTATACCAGTTAAAAAGATATAAGTTTAAAATATCTCTACAGAGAAAATGTATCATGCGATGAAACTTTCTGTATCAATTTTGATTATAATAAAGAAAAAGCTGAGGTATCCCAAAGGACATGTCAAGAATAATTTAAAGATTTAATATCCAAATGGTTAGTACGTTTCACTGCCGACCAATATATCATAAATTCGAATCCATTCGCCTAACTCGTCTTTTTTAAAAAAATACTCTTTATAATATTAAAAAAAATTCTCTTGAGTAAACAAGTTTAATAAAATTCAATCTTAAATGTAAATAAAATCCAGTCTTAAAAGCTAATCAAATAACTTGACAAAATGAAAAACTAAATAAATATTAAATTAGTATTAAACGTAAACCAAACGAATGTTCACTTCAAGTGATATAATTTAAAATGATTTACAAAAAAATGGTTTCTTCCATTTTAAAAAGTATATTAAGTACAGCACCTACGCTTTAATATAAAATACATTTATATCGAAATACATAGATAGAGCTTTATGAAATTGTTCGTTTACAATTCGGTTTCATTTTATACGGATTGTCAATAAATGTATATGTGCTATATATATATATATATATATATATATATATATATAACATCAAACGGACAGAATCAGAAATTTATCGCCAGTGGCAACGAAATAAAACATCGTTTCTTCTCGCCAGTCTCGTTAGTTTACCTTAACGCAACGATTGCTCTCAGCGACGTTATGAATATCATCGGTGCTCGTTACATAATTCAAAAAGTGACAGTTTGACATAACATGTTTTCTTATTTCAATAACGTCTTTCTCAAATCAATAAAATGTATTGAGATTCGACCCTCATATTCGGTAACGAATTCGAGTACCGAATCTAATTGACTTTTCTTTTAAAGTCGTTCGGTATCTTCACAGATGAATTTATTTTTCAGTCCGCAAATCATAAATTTTTTTCTGGTTTAAAATGTTCGGTAAATTATTATATTATATTATTGATCGTTTTCGATTGTTACTTCTATGACGTTCATGTTCAAACTGTTAAGGTATAAGAAAATCTATTAAGATCAAAAACAGTTTTTATGGTTTGGGAATTAACTCAAAAATTCATTTATGAAACGTACAGATAAATCAAAGAAAAAAGTCAAGGTACAGGTGTGTATCTTGGTGCTCTGAAGATGACGGCGTCGCTATCTAAATTCGCACAAGCAATAATCAAAAATGATCAATAATTGATTTATTAAACATTTTTGACTGAAACATTTTTTATGGTTTGTAAATGGGAAAAATAATTTATTTGTAAATGTGAATTTATCCAGTGTCAGAACTTGTAAAAAGTGTATTATTTTTATATACATTTGACTATAATTGTATCAATACTAATTAGTATTATAACAGTTATAATACATCTTTTATCTATATTCCTTAATATTACCAAAAGATAAGATTATTGAAAATATCTTCAATTTTTCATAAATTATTATAAATATTTGACTGGCTCGTAAACAATAATGAAGCTATTGGTGTTACTCAATCATCAAGAATTGTTCGAAATTTTTTTTAAATAAACTAATGGGTTTATGAATAATATAAAAAATAAATATTTTAACATTGTATAATATTAAATGAAGAAAAATAATCATTTCCATGAGTCCGAATTATTCTTACTAAAATTCTTAAACCTAAAGCACCCTCACATACTGAAAATGTTAAATAAAATATCGTAAAAATTTTTTTATAATTATAAAACTTTAAAATAATTATTAATCCCATAAATAAAGAAATTACAACTAATTCCAAACTTAATAATATTAATTCGATCAAAAAGGAATAAAATAATAATAAGCCAAGATGAAGAAAGTGACAGAAAAATAAACGATTTTATTTCTCCATTAGATAAAAAGTGTAAGCTCTTATTAGGTCGGTAGGAGAATAATTGCGGTTTTTGTTTGATTTCTAACCTTAACTTTTTTCAATGAAAATGCCATTTCATTTTGTTCATATTAGTATCATTTTAATGTGGATTTTTCGGTCTGTATTTGATTTTATTATTGATTTTGTTCTTAATTGGATTATTGGATTAAAAAGGGAAAAAAAAGTAAATAAGAGCAATTTTTATATGAGTTAAAAACGGGTGGTAAAGCAGCAGAAACTGCTCGTAAATTAAACAATGCTTTTGGTGTGGGTACTGTTGAAGAACATACGGTCCAATGGCGATTCCAAAGTTTTCATGGTAGGTATGAGAAACTTTAAGATGAAAAAGGTCGCGAGCGTTCCTCTTCAGTTCATAACGACCAACTGAAGGTGTTAATTGAATCAGAACCACACACAACAATTCGAGAGCTTGCACAAAAGTTAAGTGTTAGTCATCCAACAGTTCTGGATCACTTAAAACCACTTAAATTAAAACATGTATGCGAATTTGAAGGTCATAAACCGCAATAATTTTTCTACCAACCTAATACTGTCTCATCCCACAAGCTATGAAGATTTTTCAAATCGAAACTGTTCAATAAATGATTATTGCTCTTTTTTATTTGTTGCTTAACCAATGATAATTAATCAGAAATTATTAATTATCATTTATTAAAAAATTCTGATAAAAATAATATGAAAGAATAATTAACTTATGTATCAATGCAATATTAATATACAATTGAACTAAAAAACTAAATTGCGTTTTTTTTTAATATTTTAATGCGGAAGCCTAAATTGAATCACCTGTGTGTATATATATATATATATATATATATATATATATATATATATATATATATATAGTCTTAAAAAAACTATTTGAAACTTGAAATCAATATGTTATTTTTGAACGATGCACAAATCGATTATTTCAGTTTGGAAAATTCTCAGAATCGCGTTCGACACAACACTTGCTTGAAAGTTCCAAGACAAACGTCTCGAATAAAATCAATGCAAAGTACCTACTAGTGTAATAAAACAAAGTTTGCGTGTCACAACTGTCGCCTATTACTTTATGAAAAATGTTCACTTAATCGAAATTTAACGATCTGAGACTTTATTTGTAAACAAGATCGTGAACCACATTTGGTTTCAGTGGCCGGAATGCACTTTTCGATCGTAAAGAATTTCAGTTCGTTGTGCATGTAATTTATACAAATGTAATTTAAATTCGTGCGATAACAGTCGTTGATGGGTTCAGGAAAGCTGTCGAGTTATTAAAGAGATTTGGTTCTTGATACGTCGCCAATAATTTGGTTTAAATCTCTGGTCGTTACTTTTTATTTTCGAATTAATACGAGGATTCAGTATACAGAAAAAAATTTATAGAAGATTCATTAAATCGTTTTTTTTTTAAAAAAAATAACTTTATGAATATTGTTGTAGTATGATAGGAACTCTTATTAAAATTTGAAAAATAAATTATTTATTATATATTGAAAAAATCTTTCTAATCTCTTTTATATCGAGAATTTCCATATCATATTTATTATCAATATATCTATTGAAAATATTATAAACTATTGAAAAAAATGTTTCAAACAAGTCTTAATAATAATAAATAATACAGTTCTGCCACCCTAGTTAAATTCACTTTCACAAATCAATCCTTTTTTCAACTTCCAAACCACAAAAATGTTCAATAAAACATTTTGATTGTTTCTTCGATGTCGAACCAGCATCTTTAAAGCCTTAAGGTTCAAAAAAATCTATTTCCTTAATTCTTTTCTCGGATTTTTCTACATTATAATGCTTTGAAGACAACGTCATCACCATCTAAGTTTATATAAGCAACAAACAAATTCTTCTGATAAAAAATGTTCTGTAAAGCTGTGACGTTCTTCCATAATTTCTATGAAACAGATTTATTATACCAGAAATACTCATGTACTGTCTCTTTTTTCAAATCAAATTTTCACAAATATAAGGTCCATTTTCTTCATTATCTCGGTTGTAAACATGTGAAAGTATTTTAATGTCTTTACTCGCATTTTTACATCTTTACTGATTAGAATTTCATACTTTTTTGAAATGACGAAATGTTATGTTAAGAGAAAAATAATTGCGGTTTATGACCTTCAAATTCCTGTACATTTTTCCATTTGTAGACCAGAACTGTTGGATGAATAATGTCTAACATTTGTGCAAGCTCTTGAATTATTGTGTATGGTTCTGATTCAACTAACGCCTTCAGTTGATCGTTATGAACTGAATAAGGACGTCCACGTCCTTCTTTATCTTCAAGGCTTTCGTACTCAGCACGAAATTTTTGGAACCATCACTGCACCACCATTGGATAAGATTTAAAGTTATTGTTCTGCACTGAATTTCTGTCTCATATTTTTTGTAGAAAGTGATAAACCCTTCTTACACAAACAGAAATTGAAGATGAAGCAGGTAACGAGCGTCCATCTTCTTCATCTTCAAGGCTCTCGTCTTCAGCACGAAATTTTTGGAACGACCGTACGTTCCTCAACAGTACACACACCAAAAGAATCATTTAGTTTACGAGCAGTTTCTGCTGCTCTACCACCCGTTTTGAACTCATACATACATATTATTTGCTTCTTTTCCATTATTAATTCAATAGTTAAATTTGAAGAAAAATTTATAGTAAAATCAAAGTCGATGTTACGAAAATGCAGACAAAAAAAATCACTCTAAAATGATATTAACATGGATTCGATGAAATTACACTTTCATTAAAAAAAATTAAGGTTAGAATTCAGAAGACAAAAAATGCAATTATTTTTCTACCAACCTAATATTTTATGTCATTCAAACGTGCACAAATAAGATAATGTTGTGATTGTAAACATTTTTTTAACAAACTTAGTTACAGTTCATGTTTTATTAAATTTAGTTTGATATTTTCTTACACTGAGATTATTCATTTTGTTTCTTTAAAATGTTGGTAATAAAATTGAAAATAACTGAAAATGTATTCAATACAAATACTGTTTATATTTAAATGAGATTTTTTGAATAAAGATACGATTTATCAATACATGCAGTGATAAAAGAACGCCTGATAGCCAATAAAGAAAATCATATAAATTAATAAGAAGTATTTCTTGTAATATATTTTACACATATCTATAAAGAACAGTCTCGTTCTGAATCGACTAGAGTAACGGAATCGATGCCGAATCTAAGCAAATACTGAATTATGTTCATTTTATACAAATATGATTTTATAATTGAATGTCTGTGAAATCTTCATGAAAAAAAAACTTATCTGTGATCATTCGATATACGTTCATCCATTGAATATAAAATGTCTAAAATCCGATTTTCGTTCCGATATTTTCATATTAATTAATATTTTTTCACCGGCAATAACTTCTTTTCAAAACATGCTGCTTCATTATATCTGATTTTCAGAATCGAACTCGTAACGAAAACGAAAGCTTGTTCGTACTAATTGCCAGACAGATATAGAATTTTTTTTTATTCCTTTTTTCTCCGAAATACCAGTGGCATCACGAACAGTAACAACAACAACAAAAAAAATATCGACATGCCTACTTAAAAATAAATACACCATTTAATAACGTACAAGTGAAATAGCGGGTTGCTTTTTTCCATCGTCTTTATATATATATATATATATATATATATATATATATATATATATATATATATATCTGAAAGCAATACTCTGGTTCTATTTCGAGCCACAAAGAGCTTGTTTCGATTTCCTACCAGTTGCGTGGCTTGATTTTCGTGCGAGACGCGTTGTATGGCACGAGGCTATTTACGTATACGATATGTTTTCATTCCGATGTTTCGTGTGAACACGTCGGAATCGTACTGGAAAAAAGTAAACAACACGAAAATATCTGTTTGGATCGCCGGATGAGGCAATACATTGATTTCAGTAACGTTTCACCAGTTCATCCACATGACATTTCACATATATATACATATATATACATATATATATATATATATATATATATATATATATATATATCATACATTAAATACTTTTAGTTTTCAAGAAAAATATAAAACAAATTTATATTTCTTTAAACAAACATATGTTAAAATAAACCTCTCATATCGATGGTACACCTGGAGAATTTTCTCAAATTAATATAGTAAAATATCTAATAAAATTAATAAGCCAATTTTCAAATAAAGGACCGATTCCACAGGGTGGGAAAAAACGATTATAAATGTGATATTTATACGGAATATTAAAAACTTTGTAATGTTTATTTCACAAATGAATTAAGTACTTCTTCACCCCAAATAAATCTGATCAAAAAATTTCACTGAATAATTATTGATCATTATTATTTTACCTCACTAATTATCATATATCTCATTACCTCTTTACTCTTTTCTCCTTATTCACTGAAGTAGTGCCCATTTCAGCTAAATACTCATCATATACGATTTATTTTGTGAAAACACGAAATAAATTTTAAGATTTCGAAGAAATGTCAAAAATCGAATCAAAAAAATCTAATTCAAAATACTAAAAATCAAATTGTTTGTATGAGATATTTGGACTATTGATAAGGAAAGCATCGTGCAATCTCTTGTAGAATTTCTTTGAGAAATACTTGATAAAATGATATAAAAATCACAAATCAGTGAAAATGACTCAAAGCAAACAATAAGAGGATTAACTATTTTTTAGAATTGCAAAGGATTTTTTTTAAATATTTAAAACAACCATATTGTAAATACACAATATAGTTCAGATTGAAAAAAAATATCAAAATATTCAATAAGCAATGTTCTATTGATTATCAATCATTGCTGATTGTTGTTTATACACATTTAGATATCGAAATCATCATCCTGACGTTAAGATACAGAAAAATCTAATCAGAATTTTTTTGTTCTTTATGGAATAGGTAAAAACGTCATTCAAAAAAAAAACTATAAATCTAACTAAATACTCTGATCTTCTACACCGGATGTATTTATCAATCAAAGAAAATTTAGCTAAACAGTCGATTTATAATTAGACTGCTGCTCTTTCACAAATTACTGATATGAATAATAAAGGTAGTGCTGTCAGGAAAGATGACTTCATAGATGGATAAAAAGATATGTAGAGTTTAGCGGCACGTCGACATGGCATAAAAGATATTGTACACCAATCTAAGAGCTGAGATTTATCCGCTAGTTATTACTTTTTATAATCAAAATTGAAAGTGAATATAATATTGAAAAATTCTTTCGAAGTCAATATTCCTGTTATGTTAAGAATTTTCATGCTGTACTGCATATATTAAATATATTATTTAAATTATAAATATATCCGTCATGTTATAAAATAAATTACAAAGAAATTATAAATTTCAACCTACAATCCCTTTAAATACATTTATTCATTACAAGCATTAAGCACAGAATAAATATTTTTCCGCCGACTTCACACAAACATTAATTTTAATAAATAAGAAACAACTTCATTCTTTGCAATTATTGTCGTACTTTCGCCAAATAAATATCAATTTAAAAACCGTTTTTACAAGACCTACACTCGTTAATAAATTAATTTTCTCGGATCGTGTGGTGTTGTCGTTTCGTAATCGTTTTGATTCGACGCTGCAGAGATTCGTTACTTCCGGGTACACTACTTTATCTACGCCGCTAATTGCATGTCTGAGCAGACAACAGCGTACACACCGACCATAATTATTGTTATTATACGACGGTTGTGTCTAAGTTTCATGTATCTCCATTATGTTTTGTCGAAATAATGAGATTACTAGCACGTGCCCGTGCCAATGGCGTCTCATATGCCTGGAAGCAGTTAAGCGAGCGACGCTTTTTTATTCGTTATTTTATTTCTTGACACGTTACAGATGCTTTTTCGTCGGAAAATATTAGTCTGTAGCGTCAATTACAGTGTGTGTTCTTTTTAAATAGACTAAAAAAGTACAGTGATATGTGTACGTTGGTTTTAGAAATAAACGCAGGATTTTTTTTTGAAATTATTTTTTTTCATTCACAATTTATCCTGAAAGTTTTAAATAATCTCTCAGAAGATCTTTAAATAGAATTGAAAAATTGTTAATCGTAGACTAAACGTGACAAATATTTGAATGTTTTTACTAAACAGCGATTTCTGGATTTATATAAAATTTGTCTGATATTTTCTTAGAAAATAACTTTGGTACTCTTTCAATTCAAAAAATAAATCGAAGTAAAATTTTAACAAGTAAATCGACACAGACCGCAATTATTTTTCTACCAACCTAATACTTTCTCATCCTACAAGCTATAAAGATTTTTCAAATCGAAACTGTTTAATAAATGATTATTGATCATTTTTAATTGTTGCTTAACCAATGATGATTAATCAGAAATGATTATCATTTATTGTAAAATTATTGGAATGATGGTTCCAAAAATTTCGTGCTGGGGACGAGAACCTTGAAGATGAAGAAGGTCGCGAGGGTCCTTCTTCAGTTCATCAGGCGTTAATTGAATCAGAACCACACACAACAATTCGAGAGGTTGCACAAAAGTCAGGCGTTAATCAACCGGCATTTCTGGACCACATGAAACAGCTAGCTGATAAGAAATGTATATGAATTTAAAGGTTATAAACCGCAATTATTTTTCTACCAACCGAATACAAACAATAAAAATCAAATTAAGTAAATTGGATTATATTTATAAACAAATTCATCATAAATTCGTCATTAATTTAATATAATTTCAGTGAAGAATATTTAAAAACCTCAACACTGTTTGAAAATTATATTTTATTTACTTCAAAATATTATATTTAAGAGCATAAAATTATTATATCTGGAAAAAATAGTAGAAAAGAACGATTTTTTGATTGTAAGGGATATATAAATGAAATTATGTCCAACATGTTATATTTATATTTTTTAGAATTTAATTGAATTTATAGATGTGATTTCCTTGTCAGGACAAAAAGAGTATGAGAACCTTGAAGATGAAAAAGATCTCGAGTGTTATTCTTCAGTTCATAATGATCGAAGGCGTTAGTTAAATCAGAACCATGCACAATTCGAGAGCTTGCACAAAAGTTAAACGGTAGTCGTTAAACAGTTCTGGACCACAAATGGGAAAATGTAAATGGATTTTAAAGTCATAAACCGCAATTATTTTTCTAGCAACCTAATAATAATGAATATTTTTAATCAATTAACGAATATTTTTAATCTAAAATCCTTTTGTGGTTTATGTGCAAAAAATTAAATTGTGAAAATAAGTTCAACGTGCCACCAGGATTTATTTCAAACAATTAATACCAAAACAGAGTCACAATTCAAAATTCAATGGTCTTAAATGTCTCATAGAATCGAGAAGAATGGCACCTGAACGAATCGAAGCAGATGATGGTAGAGCTCTTATGATGAACTAGATGTTTTGTTCAGATAAAGAAAATGTCTATTAAACTGTGGAAGATGGACAGATGTTATTCTCAAATGAGGTACTCTTTCTAGTTACAAGTTGAGCAAGTACAACGATCACTACATGTCACAATAATAAAAAATAATAAGTTTATTTCTCCTTTCATGTCTTGAAATTTTTCGGAAAATTGAATAATATATATATATATATATATATATATATATATATATATATACATACATAACACGTTCATGCTCACACGCTCATGTCTAGTGTACGTGCGTGCACCTTTAATATTTTTCGTGAGTCTCGTCTCGTTTTTTTTTTGTCTCTGTTATTAATGTGAATTGTCGTTGTTCGAATCGAGGGCCGACGTTATTCAGAGCCGGCGTGGGACGTGTGGTCCCAACGATCAATATTCTAGCCGGTCGGCCGACCGGCTGGCAGAACCAGCTGATCTGCCACCGCCCGGTTTACTTTACGACCGACGTCTGGCTGGCGCTCAGCTGTGCGTGGGCTCGCATCTCACTGCGCGATCTCTTTTTCACCCGTGTTCCCTCCCGGTCCTCTTATCAAACATTTCATTATAAAAATACCTGTTCTCCGTATGTACTTTTTTATTATTCTCTGTCATTACTGTACTGAGCATTATACGCTTTTTTATCTCTACTTTCTCCGTTATCGCTTGATTTATTTAATACACACATTTACATGTGCACACGTACACAGTAACGATAAATTATTAAATAACACCTATATATATATATATATATATATATATATATATATATATATATATAACGGGTATGTGTTTATAAAAAATATGATATTAGAGCCTCGGTTTGAGACTAGATGTTTTCTTTTGATGACCTTAAGAAAAGTTGCTTTTATAATAAAAAAACTGTTGATATATATATATATATATATATATATATATATATATATATATATATATATATATATATATATGGACATAAATCGTGTATGCTCATATATAGTTCAATGAAGCAGTTGTAAAAGACTGGTTTGCTCAAAGACTTTAAACTAATGATTTATGAGTTCACATCAAGGAGTGTGAGGTAAAATAAAACGGCTGTCACTTAAGATTTATGAACGAAACCCTCGTTGAAATATTATTTGGTTAACATTTTTAATAGAAAAGTGAAAAAATATTTTTTAACTTCTAGCTTTAAGAAAATATAAATATCCGTTTAAAGTATATTCGACTGAATAACATATCAATTTAATTTCGAAAAATTGCAATGTTTTAGAATAGACAGAGTGTAAGTGGATAACCTGTAACTGTTTATCACCTTGTCGTGCCTTGAGTTTTCTGGTCGGTTTCAAATCAAAATCAAAAACAATTTTATGTTGGCGGACCACAGTGTTGTGCGTTGGACGGAAATGGGTATGAGCTCCGGGATCTTAGCCATAAGGCTTTTAAGCCGGTTTTGAAAAGAAGGTGTGCTTTTTATTGAAATGGGTATAAGGTATGTTTGGAAGTTTGGAATCCGGAAAAAAATTTCATAAAGCAGGAAGGAAAAACTGGCCCGTTTTGTCTTCCATCGGTTTATAAAGTAAACCCTCATCGCAAAACTTTTTCAAAGAGTCAAAAATCATATCTATTTATTTTTAAAAAAAATAATGTGAAAAATATTTAACATTTTTCTCTATTGTCAATCTAATAAAAAAATATCTATTTTTAACGAAATTAAAAAAAATATCGTACAATTAACAAGCAATGGATAGAATTTTATATACAGTTCATTAGAATTAAAGGACACTAACAATAATTTTCATAAATCTTCAATAATTACATGATTCGAATAATTTAACATATTTTTATATAAACGGATATGCAAAGGAGACAATAAAGAAGAAAGAACATTTAGAAGTTGTTCTCTGCTGCAAGTTGTTCTCCCCATACTACCGATAAAAGTTTCATATACAATAAAGACTATGTAAAATGAAAGAGCAGCATGACATGACGGAGTAGTATTAGAAGTTTGCAAAGTAATAGGAGAGAGTCCAGAAAAAAATCTTGCCAGGAAATTCATCCGATGTTTGTGTACACAAGCAAACATAACCGATTAGAAGAAATGCAGGAATAACTTTTTTAATCAATCTTGTCTGCCATTAGAAAAATGTCCAATATTTATTTAGTGAGAAATATTAGTTTGGTAGGAAAATAATTACGGTTTTTGTTTTCTGAATTATAACATTACTTTTTTCGATGAAAGTGTCGTTTGATTGTATTCATTTTAATATCATTTTAAAGTACATTTTTCGGTCTGTATTTAAGAAACATCGACTTTGGTTTTATTATTAATTTTGCTTCAAATTGGGTTATTGAATTAAAGATGGAAGAGAAACAAATAAGAGTAATTTTTTGTATGAGTTCAAAACGGGCTGTAAAGCAACAGAAGCTGCTTATAAACTGAAGGATACTTTTGATGTGGGTACTGTTAAGGAACAATGGTGGTTCCAAAAATTTCGTGCCGGAAACGGAAGCCTTGAAGACAAAGAAGGTCTCGAGCGTCCTTCTTCAGTTCATAACGACCAACTGAAGGCTTTAGTTGAATCAAAAACACCCTCAGCAATTCGAGAGCTCACACAAAAGTTAGGCGTTAGTTATCTAACAGTTCTGGACCACTTAATATAGACAGCCGGGAGAATTCAAAAAGCTTGACATGTATAGAAATGTGATGGTTATAAACCGTAATTATTCTTCTACTAACCTAATATATTTATATTGAATATTATTAGGTGTACAAATTAATTTAGTGCCTGTTTTATAGAAAATTAATGTTTATGTGAAAAACCGAATACATTTCAATCCATAAAATATCGCTCATTATTTAATATAATTTTGCTTCATCTGTCAAATAATTGATGAATCATTATCGAAAAAAAATTTTGTATGTTTTATGCGTCACGGCACTTTTCTTCAAAGCTGAACAAATTATTCCTGCGGCTTGAGCAGTATTTTTTTCAATTGGAATGCGAAAAATATGCAATGCTGATTTTCGAACGCCATCGTCTTCACTACTGTTCTGTGAGGTTATGCCAACTGCTCGACCAAGATATATAGTGTTTTTAAATATTAAGGTTGACACTTCAAACATTACGATGAGAAAATAATTTAATTGAAAACAGAGCTATGATTGATCCATTTTGAAGGCACTGAATTAATTTTTAACACCTATTATAAAACACAAAAATTTATCAGAATAGCACGTTGAGAATTAACTGTAAACAATCCATAAAAATGCGCAGAATATAAAAGATTAACTATTCAAATGATCAGGTAATAAATACGTATCAAAACTTAACTAAATCATTAAGCACTAAGAAGTCTCTCGGCGCTAATTATTTAAACTCCTATCCGTTTTAATGTTCGATACTTCATTAGTTATTTACACTTGTAAAATATTATCGGTGCATTCAGCATACGGAAATAGGTAAACTAATAACATACTGGATACGTTTGCGGTTACAGAAATATTGTTGTGTACTACGATGGCCTATATATATATATATATATATATATATATATATATATATATATATATATATATATATATATGTATACGATGTATGTATCTACATACGATTTATGAGTATTTGTGTTACACATTACGATGGTGGTAAGTTACAAGTAATGCGTAATTTCCGGTTTTGCATCCGGTGCTGATAAACAAGACCGACATAATCTTTCTTATCGTACGTTCGACTCGCGGCTAATGACCAATGTTTGCCATTTTTTCTTATAAATATGTCGTTGTGGTTCATCACGTACAGTATATGTATATATATATATATATATATATATATATATATATATATATATATTGATAGATAGATAGATAGATATCATAAATAGCAAATAAAAAATTATTGAACATAATAGTAATTTTTTAACTCTACACTTAACGGACTGTACGCGATGAAATGCATTTCATGTTTCAGAAATGACTACTTCATAGTTTATAAACAGATAATAAAATCTCATTACACAAATAAATACAATTAAATTGTGAAGGGCATGAATAAAGGTATCTTTCTATAGTAAATATTTTATACCAAATTGTCCTCTTTACTAATTTGGATCTAATTCCAGTTTTTAATATTTATTCTTCAGTGTTAATCCATGTTTATATATAAAAAATACCTATTTTCATTCCGTTGTTATAAAAAAGACATGTATATGTTAAGATTTTATATTTATTTTGAAGCAATATGTCATATTTGTTGTTCAACTATAACTCCTACAATTTTGTATGACTAGAATAAATACTATTATTTAAATAATTTTGTACATTACTTTAATACTTGCTTTATATTAAATATTTATTTTTACAAATAAATTTATTAATATCCTCATCATTCATTAAACTCTGATGATTTAATTATTTTCTTGTTTGTTTTCGTCATTTTGCATCAGATAATTATCTATCTACACTACTAGATTAGGCCATTTCCGAGCGAAATCCACAGGTAAATCTCGAATACTAATTTACAAACCGATTTATCATTTATCTGTATCTATATACCTATCTATCTATATATATATATATATATATATATATATATGTATATATATATATTATATATATATATATATATATATATAATAGAATGTGGTTTATAATTTTAAACCATAATATAAGGTTGGTAGAGAAATAATCATAATAGTCATTTCATCTTGTGCATGTTAATATCATTTTACAGTGTATTTTTTGGTCTGTATTTTGGTAACATCGATTTTGGTTTTATTATTAATTTTGCTTCAAATTGGGCTATTGAATTAAAGATGGAAAAGAAACTTAAGGGAGCATTTTTTTCGTATAAGTTCAAAATGAGTGGTAAAGCAGCAGAAACTGAGTCTCGATATGGAAGAACGCTAGTAAAACGTTACAAATACTACAAAACAAAATGTTACGTATGGCACTAAGCAGAAGTCGGGGATATCCGACAAGGGAACTACACGAGGAAGCAAAAATTGATACGGTACACAAATTTATAGAGAAAACAAATTGGAAATTCTACCAACCAAAATCCTTTGACAACAAGTTGATAGAGAAATTACTAACGGCGAAAACAGTTTCACTGTGTAATCGGTTAAACAGAAGACAAAGAGTGAATAAACCTATATTACCGCATCACTTCTCCAAAAATAATCAGTGACTTTACTTAGGGAAGAGGGTAGGTGATTCGTTTCAAACAAGAGCACTAGGTTTTTCATATTCTTCTTAGCAAATGATAGAAGTTTGATAATAAAAAAAAAACAAATAAGAGAAGTCAGAAACTGGTAATAAGGATTAAAGAATCTCAAAGAACAACCGAAAGAAGAAGTATACCGAAAAGAATTCGATTACAAAATTTCAAAATTAAAAATAACCTAAAAAGAAGTACTAGTGAAATAAAAACCATGCAGAAGCAAATAAACAGCTGTATTACATTTTTTAACTCAAACAAATATCAAAAAACTTAATTTATATATACTTTCTGCCCATTTTCAATTTTTCTATATCTTATTGTTGATGATTTATTCTATAAAAAATGTACAAACAATAATATATTTTATGCGAATTGTACAAATAATTGTTGGATTGTAAATACACAGAATGCAAAGAAATATAATTGCATACAATTAGTCATTACTTATTTGTTTACATATGTAATGAAAATTTAAGAAACACACACACAATTATATATATATATATATATATATATATATAAAGAGAGAGAGAGACTTACCTGAAGATACCGAAGAATCCGGTCATAAAAGGAGAGAACTCACTACGAGGTCACCAGGATTCAAACAGGAACGATCGTGAACAACGTGCACACTGCAAAACAGTACAAGAACGAATGTTGACATAGAGACATGCGTTTTTTATAAAAGTGAATAATTTATCATCAACACAAAACAAACACTTTTTTCTAAACAATTCATCTTCTTTAATCCTTAAATTTAACATTAACGTCTACAAAACGTCGAAATTATTTTCATCGCGGAAAAATAAAAAAGGATCATTGTGTTCATTCAAGAAATAAATTCGCTATGGTTTTTTTTTTGCCAGCGGCAACGAAAACCGTAACGGCGTCCGGGAATGAGACGTAATTACAACGACGATGGTCTCTTTAATGTTTACTCAGTGCTGGGTTGCACGGCGGGTCTCGCCTCAATAACAGCGACGACATTGTTTATTAATTAGTAATTAATACAACGATACACACTGATGCTACCGTTTGACAATTATCATTTGACCCAAATATTTTCTCTTTGTATTAAATATGATATGATATATATATATATATATATATATATATATATATATATATATATATATATATATATAAGGTTGATAGGAAAATAATTACAGTTTTTATTTTCTGAATTATAACCTTAATTTTTTTTCAATTAAAGTATCATTTAATCGTATTCTTGTTAACATCATTTTAAAGTGCATTTTTCGGTCTATATTCTGGTACCATCGACATTGGTTTTATTATTAATTTTGTTTCAAACTGGGCTCTTGAATTAAAGATGGAAAAGAAACAAATAAGAGAATTTTTTTGTATTAGTTGAAGACGGATGGTAAAGTAGCAAAAACTGCTTGTAAACTAAACGACGTTTTTGATGTGGGTACTGTTAAGGAACATTAGATGCAATGGTAGTTCCAAAAAATGCGTGCTGAAACGGAGAACCTTGAAGATGAAGAAAGACACGGGTATCGTTCTTTAGTTCATAATGACAGAATGCGTTAGTTGAATCAAAACCACGCACAACAATTTGAAAGCTTGCACAATAGTTAAGCGTTATTCATTCAACAGTTCTGGACCATAAAACCACTTAATTTAAAAAAATGAATATGAATTTGAAGGTCATAAACTGCAATTATTTTTCTATCAACCTAATACATATATATATCATCATCATCTTCAGCCTCTGTTAATCCACTGCTGGATAAAGCCCTCTTCCATGATTTTCCATTTTGTTCAATTCAGTGCCTCTCTTTTCCACAGATTTCCAAGAAAGTTTTTAATATATATATATATATATAAATGTATATATATATATAAATATGTATATATATATAAATATATATATATATATATATATATACATAAATATATATATATATATATATAATTTCTGAATTAATCAAGCTATGAATATTATTTTAAAATAAATTAAAATTATGCTTGACGAGAAACCATCCATCTTATAAAGTACATACTAATCCATCACTCAAAATAAAGTAGCGTACAAAAATTATACCATCGATTACTTCTATATATTCACTTTAAGGTTTTTAATGTAGTCTCTCCGGGTTTTTAAAGTTATTCATGTCTTATACTTTTCAGTAATGGCGTGACTGACAACCATTTTTTGTAAAACGAGTCTTTATATCGACAGTCTGCAGATATAATAACTGATACGACGAATAAAAAATATTTGCAGAAGAAACGAAACGACTGGAAATGTATTTAAATAAAGCTGAATATATTTGGTAACTGCTTATTAGTTGAAAATTTTAAAGTTAAACGTTTATAGTTTAAATATCTTGTAAATTTAGTCGTTTTTTTTTAGTCTTAGTACTATATGTTTAGTATATATTTACATATTATTTTATAGTTAGACAAAATGTGGTTTTATAATAGTTAAATCAGTGATATAGAAATTGGTCTATGAATTATTAGGGCTGTATGACTGATGAGAGGATCAACAGCACTTTTTATTATCATTATTTTACAATTTAAAAAATTGTAGTACCTATTGTAAGTGCATCCCTATCTGTCAGACAAATTGCTATATGAATGTATCTCTTACTCCATAGTTCAATTGAAGAGATCACAATTTTATTTCAAATTGATATAATTGGTTTATATGCATTATTTATGTAAATAAACGATTTTATAGATCTGATTTCGATGCAAATTTTCTATATCACTTATATATCTATACATATTATATATATATATATATATATATATATATATATATATATATATATATATATATACACACTGAACATTCTTTTTATAGTCAAATAAACAACATTTTTTTCGCAGCAACTGCTTGTATACAACACCCTCCCAGCCACAGTTAATTCTTCAATACTTGGATATTTGACACCTATTTGTTATACTTCGATAACAGTGATGGATGACAAAATCCAAAAAGGGATCTAAACTAGTATAGATTAACAGATTACACCAAAATGCAGACATTCGAAATAATTTAGAAGTTCCTTACATTTACTAATAATTAAATTTATTTTAATATCTTTTTGTCGAATAAAATCCATTGACTCCGGAAAATTGTTGTATAATTTTGCACCTGTTTAGTATTAATATTCATATGAGAATCAATTGAATGAGACATTTTTAAAGAGAAATATACAGATTATAATTCGTTAATGATTGAAATTAGATATAAATTCATATAAACTCCAGATAAAATAATTTGTAACATTACAAGCTTTAATATTTTTTTGTCAAATTAAAATCAGTTGACTCCGGAAAATTGTTGTATAATTTTGCACCTGTTTAGTATTAATATTCATATGGGAATATATTGAACCAGAGATTTTTTAAGAGAAATAAACAGATTATAATTCGTTAATGATTGAAATTAGACATAAATTCATATAAACGCCTATCTTTCGATTAAAAAAAAAACAATTGTCCTGATACTATCTCACTGTTCCCATTAAATAATTCATATAGTTCATTTCCGAATCAGTTTCGATGTCTTTATAAAACGGCGATTTTACGAAACGAACAACTAATTATACATTGAAAACGGTACATTTTCACACGATTAAATGGTCGTTTAAAAAAAAATCTCTCTGAACGATCCGACGATTAGCAGAGCGTTTCATATTCATACGACGAGTATTTACTGTTATCGTTGTGTCAGTACATTGTCGCGTCTCCATATACGATCACGTTTATTTGGTACGCGCACGCCCTTATCAATTCGTTTCGGGCGCCGGAAGTCAGAGACTTCGTGTCTTCTGTTGCGGGAGAGTCGCATCATGAATATGCAAATTCTCATTATTCAGGATCGATTGGGCAATCGGTCGACGTACGGGTGTAACAAGACGCGGATAGTATTCTAAAAAGGTGGACGCGTGAAAAACAACGTATAAGTACAAGTGCAAAGCGTCGCTGACATCATGCTACGGATAAATAATTGATGCGAAATTCGTGCTTGTGTAGATCTCGACTACTTTGTAGTTTTGTCTTTTCATAACACTAAGAGTGCCTTTTGACTGTATCGAGAATAGAAATTTGTTTCGCGCATTTCACAAATAAATTCACTCGGCCCACGCACAATAATTTCTTTTTTAATCGAAGTGTTCAATAGTTTGATTAACAAACGGTTTTCCAATAGCGGCTCACTTTTTTAAGAGATTATATTTTTTTCATTTGTCTGAAGGGATTAAACGATGGATTAACGTTGGATTGGACGATTACTGGTCATGACAACGGGCCGTGGGTCGTGGGCAGCGGGCTTCCCTCGCACCCTCCCGTAACACTGTCATAAATTTTCCAACTACTGCTCGAATTATGTCCTTCGCTTTTCTCAATACTTAAGGATCGAGCAACACAATCAGCTCAAGTCAAAGGTCATTGTACCTCGCATTTAGACCTATAGTGCACCCTATCGGGCCGGCACAACCGTAACAACAACGAAGGAGTTAAATAAATACTTTTTCATTTTTTTCTTGTCCAATCAGAATTCTTCTGATCTTTTTATTAATAGGATTTGTGTATACATCTATGCTAGTAAATGATAAAATAGATTAATAATAAAGGGTTTTCCAATAGAGACGCAATTTTCAAGAGGGTAAAATTCACAAATGTCCAACTAACAGCTGTATTTTTTGGACATTTATTAAGTTTTGATACTGTCATTTTTAGTTATGGCTTCGTATATAACCAAATCAATGAAATAATACAATTGTGTTATGAAAATGCTCGTTGTTTAAAAAATACATTTCATAAATGACGAGATATTTATTCTTAACATATCGTCCATCTGAATGAACAGTTCTTCGATCAGTGAGTAAATTTGAAGAGATTGGATCGGTTAAAGATAAAGAAACACCAATATGTGTTCATAGAGCTCCTTCTGAAGAAAACACTGACTTGGTTCATGAAAGTGTATCAGAAGAGCAAGGAATGTCGATTCCACGACGTTTATAGAAAGTGGGCCTTTCACAGGCGACTACGCGGCCTATTTTGCATAAGAATTTATTGCTGAATGCTTATAAGGTTCAATAAACTCAAAAAATGAAACCAGCAGACCATTCACTGAATCGGAGATTTGTTAATTGGATAGTGGAACAACACGGTTTTTCTGAAAAAGTCATCTTTAGAGATGAGCCTCATTTCGAACTTTCTGACTACAGTAACGAGCAAAACTGGTCTGAAGTGAAGAGACTCCGAGGGTGATCGTTGAGAAGACACTGCATACAAAAAGAGTGTCTGTTTAGTGCGCACTTTCTTCTCGATGGTGATTCTTTCATCCTCAGAGGGTCAAGGAAATATAAATAATTTTATTCTGTATTTCAACACTTCAAGGATGATAATATCGTCATCGAAATATGCATAAAAATAATTGAATATATTTTTCGGATTTTTTTCTGACTTATTTAATTAAAAATTCATTTGTGGAAAATATTATTTTATTTCAATTAAAAAAAAGTGTGCGTTGTGTCAAAAGTCGATCGAGTATATTTTTAATACAATAAAGTTAAGAATACTGGTTTCTCGAAGAAGACATAAATAGATAAATCTAAAATGCAAGGCTGTTAAAGTAATGAAAAATTATTAATAAAGTAATGTAAGTACTTATTTCAATCTGCGTGTTTCGAACAAGTTTTATGAATCTTTTATTTATGAAAATTTAAATATATAGCATTCAACTTCCATCATCTGGCAAAAAAGCATCCATCTTACATAAAGTTATGAATATGCGCATGAAATTAAAGTGATTTTTATTTGTCAAACGAAAACAAACTTATAAAGCGAGGAGAGAATTTCATTATGTGTTTCGTTCCTATTGTGTAACGGCGATAATTAAATTGGAGCACTAATGATAATTAAAACATTTTCGCGGGAAAAAAAGGGACAATAAGACGCGGGTGACAAATCGATTCCCGTCGTTCCTGGCATCAATAAATTAAACAGAATAAGAAAGCATAAATTACAATTAAAAACGTTTCAGAAACGCGTACCGTTTCGCAGTAGTCCTTTATAATTGAGTACAGATAATGAGATGAGAGAAATATATCTGGCGCGTTTCCATTCTGGCGTTTAATTACATGCTCGCCACGTCCTCTCTCCATTGACCGTCCTCGATTTCAATTATAATTAACCGACCGGCCGTATGAAAATTTAATCTCAATCTCGTCCCGTTTATTCCTTCAGGAGCACGTGTTCCGCTACCACGGCGTGAAGCTCGGCTCCCTCGAGCCGCATGTGTTCGCGCTGGCCGAGGCCGCGTACATCTCGTTACAAGATTCGGCGACGGCGCACGTGAGCGCCGCGATCAGCGGGCCGCGCGCCTCGTACGCCGGCAACTGTGGCGCCGGATTCGCAGCGATCGGTCACAACGGTGCCGCTGTCGTGACGAACGGATGCGGTTCGGCAGGTAGCAGCAGCAGCGCGTCGTCGAATAACGGTGGAACGGCGTGCAGTTCGCCGACGTCGGGCGTGCACTCGACGACGCCAGGCGTACGAAACCAGTCGTGCGTGATATCGGGCGAGAGCGGCGCCGGGAAAACGGAAACGACCAAATTCATACTGCAGTACTTGTGTAGCGTCACGAGCAATGTGTCGACGTGGGTCGAACAGCAGATCTTGGAAGCGAACACCATCCTAGAAGCTTTCGGTAAGTCGAAAGTCAACTTTTGAAAAGTTTGCACGATTTCGTTATATACAAGTTCAGAACTATTCTTCTATATTTGATTACTCGTTATAAAAATGTTTTAAAAAGTTTTCCAACGCATAAAACAGTCACAAAAGTCTATATACGATTAATAAAAAGTACACAGAAGTAATAAAACTGTAATGCAATCTTTATTTTGATTTAATTTAAAGGCACAGAACTAATTTTTTCACCTACTGTTTGAATATCTTGATAGTTCTGAACAAAGAATAAGAAATTGATTGAAAACATATTTCAAACCCTACCTTAGGTCATTTTAAGTCAGATTGTTTATATCGGGTCAATGTAAGTCAAATCAAATCTGCTTAGAATAAGGGTTTTAAAGGACTGTATTTTCTAAGAATTGGTTCTTTGTCACTCTGAAGTTGATGGAATCGTCATCGAAATACACATGAGAAACAATCAAAAATGATTTATTGAACATTTTTGACCAGAAAAAATTTCGTTTGTGTATTAAAAAAAGAACCGAATTACAAAAATACAACAAAGAGAATAAAACCTAAATAGCTACACACTTCAATATTTTTTTTTAAAAAAAAACAATAGTAAAATAAATTTATTTTATTACAGGAAACGCGAAAACTGTACGAAACGACAATTCCAGTCGATTCGGTAAATTCATGCAAGTGTGTTTCGATTCAAAATGGATGATAGCAGGGTGTATCATTCAGGATTATCTGCTCGAACAGTCGAGGATTACGTTTCAAAGTCCTGGCGAGAGGAACTACCACGTGTTCTATCAGTTAGTCGAAGCTGGAAAGGTAATTGTATAACCAAATAATTTATTTCGTTAATTTGAATTGTAGAACTCGTCTTTTCAACACATAAATAAATGTGATTGATTAACTTACAGTTAAGGATTTGCCACTTGACGTTATTTTACATCACTCAAATAAAAATCTATAAATTCGCACCGCTGTCATGTTTTGGCAAGTCTGTTTAAATTATTGTTTATGTACATCAAATGATTTACGTAAATGTTTACTGTTATACATAAAGCTTTTGTTTACACTATATATATATATATATATATAAATATTAATATATATATATACGAGAGAGAGAGAGTGATTCAATTTAGGCTTCCACATGAGTGTATTAAAAAATTGCAAAAATTAAACAAAAACATTATTTTGCGATTTTTTAATACTTTCATAAAGAAGCCTAATTTAAACCACCCTCTCTCCCCACTCTCTCTCTCTCTCTCTCTCTCTCTCTCTATATATATATATATATATATATATATGTATATATATATGTATATATATATATATTTTATATATAGAGAGAGAAAGTATGGATATTGTTAAGGAATGTACGGTGCAATGATGGTTCTAAAAATTGCATGCTAAAGACGAGAGCCTCGACGGTGAAGAAGGTCGCGGGGATCCTCTTTCAGTTCATAACGATCAATTGAAGGTGTTAGTTGAATCAGAATAACGCACAACGATTCGAGAGCTTGCACAAAAGTTAGACGTTACTCATCCAACAGTTCTGGAGCACAAATGGAAAAATGTATATGAATTTGAAAGTCATAAACCGCAATTATTTTTCTCCCAACCTAGCATTTCGCCATTTCAAAAAAGTAAAAGATTCCTTCCAACAATTCTGAACCACTTAATACAACTAGAAAAATAAAAAGGCTGTGAATATATATGAATTCGCAGGTCATAAACCGCAATTATTATTTTTCTACCAACCTAATACAAAGAAGAAGGATATTCAAAACGAAAATTAATAAAATGACCGAAATAATGTAAATAAGAATAGATCAAAAAGTGAATAATGTCGGATACAAGAAAACGGTTCTTGTTATAAAAATAATATCATTATTTAATGATGAATGAGATTAACGCTTGAAAGGAAATAATTTTACTAAACATTACTATTAAACATAAAACGGGCACGAAACTAACATGGACAAAACGCCTCCTGAAAGTTTCAACATCGAGTCTTTTGTTTGTTAAAATCAATTTAAACGCTAAAACATGTACTTCAATACATGAATCGCACGCATTTGCGAAATTTATTCACTATATTCAACTGTAAAATTTCAAATTTCCCCACGAGATTCGCTCACAAATCGTATATTGAAATTTAATTAATTTCCACGCAGCACATCGAATTTGTTTGCTGTCGAGCCCACAGGCAGCAGACTATTTATAAACAACGTAAATTTTTAGTACACACAAACATTTTTAAACACAATTACGTTCGTATCTACATTCACTGTTAGTTAGTTGTATTTAATTTAGAAATATAATCATTGTTTTATGTTTAAAAATCATATAGACTTTTAAAAGATCTCAAGTTGTTTCAATATGTATTTTTTGCATTCTCCTAATCGAAAAAGACATCCGATTAGCTTTTGAATATAAATCGTGTTGATTATTATAAAGCGTAGATAAATGAGGTATTAATAACAGAGTTCACTCATAATGAATATCAAATAATTACATTAGAACTGTGTAATTACTAATTTCCACCTCATTCTACTTTTGAATGCATGCATGCATGCATAGATAAATTTGTCCCCAATGCACAAGACTGAAATTTTTCTATGCTTTACAACTTCCGTTTAAACCTACATATTTTCTAACTTGCTTTTATACACACACACATACATATATATATATATATATATATATATATATATATATATATATATATATAATGAACAATGTATTTAAAATGTGCAAAAAATTACAATATTTCAGTAAAACCATTTGATGTTCGTGTTACGAAAATAATGCCATTGTCATCTAAATGTCCATAATTAATCATCTGGGAGATCAGATATTATAATTTTTATATATTTTGATAAAAAATAGAATTATGTTAATGTCTCCATTACTTTGATTAAAATAGATCGTAAATCAAAATTTGAATTCATGAAACATCAGTTAGTAATGTACAGCGTTAACAACTGGAATCCTGACATTTCGTCGCGACAATCATTAATTTGCCTAGTTCCACATTGATCAGACTTGCTGACTCATTCAAGTACCAATTCCTAGGAGATTTCGGACACATTTCTCTTGGAAATTGGTACCAGTTATTTTTCAATATGCGACTAAGACAAATTAATCACTTAATCTCTAAAAACATCAACTTTTTCTACGATTCGTATTTTACGGTTTATAACCTTTATTTTAAATAACGGGTTCCTCAGCAAAGGTTTTAAAAGCAGGCTTATTCACTTATCTTTGGAGTAAGAGAGTAAAATCAAGTGATTCATTGTTAATTATTTATAGCCATTTACTGAGAGAGTAGTGGTCCGGTGTGAGTTGAAAAACATTAATCTTATTTGCTTATTTTCCATCTTTAATTCAATAGCCTAATTAGAAGCAAATTAATAATAAAACCAAAGTCAATCTCATCAAAATACAGACCGAAAAATGCACTTTAAAATGGTATTAATATAAACAAGATAAAATGTCATTGAAAAAAATTAACGTTAGAATTCAGAAAACAAAAACCGCAATTATTTTCCTACCAACCTAATAAAAAAATACATTACATTTAGTTGAATTAAATTTAGTAATGACTTCATTTCTACTTTGATTCAAAAGTGACATATCATACATCTAAAAACAAAAACCGTAATTATTTTTCTACGAACCTAATAAATCACACACACACATATATATATATATATATATATTTCATAAGATTTCTAAATCTGTTTCCAATAACATCTGATTAAAAAATATATCAAATGTAAATTTAAACGTACATAATTTTAAATGGCAATTTGGAAAACGGACGAGATGTGGAGAAACAGAAGGAAAATGTGATTAAACTGTAATAAAAAAATTAGTAGTAGAGTGCAGGCAGCTCTCATAACAGGCGGTCAACATATTAGTCTATGCGCAGGGAAAATTTGGTTAATATTCCAATATGATGAGAAAAATTGTACTGCAGGTGTTATTTTTGTAACAGGAAAAAATGTTTTTGTCGATTGAAAAAATAATGTCGAATTGTTTGATAACAATATTTTATTTTCGTGAATAAAATGTTCACTGGCAAAGCGGCTCACGGCAATAAATGGTTTTAAAAAATAATATCAAAAATTAAAATCCAAAGAGACAAATTAGTAAATTACATGTTAGAACTGAAATATAAAAACCTGAAATCGAAACTGTTAACCCTACTTTATACT
This sequence comes from Acanthacorydalis orientalis, assembly GCA_034766995.1. Classification (NCBI taxonomy): domain Eukaryota; kingdom Metazoa; phylum Arthropoda; class Insecta; order Megaloptera; family Corydalidae; genus Acanthacorydalis; species Acanthacorydalis orientalis. The sequence continues at coordinate 8,758,405 of CM068318.1, read as the reverse complement.
GTTTAACATTTCTAAACGATAAATATATCTAATTCTAAGAAGCCAAAATGTTCATAAATGACTTTTACCAATCATGGCACAGACCACAATCATTTTTTACTGATCAAAAATGTTCGAATATTGATTATCGATTATTTTTTTAATCTTGCTTATGCATATTCCGATAGTGATGCAGTTATCCTCAGAGTACTAGGATACAGGACAATCATAGATTTTTTATAACATAGCATTCTGAGGTGATTATGAGAATTCTCCAACACTTATCTAGCAAGTAATATTGAACGTTAGTATAATTGACTGCATTTATTGTTTTATTTTTCAAATAAATATTTTATTCACTTCTTAAATTAGAAATCAAATGTTTATCCAGATTTTTCTACACTCTGACTTGAATATAATAGTATTTCCGTCGAAATTAGCATAAGCAACAATCAAAAATGTGTTTATCATTGAAAATATACGTTCAATAGCAATATTCGAGCATAGAACATTAGAAAATTGTGTGATCTAAACTATTGAATTTAGATCACACAATTTTCTAATTTTCTGTTCATTACAGAAATGAAAGAATGTTAAGTTGTTTACGGTAGTTATTTTCCAAGTTAGGTTTGAACGATTTTAAAATCTAAACAACTTCTGCAAAGTTCAGATTTGAAACAACAGCCCATACTAAATTATCTTTTATATAAAATTTACAACTCTTTTTTTTCAAAGAATTTATTTCTTATATTTCTTACTTTTAGATTTGTTGAAAAACATTTTTGCAAAGTACAATAAAATCATTAAAATTAATTTATTGATTATTTGGCTGTTATTTTCCTATTTAAGAGAAGACATCTGTAATATATATTTATATATAGTATAACAAAATTCGGTGCCTTTAAATTTAATCTGTCATAATTCTGTTGTAAATAAAAATATTTACTCATCGTTTTAGGATTTTGAAGTGCTAAACTTAAAACTTAAAAACACTATATATCTTCGCCATGCAATTGGCATAACCTCAACAAAACAGTAATGAACACAATAACGTCCGAAAGCATCATATTTGACATTGCATATTTTTCGCATTTCAGCTGAAAAAATGCTTCCAACGCCGTAGGAATAATTTGTCTAACTTTGAGAGAATGTGTTGTGATGTATAAAATATGCAAAAAACGATAAACAGTGGAAGAGGTCCGAAAACGCATTACTACTTCATCGATTCAAATTTGGTATTTTTTTTCGACAAAGGATTCGTCATATATCCAATAGGAGCTAAGTTATACAAAGTAATGAGGGATATTTTGAGGATTAAAATGTATTCAAATTTTCCGTAAACGTTCATTTTCAATAAAAAAAGGGGATAGACTTAATTTGTACATCTAATAGATGACATTTTATAAAAATGGATGTCGTGACTGTTTCATTTTCTTCAATGGAACACATTATTTGCCATTGAAAATATTTGTTGTTATTTAATAGCATAAGTTGTTTGAAGTAGTTATTTTGCAACTTAGGTTTGAACGATTTTAATGTTTAAACGACTTGTGCAAAGTTCATATTTGAAACAATAACCCCTACTAACTTATCTCATATATAAACTTTACAACTGTTTTTTCAAAGAACTTATTTATTACACTTCTTACTTTCAGATTTGTTGAAAAACATTTTTTTTCAAATTGCAATAAAATCATTAAAATTAGAATATTGATTATTGTAGCTATTACTTCTCTCTCTCTCTATATATAATATGTATTATATATATATATATATATATATATATATATATGTATGTATTATATATATATATATATATATATATATATATATATATACTCTTACTTATAGCCAGAGGCATTGAGGAAGCCAAAAAATATTTTTACCAGTGTGCCTATTCACTTTCAGAACTTAATTTTTTACTAAATTTAATTTTAACATTGTCTGACCTGACTAAAATTAAAATACCCTTGAAGAATAAATAAATATAAAAATGAATATATAATTTTCTCAGCAGGTGCTTATTTTATTCAGTCGTTTCTTTCTCTCTCTTTATATATATATATATATATATATATATATATATATATATATATATAACGATTTTCGAATAATAATTGAAACAAAAATGGATGAAACATGAGATCGATTCGGTTCTCTCATCAGTTTGTGTCACGTATATGTCATATTATCTTCATTGCAGTCATGCAATGAAATAACGTATGCAAAACACAATCATATCGTGACTGCAGAACGAGAGACATGATAATTTGTGCACATTTCGTGTATAGGACATAATACGAAATGGTAGGAGAACAGAACCGAATTAGAATGCAAATAAAAAACATTTATTACTGTCGAATAATTTAACATTTCGATACGACGTAGCAGAAAATACAACGTTTCTATTCTGTTTCAGTACAATAAGGAGCTAGCAGAGCAGTTACATCTGAAGGATGCGGGTTTTTACAATTATCTGAATCAATCTGGTTGTGTGAAAATCGATGGGATCAACGACGCGCAAAAGTTGGACGCTTTACGGTTAGCTTTCAATATCCTGCAGGTGCCGTCTGAAATGTCTGACGGTATATTGAAAGTGTTGGCGGCGATCCTCTGGCTCGGAAACTTGGAATTTGAGGTAAGCAGACTTTGATGGTATAAAAATAACAGTTTTATATCTTTTCAACGTCGTTCTGATCTTGGATACTTGTTTTATATTTTTACGTTTGCCACATTTTTGTAATCTGTACAATTTTTCAATGCTGTTATTTCTGATCGATACAAGTATTTCGATTTAATCCTAATTTTATCAGATTCTTTCACTAGTGTTAATTATCATTATATGATCTAGAAACACATACAGTTAATATGTGTTATCTCCATTTAAAAAAAAATGGTTTACGAATATTTTAACTTATTCTGGTAATATTGATTTTTATCGAATCAGAATTTCATAATAAATGACCATTTTTGTAACTGAATTTGGTAAAACGGATTTGTATATCATTAATTAAGTCCTGGGTCATTTTAATCATCAATTATTGAATATTCTTGAACAGAATAATTTTATGGTTTATGAGAATGTGAAAAATTCATTTTTAAAGAAGTATTTTTACCTACAGTGCCACAATTATTATCCCATTATTTTAGTTTTAAACAATTAAATTAGGTAAAAAATTTTCTTAATACAATTGTATAAAGTTAGACCTTTTGGATTGCCTTTTTAATAAGAATTTTTTATTTTTATAAAATCAAATACTTAATTATTAATATATATATATATATACATATATATATATATATATATATATCAGTATATTTTTTACTTTGATCCAATCATAATAACTTTAAATGGAAAAAATATAAATTATTAATTTACTAATTATAATATTTATCTAAATATTATTTTTTAACACTCTGAACTTATATATATATATATATATATATATATATATATATATATATATATATATATATATATATATTAAAAAAATACATAGATTATGCATGCAAATATGTCATAGTTTGTTTAAAATATATTCTCGAACAGTTATATACAAAAAAATAAACTCAAATACAGACATCAATTCTTTACTTTCAAGTCATAAATCGCTGTATGTGCATACTTATATCAAAATTCCAGTAAATTAATTATTGGGAAGCATTTAGCCATGACACGAAGCTCAGAGTGTAAATTATAATAATAGTAGACACCGTAAGAATTAAATTATAAAGATAAAGAGAATTGTTCAAATTATTTCAAATATAAAACAAAAAAAAATTGTATTGTTTGAAAAAACCGACCTATTGACTTTTGCAGGATATCGACGGTGAAAGGTGTCAACTTTCTGACAGCGCTTGTGATGGTGAAACATTGGAATGTGTAGCAGATTTATTAGGGCTGTCGTTGGACGATATGAGACAAGTTGTTTTACTGAGACAGATCAACGTTCGAGGAAATATTACGGAAATTCCGTTGAAGTTACAAGAGGTACAAAACTTTTAAATATGTACACATAAATACATATACATATATATATATATATATATATATATATATATATATATATATATATATAGAGAGAGAGAGAGAGAGAGAGAGAGAGAGAGAAAGAAATAATTTTACTTCCAATAAAAAAAATTTGATTTACTGATTCCATCATGTGGTCACTTGGCCGAAAAGGATTAAAAAATATATACCGGATATTTGAACTATCTGTATTTACTATTTCCCAACATAAAACTTTCATTATTTTCTTCCTGTAAAAGGAAATTGTCTTATAGTAAGAATTAATTGAGATGATATCTTACTTGGATGAAATTAATTGATTTCAAGATATATATATATATATATATATATATATATATATATATATATAAACATTTCTTGGAAATGATTTTAAATTTATATCTTTATCAAAAAACGTAGCTCTCTCTCTCTTTCTCTCTCTCTCTCTCTATATATATATATATATATATGTGTGTGTGTGTGTACATTAATATGATTAAATAATTTTCAGGCAAGGGAGAACAGACACGCAATGGCCAAAGCTCTTTATTCCCGCACATTCGCGTGGCTCATCAATCACATCAACACTTGCACGAACCCAGGACACGACTCATCTCGTTTCCTCGGCGTCCTCGATATATTCGGGTTCGAAAACTTCAACGTCAATTCGTTCGAGCAACTATGTATCAACTATACGAACGAAAAATTACATAAGTTCTTCAATCATTATGTGTTTGCGCTCGAGCAAGAAATCGTAAGTTCATTAGACTTTTTGTCAATCCCCTATTTGAGAATTCTTTTATTTATGTATTATAATTTTTTGAAATAACAGTATCAACAGGAAGAGATTCAGTTTTCACACATCCAGTTTACGGATAACACTCTATGTTTGGAATTGATTGAAAAGCCGCCACGGTGCATATTGAAGTTATTGACAGAGCAATGCCATATGCCAAAAGGTTCTGATTTGGCTTACTTGACCAATATTCACGGTGAATTCGAAACGCACGGTTGTTATATAAAAGGTGAAGATCGAAGAAACTGGGAAAAAGAATTTGGAATCAGACATTACGCCGGTTGTGTTATGTACCACGTTCAAGGATTCGTTGATAAGAACAGAGATGTTCAGCAGGATGTGTTTTTCGATCATATGAGTCGATCGACGAATGAGTTTGTACAGGAACTGACAACGTTCCAGGATATATTAAGCGTGAATACAGTTCGAATGAGTGGAAGTGGCACGATGACTGTTTCACGAGGCACAAGTAAAGGCAAACCGACAGTCAGTGATAGTTTTAGACAACAATTACAAGCGTTAGTCGATGTGTTACAATCGACAAACCCTTGGTATGTGAGGTGTATTAAACCGAACAGTAAGAAACTTCCAAATAGTTATAACGAGAACCTAGTGCTAGACCAATTAAAATATTTAGGAATGCTCGACATTATAAGGATCCGAAAAGAAGGATATCCTATCCATATGCCTTTTGATGATTTCGTTACGAGATACAAATGTCTGTCGAAAACACGTTTACCGAAAGACAACCGCGATGCCGTTAAACAACTGATCAAAACGCATAACGTACCCGATAAAGAATGGCAGATCGGCAAGACGAAAGTATTTTTAAGAAGTTATGTGCACGAACCATTAGAAGACAGCCGAAACCAATTAGTCAATTCCTGCGCAATCATCATACAGAAAATTTGGAGAGGACACACGGCACGAAAATCATACAATAAGATACGAGAGGCGGTACTGAAGATCCAACACGGATACAGAGGATGGAAATTACGAATTTTATTCATAAGGAAACGAAGAGCAGCGATTGTCATACAATCGCATCTTCGTGGTGTGTTTGCTCGTGAAGTAGCAGCCGCTCTCAGAGAGATGAGACGCGTCGAAGAAGAAATGAGGAAGCGGGAAAAATTAGAAGAGGAGCGAAAACAGAGAGAAGCGGAAATGAACGAGAAACAAGCAGAAGTTGAAATGAAAGCTTTAGAAGAAAGTGAACGGTACGTACGAAATTGTTACCTCTTTATATTTTATGTAGTTTTTTTTTCGCTTTGGAAACAGTTTGATAAAAATACCAGCCCGAATCTCAAATCAGCAGTTTTAATTTTATTGTTAAGTTTTATGAAATGTACGACACCGTATTTACTGACACTGACACTTTACTGATAAATACATAAACTAAAATGTTGAAAATTTGGTTAAATCCCAAATATGTAATTACAATTTTCTTATAAAATTATTTAAAGACTGATAAAATTTTTAATTAAGGATTATTCTCAATAAAATGTATTTAGTAAAAAAAGATCTAAACAGATAAGTTCTTTAGTTCACGACAAGGGACTTAGTGATGCTTGATAATTTTATGCTAGTAAATACGGTAAATGAATTATGTGGCACGAAATGTTTTTTTTAAAAAAAATATTCATGTGTGTATATATATATATATATATATATATATATATATATATATATATAAATATAATTAAAACGTTATAAAAAAAATACGCCTTGTTGAGAATATTCGTTCAGATTGGTATCGAAATTGTTCGAATGCATATTTCCACGACACTGCTTAAGTAGTGGCTTTTAAACGTAGTGCCTTTTTGCCCGAAAGCATGCAATATCATGGATTAGTCGGTATGGAGAAAGGGTGAGTTCGTTTTGCTTTTCAACACGCTTTTATCGACAGAACAGACTGAGAGTTCAAACTGATTACAGAAAATATTCATACATGTATTAAATTATTTCAAAAGTATTTGCTTGTTTTTAAAGACTGAATGTAATTATTAAAAATACATCTATTTTTTTAATTAGTTGCTTGCAAGTTATTAATTTTTTTTAGACATTTCAAAAGAATTAAAATATCAATTCACAATATAGTTCTTTCATACTCTAGCTAAATTCATTTTAACAAATGATTTTTTTATCATTCCACAAATCACAAAGAATTTTCTTATCTATAATTGATTATTGATAATTTTGATTGTTTAATTTGATACATAGTTTACTGAACGTTTTTGATTAGAAAAAGGTGTGATTGTTAATGAATGAAAATTAATTTCATAGAAAAATTAACATGTTTCTAAGAATAAAAAGATTTTTTTTTGATCAAAGTATATAAAAATACCTAAGGACTTTTGAAATGATTTAATAAATACACAAATTGTTTCTAAACAATTTTTATCGCACATACAACACAGTTCCGTTTTCAAATTTAAACACGTGAATGCACAAGTTTTGAATGAAAAAATAATGTATGAAAAAATCATTTAAAGCATTAATTAATTAAAAATTGTTTATAACACACATAAAAATCAAGAAGCGTATCAAGGATAAACGCGTGAGACTTTAAAACAGTTCACGAGTTATAAAATCTGTTGAAAGAACTTTATGTTTAATATATTTTTTAATCTTGTATTTGTTTCAACTTAAAATTGTTTTATAATTCAGCGCTGCACAAGAAGAAATAGCGGCACTTTCTCAAATGGCCGAACAGCTGAATCCAAAACTAGCCACATCCGAACAATCTACTGGAGATTCAGTTGATTTGGACAATCTGTTTGCATTCTTATCCGACATACAACCGCAACGTAATCAGATAATCGACGAAATCGGTGAAAAGATGAACGAACTCGTCGAAGATCTCGACGTAGAGCTCGAAACAGTGATCCAACAAGAAATGGAAGGTCTTGCTCTAGCGCATCCGGCTGCATCGCCGCCATGTTCATTGCCTCTACAACATAATAACACATCGAAAGGTCTTGGACCGCCGACGTTACCGGAGCCTACAGAACCGCCACCGCCACCTCCGATGGGTGTTCCGCCGCCGGCGCCGCCACAGTCTCCGCCAGCGGTGACAACGCCGAAAAGTGCTTCCAGTGAACCGATCTACGAATCGGTTCTGCCTAGAGATGAAGGGAATGGAAACGATGTTTCCATTTCACCGCCGCCGTTACCAGCACCGCCTATGAAATTAAGGCCTAAAAGTCCCGGCGTCGAGAGAGTACAAAGATCGGTTCAAGCTGAAGGACCGAGTCCGAGGGCCAGATCTCCGAATTCTCCGAAACAAAGCAGACCGAATTCAAGAGGAGCAAATTCGAACGGGGTAAATACATTCATTGTTAAATAATCTTGTTACTCATTTAATATCTGGATATCATTGAATATTTAGAATCAACAGTGGAGATATAACGCGAACAATGCCGTACAGAATGGTGTCGAGCACGCTTTCGATCCGGAAAGAGAACAGAGACGTAAATTCCGCGTCGAAAAGAAATTACAAGAACTGGAAGAATCGCAAGATAAGGAGAACAGCATAGAAGAAACGTACCATGATATCGTTGAATTCGCACAGAACTATTTCAATTCGCACGAACGTTCTCCGGAAGGTACAATAATGGCGACATTGACGAGAAAATCGAGAGGGAAGAGTCTGGAATTTATACCGAAATATGAAATGGTGACATACTATAAAGGATCATCGATTCCTAATTCCCATATCCATATGTATGATCCGGATAATGTGAACGTCGCGTGCAATGTTTTCAGGGTAAGATTAAGTCGTTTTTTTTAGTGATTTTATCATACGGAGTTTAATTTTTGTATTTAATATAAAAAAATCATATATAAGCCCAAAATTAAATACAATAAATCTCTTATAAGGACGACACAACTGTGTTAAATATCCTCCGTGTTAAGCCAACATTCAAGGCTTGCAAATGTCACATCCAGATTAATAAATTATTAACTGAATGAAATAAAAAGAAATATATTAAAAATGGATAATTATTTTTCAATGTAACCTTTTTATTAGAAATAAATCATTTTCCAATCTCCGTATAGATAAAAATCAGTCAGTTGATTTTCATGTTAATTAACTGTTGAAGAATACATCCTTCAACCCTAATGTTTAAAAACACATATATTGTATTTCTATAAAATAATTAAATTGTTAATCTTCGATATAAGAATTTATAAAAACAGTTTCACATTGGATATGAAAAACATTCATTTCTTTGAATTTTATTTGTTGAATTAATTATGATTTAAATCAGTAATTATTTCTGTTTAGGATCTGTGCAAGTACTTACGAGGAGAATTAAACGCGGATCGAGAACTGAACGTAATACAGACTATAATTGGGTACGGAATCGAAAGAGAAGAACTGAGAGATGAAATTATTGTCCAATGTATGCGCCAGGCGACAAACAATCCGAATGTGGAATGGTGTGAGAGAGTTTGGTTACTTTTATGCCTCTCGATCGTCGCATTCCAGCCTAGTAAAATTCTATACAAATACTTTGTATGTTTCCTGAAAAAGAATCTACAGCTACAGGGTAAACTCAAACAGTATGTTCAATGGTGCATTGACAATTGTAAAAGTATGAAAGCTTCGTGCAGGGAATATCCTCCGTCGTCTGTCGAAGTAGACGTAAGTATTGTTTGAACAAATATATTATTCTTTTTGATTACAAGTTTGTTTATAATGTTTTTTTTCTTACAGGCGATGAAACGGTTAGGTACAATAGTATGCAGATTCTTTTTCCTCGATGGTAGAACAAAAGCTATTGATGTGCATCCGACAGACACTGCTGGCGATGCAACAAGGAAGTTATCAGAAAGATTAGGTTTGCGGTCTACAGAAGGTTGGGCAATTTATCAGAGTCGACCAGACGGTGAGGAACATGTCAGAGCACATCATTATTTATATGATGTGATTGCTGCTTGGGAAATGTAAGTCATTTCATCATTTTCTAAACAAATCTCAAATATAACAAGTGTCTATTTTGTCACACACTCCACAAATCTGTCCATATATTCAATAATCGATTATTACTATTTTGAATAATCGTTTGTACGCATTTCGATGGAAATGCCAGCATCCTCAAAGCACTAATATGCAAAAAAAATCTGATTTTTCTGTACATCAGCATCCTATAAAATAGTTGTTATTGTAATTTGATTCTTGCAGAAAACAAACGAAAATTAACCAAACGACATCGAATTTCACGACGTTAAGTCGAAGAGGACACAACACAACGCTCGGAAGTGGTGAAAATCGATTTATTTTCAAGAAACGTTTATTCAAATCGACACGAGAACTGTCTCAAGACCCTGTAGAAGTGAACATGCTTTACGCGCAAGCAGTTTACAGTGTCGTCAAGGTAAATTTTGTAATAAAAATAAAAACAGTGACTGTTAATAAAAATCCGACTTATGTTCTTTTTTCTGTTTTCCAGTGTGACGACTTTCCTGTGACCGAAAAGGTTGCTTTGCAGCTAGCAGGTTTGCAAGCACAAGTAGCTCTTGGTGATCCATCACCTGATAATACTAAATTAGAGTATTATACGGATATTGACGTATATCTTCCGTATAGAATTAGTCGCGCTAGAGGGGATGATGTCTGGGTGCCGATAATAGCACAGGCGCATCGACAGTACGGTGCAGGCAGGACTGAACTCACTGCGAAAGCTCTCTATTTATCTTGTGTGATGCAGTATCCGTTATATGGGACGACGATGTTCCAGGTAAATGTCAATGAAATTAATGGTTTTTAAGACTCTGACTGAATTCAGTCTCAAATGAAAAAAAAATGGTAAACATAGATCTCACTCTAATTTAGTATTACAAAAAAATAACCGTTTGTACGCGGAATTTTTTTTCACTTCACCTACCAGAAACTTTATATTTTATTTATTAGCAAAATAGCAAGTAACAAATAACTTCAATTGTAAATCATTCTTCTCTATTCAAATGAAACGTCAAAAATACATTTATTAATTCATGTTTTATAACAAAAAATATATAATATTATTCAAAAGTCAAACAATTTTGATCAGAAAAAAGTATAGTCGGTAGTGTGGGTGAAAAGTTAACTTGTGTATTATTGCAAATAAAATAAAATAATATTTTCATTGATCATCATTCCAATCGTTACTTTTACTATCAATTTATCTTCATTGATTATAAACACATTTCAGGTGACATATCGTGGATACTGGTCATACGGAAACGCATTAATATTAGGTATTAATTACGAAGGAATCATGTTGATTAAACCGGACGATAAGTTTGTGTTGTACGAGTTCCGTTATCACGAAATCGAATCGATTTTAATAGATCCGAGCGATAGTTTTATAACGATCAGTATTATAAGACACGCACATGACACTAGCAATAAATGTTTCGTGTTCGAAACGGCACAGAAGAACGAGATAGGATCTTTGATTGCTAGTTATTATCCGGCTCTGTCGCGTTGGGTGACTGATAACGAAGCGCCTGTGAAGAAATTCAAGAGTATCACGAACGAGGATCGTATTCGATTGTATCACAATTTGGTGAATTGTCGGCGTGCGCTGGTCGATTCAGAAGTATTAAGGAAACCGCACGAAATGTCAGGTGGATTTTTAAGGAACACGTTGCGACGGTTAAGTAAGCACAGGCTCGAGAAACTTCGGCAGGAGCATGGAAACACGGCGGAGTGTGGCGAGACTTATAAGGGGTTCCCGTACGCGTTCTGGGCGTTCGGAAGACAGCCGATTCCGCAGAGTATTACGAAAATACCAGAACCCGAAGAACAGATAATGTTACAGATTTTCCAGATCATACTGACATATGCCGGACTGGGTCAAAACGGTGATTCGATTCGACGCGTCGAGGACGAACATGTCAATCTAATACAAACTGTTATGGAAAAATGTATGATTAAAGATAGTCTGTTATGCGAGTTATACATGCAGTTAATTAAACAAACGACAGATCATCCAGACCCGAACTCTAGGGTCAATCTGCGACATTGGGCTTTGTTGTCGCTAGCATGTTCTGTTATTTTACCACCACATAAATTAGTTAGGAAGTATTTGATAGCACATTTGAAACGGTGCTCTAGCGATTATGTGACCGAAGAAGGAAAATATGCCAGATTTGCAGAAAAGGTATTTAAAAAAATAATTAAAACTATTTTTTTAGCACCGTTGTCGAATTTTATTGCTTACAGTGTCTTCAAAAAACACAAGGAACTCGAAGAAGACAATGGCCACCGTCTCGAGAAGAAATAACATGTACTATAAATAGAAGACCTATTTATGCTCGGTTTCATTTCATGGATGGACAGTACCATTCTGTCGAATTTCATCCATCAGCGACGGCGAAAGAAGTTTTACAGATGGTGAAGAGTAAAATTGGACTTCCAGAAAATGCAATGGGTAATTTAATTTTTTTTAAAAAAAACATCTTCAATACTTTCAAAGTCCAAAAATAAATTATTGTATATAAAGAAAGTTGAAACTTGGATACAGGTCATACACGTTCATGTTTGGCAACAATCATGCTATTTTATTGATAATTATTAATTATTAATAATTTTATAATTATTGACTACATTATTTTTTAAAACGTCTGTATATCAGAGTACTTAAATGTAAAAGATTTCCTGCTTGAATTAATAAGATAATTGAATTTTTGAGTGTTCGGAATATCAAAAGCCTCTCGCTGTGTATAAACTGCAAATAAATAATTTTACTCTCACAAAATAATTTTTCACTCGAATTTTTCCTAATACAAATGTTCAATAAATCATTAATGATCTATTTTGATTGTCAATTATGCGCATTTTGATGACAATAATATCATCTTCAGACTGATAAGTTACAGAAGAATAAAAATATGAATAAATAAATGTTTCTATACTCTAACACTTTGAATATGATGGAATCGCCTTTGAAATATATATATATACATATATATATATATATATATATATATATATATATATATATATATATCAACAATGAAAAATGATCAATAATCATTCCTTGAATATTTCTGGTCAGAAAACAATTTGTAGTTTGTGGTATGAAAGAAAGGTAATTTGTGAAAGTAAATTTAATCTCACAGTGCCAGAAATACTTTACTCATTTCATTTCATCCCTTTTCAACCAGGTTACGCTATTTACGAAGTACTTGGCACCTCTGAAAGAAGTCTCTTACCCGATGAAAAAGTAGCAGACGTGATGTCGAAATGGGAAAGATATCGCAATGCTACCGCAGCGAATGTGAATCAACAGGAGGGAATCAATGCGCAAAATATGAACAAAGTACCGCGAAGACAACAACAACATCTGTTCCTGTTCAAGAAACATCTGTTTTTGGATAAATATATGAATCTCGACGATCCGGTTGAAAAAGAATTGTTGTACCATCAAGTACTGCACGATTTGCGCGGTGATCGATTCCCGATTACGGAGAAGGAAGCCGTGAGTATTTTTTTTATATTCGTAATCTATTTTTCGATTAAATATTATAGGATCTGCTTTCTATTTATATTCATGTTAATTTTTAATTTCTCAACGAGAAAATGTAATGTACCTTGTGTTATACTTTGACTGTAAATAAGTTTCATATATATATATATATATATATATATATATATATATATATATATATATATATATAACAACAAATTACATTCGCAGATGATGCTGACTGCTTTGCAAGCACAACTCGAGCTCGGCGACATCGGTGACATCCTCCACGACTACCGTCCGATCGCGAGCCACTGTCTACCGCCCCGTTTCGTGCCGAACATCCCGTTCGAGGGCGTCGCAATGCACCATCAGTCATTACGCGGCATGACGCCGACGGAAGCGAAAAAAGCTTTCTTAAATCTGATACAAAGTTGGCCGCTTCACCGCGCCACGATCTTCGATGTGATGGTAAGTTCGATTCATAGACACGCTCGAACAGTTTATTATACGTACAGTAGTAGATCATTTGGTACATATAAATACGAAACTTGCTACCATTACTATCGTTATTGAGTATCTTTAGATCGTTTGGTGCGAAAAAAAAACGTAGAGTATTTTTGTTATTGTTTTGAATTTTGAATCATACCGGCATGCGAATCGATGTTGTCGCATAGATCATCTTCTCTACATCTATCATTCTATCGCTATTCTTATTTAGATTTAAGTCGATTCGACTTTTTTTACAGTGCTCTGCACTCTTTCAAATCGAGTAAATTTTTTATAGAATTTTTAGTACACTTTTTTAATTTTTACGGGTTTCAATCGATCGGGTCCATATCCAAATATTCATTTTATGTTTCAATTTAAAAAAAAATCTACACAAACACATTAATACATTCAATGACATACTTCTAATTAACAAGTAATAAAAGTGAATAAATTTAGAATTATTAAAAATAATATTATACGGCACCGTTTCGATATTGTGGCTAAATTCACTCTTACAAATGAATTCTTTTTTCACCCCACAAGCCACAAAAGAATTTTTACTCAAAAATATAAAAAAATCTGTACTTTGGAGCTCTAAAGATAATGAAATCGCAATCGAAATATTCATGAGAAAAAAATTAAAAATTATCAGTAATGATTTGTTAAATATTTTGAATATAAAACTTTTTTAGAATTAATATGGTGAAGAGGTAATTCATTTATGTATTTAATTTTCACTTCAAAAAGATTTAGAGTTAGGGATTTAATTGTTTGAATATTGAATTTTTTTTCCGGGTAGATTTAGAATCAATCGTTACTTTAAATATCTAAATTACTAAATTATTATATAAAAACAATATATATATATATACGTAATTATTAACCGTTTTCAACTTTTACTTATGAATATTTCGATGAACGTGTTACTAACCTCCAGAGCTCTATATTACCAAAAATAGAATTATTCTGTACTTTGGCTTTTAAGGATGATGATGTTGCTATCGAAATGCGTCTAAACAATAATCAAATACAATTAATAATCATAATTACTGGAATTCTTGATCAAAAACAAATTTTTGTGAGGCGAAAGAAAAATCAATTTATATTAAACGTACAATGTTTATTTGGAGGACTATAAACCGTCAATTGATCCGTAATAACCGTAAAAAAATCTTTCCACTATTTTTTGTATAAAAGAAACTTTTATATTCAGTTTTCTTTTTGATTAACTTTTTTTGTAAATAAAGTCCAAACGTAACAGCAATCCATATTGCTTATACTAACTGTTAACTGTTAATCAATGATTTCTATTGATCGATTTATATACCTACACATGACAATATTTCAAATATGTACTGATGTGTAATCAAAAGTATGTATAAAATTTGTTTGAACCACTTGAACTCAAGGAAGTATTAAGATTTGATTTATATTTCAGAGTCAGTTGTATTTGAACAAGATCCGTTCTGTCTCTCTGTCTCTATCTCGTTCTATCATCGACGTCTTGTTCAAAAACATCTGTCGTCGAGATATTTTTACTCATTTTCATTCATTTTTCCATTTTCAAAGATCGCATTGTGCGGCGTTATCGCGAAGTCGTCTCCACTCGAGACGAATAAATTGGATTTCTTTCTTACATGACAAATTAGTTTTGCTATATTTGATAATTGCCTACATATATATATATATATATATATATATATATATATATATATATATATATATATATATATAAGTACTTCTTGCTTTAATGTAATATTTGAAATATTCCCACAATAGTATTTTTAAGGTGAAAAATATTAAAAAAATATTTGCTACAACAGACCTGCTTTTTCTCGAGCTTAATATTTTTCTATTATCGAATAATAATTGAACTTGCTTCAATGTGCTTTTATTTGTAATTTTTAAAAGAAGTAGTAAATCTTTTAATTATTTATCATAAAAATATATTATTCTTTTTTATTCGCACAGAAGGAAATATATTTTCAAGTTCACATAAAAATATTTTAAACTTTCTCGGATTTAGACCTGTAATTCCCTGAATACTTTTCCCTTGACGGTCTTTCTCTGTTCGGTTCACTTGATTTTCTATTATTCACTACTATTCTCAGTATATGTGTCATCTACAAGTGGAATTTAGATAGTCATATATATATATATATATATATATATATATATATATATATATATATATATTATGAACATGAGAATCTAAATATTTATATTCTACTTGTGGATGCCACACGTACATAAAATAGTGAGTAATGGAAATCCAAGTATTCAAAAAGGACCAATTGTATTGAAAATAGTAAATTTATCCAAAAAAAAACATATTTTTTTAAAAAAAATCAAAAAATAAGTATCTTTTGTAAGAAAAATTATTTAAATTAACAATCAGTTGATTTATTTTTCAATTTATTTTTTTTATTTTTAAATAAAATATTAAGTAAAAGCGATAAATGTGTTATAGACTTTAAAGAATATAAAGTTGATCAATTTATTTATATCAAAACGTGTCTGTTAATATTAAAAAAGAACTATGAATAAAAAGTAAACTACGCCAACGGCTCTCTCAACGACTGCGATTAAGTGAACTTGTAAATATATACGCTTGTGTGTATATGATAATATTACTACAGTCAGATTGAAAAGAAATTCACGGATTCGCGATAGAGACTGGTCGAAAGACCGGTCCGCTATTGTTAAACGCCGCCGTGCACTGCGGTCGCCACCCATTTAATTTGCTTGCAATGGTGACGGTGTTGCTGGCTGTGTCGCATTTACCGGTTATTGTATATATGATAAAGCTGTACCCCCAGCAATCGTTTACGAGCAATTGGCCGCGCGTGCTTTGGCTAGCCGTCGATCAGGTTGGACTTCATCTGCTCGAGCACAGATCGAGGGTCTCTCTCTGCACGTACGAGTACACGAGCATCTTATCATACTCGCCGGCAATCAACTGTCTCATGATCATCACCGGCAGTGACAAGAAACAGAGCAAGGTCATCATCACAACGTCTCAAGTAAGTGTACATATATTTCAACTTTGTTAACTACTTGCGCTGGAATGTCGTGATACGCGCATCAAAACTGGTAATAACGCCGAGTAAATTTTGTTTCCCATTCAGCGACAGATCAGTTAGTGTAATCGTGAAGAAAACTTTCACAAATGGATTCGTTTTTCATCCCATAAACCACAAAGAAGTTTTCTGGTCAAAAATGTTCAATAAATCAAATATTGATCATTTTTGATCGTTCCTTATGCTTACTTCGATGGCGATGCCATCATCATCAGAGCACCTAAGTACACAGAAATCTTCATAGGTTGCGAAAATACAGATTTTCCTGTACTTTATCGCCCTGAGGATGATAGAACCTCCATAGAATTGTGCATAAACACCATTCAAAGAGAATATTTTATCTATAAAAATATAATACTATTTTTTATCTACACTTGGATCTAATATAAATCTACATTTTCTAAATAAAACGATAACAGATTAGACAGACAAGTACATATAGACTTTCCGGCCAAAAGGAGAAAAAAATTCCAGAAACTTGCTAGCCTCACTGACTGCCTATTTCAAATTAATATCTATCTATACAAAAGCATTCGATCGATTTATACATTTCCCATTGGAATGAAAAACGAGCCTTATAATTTAGATTTCAACCCTTCTTTATGTAGACATTTTTGCAAGAAAATAGTAATCGAAATAAAGATTGCACGTAAGTTTTTCAAAATATTCTCTCTCTCTCTCTCTCTCTCTCTCTATATATATATATATATATATATATATATATATATATATATATATAAGCGAAAGATTAAGTTACCACCACTTTGCTGATGATATCGTTATCTTCGCAAATACTCCAGAAAAGCTGCAAAAGAGCATAGAAGAGCTAAATGATGCCAATCAAAAAATTAGCCTAAACATGAAACACGCCAAAACAAAAGTGTTATTCAATGCGTTTGTCTGCCTGAAGAAAATTGAAATAAATGGAACAGAAATAAAATAAGTTACGAACTATGTCTATCTATCCCAGTTTATCAGCAAAAGATGCATCATTCATTGAAGAAGTAAACAGGAGAATAAAAATGGGATGGAACGTATTTGGACGAAATGCCTGTACATTTAAATCATAAATCTCACTCTGTTCGAAGAAAAAAGTATTTGATTTGCTGCTAATGATTATATATATATATTAAATTTATAATTGTATGTTTTTATATCTGCGATTATGTTGATATGTTGTCTTGACGGTATTTATTCTTTTGGATCAGCTAAGAGTCTGCTTTCCACTCTGTTTCCGATATCTACCCGAGGTTGGAAAACGTGCTGAAATCAATAGTGGACAACAGACACTCAGCTGATCCAAAAAGACGAATATCATCAGTATAATATAACAAATTAATTATGTTATTAATTTTCAGGCGTTCCAAATAGCAACGTTGATACGAGAATACACTGAAGTATTACAAGCTGAGATGATGGCGACTACCATGACGGCAAGTATGACAAACAGTATAGGTCCTGTATCACCTCAAGGACCTGCACCGCCGCCACCACCCCACGCACAGGATTTGCGACGCCGTGATAGAAGCACATCGAGGAGTCGACCTGTTAGTATTTTACACAAACCGGCTCCATTAATCGATCCACAGCCGAGCTAGACAAAAGCACGAGTTACGTTTGTACAGAGTTAGAGTGTTTTAATAATATTAAAAAAAATACACCCTCTGTGAAACGTAAATGATTTTTTTCCTATACATTAATCCGACGAAGAATATTTCGGTCGTCATTTAAAAAGAGATATAAACATATTCAGAAAAATTAATGGAAATATACACGTCCGTTTTTGTGCTCGGTACCAAAACGCGGTCCGGCGAAATCCTTGTTACACGTTGTCTAGTTTTACGATTAAAATTAGCGCAAACGATCCGACATTCCTAAAAGTTATACTGGGAAAGAAACATTACCGATTAAACAGAATTTAAATAAAAAAAATATATATAATTTTTTTTTTAGAACTTCTAATTAGTACCGTAGTTCAGTACGAGATAACAATCAAACTCATGCATATTTTTCTCTTATAGACTAGTAACGCTAAGTAGTGGAATTTTACAGAATCTAATAAAAATAAAAAGAGAAAAATACTTTTAGACGTTGAATGAACTTTTTAGACGTAGATGAATTTTATTCTCACGGGAGATCTGATAATTGCGAGCCTTCAAAATGACTGAGTCGATTGTCTCGATTTAACGTACACAGATAATAGGTAGTTCTTAAGGAATTGTTAGATGAACGATAAAAGACAGGGCCGATTTCATCGTTTATATAGTCTGTTTGTTCGTTTCTTTGTTTTTTTTTTCTTTCTACTACATAAATTGTACGATGCTGACTGAATCAGATAGGAAATAAGTCGATTTGTGTTTCGATATCATTATACTCGCTCTCGAACGAAAGTCATTCTGCTTCTGTATCTTCAATCTTTGACGGAAAGTGAAACCAGTTTAATATAAATTGTAAACCTGTATTATAAATTGAAATGATCGATCCAACAAACGATATATTCAATTTGTATATATATATATATATATATATATATATATATATATATATATATATATAAACTGAAGCGCTAAATGAAACAGCGGTCAATATTACACAGATAATAAACTCAATAATAAACAACTAATACAACAATATATTTTAATAAGCAATGTCTTGTAACTTCATTCTAAGAAATTAAATATTAAGACTTGTGCAATCTTTTTTTTCTAATAAAACCTGGGCTAAAAATTTTAAAAACACTATAAAAATGCATTGATATGTAGTTTTAATCGAGATATTACTATATATATATATATATATATATATATATATATATATATATATATAATATGGATCAAAAAATATCAAGTAAAAATTGAGAAAAAAACAGTTTATATTCAGTTTTATTTTGAACATTATTTTCTAATTTTGTACACCGGATATGAAATAATTAACTTTTACTAAAATAAAAAAATAACTAAAAAAATATTAACTTTTACTAAAGTAAATTTATAGATTGTCATACAAATACTATAGGCTAAAGTCTTTGGAACCGAACTTTTCAAAAAATTCAGTCTTGTAAATCAATTTGGACATATCGAATTTGAAAAAAAAATGAAAAGAAGAGAAAAGAACGAGAACGTCACGGTCTGCTCAAATATTCTATTAAAGAATCATTTTGATTTTCTGACTGACTTGTAACTTGGTATTTATTAAAAATTGAATAGAAAATGTATTGCATTCAGGGAAAAAATTACATTGCGGGGCTGATAATACGAGACATAAATTATCACCTAGACCAAAAGTTAACATAATCAATTATGTTTCTATAATTAAAAATCAGACCTATTTACAATTTTTAGACAATTTATTCGTGTTTTGATTGGTTGATAGATAAAGAGTGATCTCTGTTTTGATTGATTGACATCAGTCGCATGTTGCAGCTCTATCACGGTGTAGAATGAAAGAGGATATACGATTTCAGTATAAAACTGTTAAGAAATTTATTCAAAACATTATATTCACTAAAGCTTTAGAATAAAAAATTGTTACAAATTGTAACATTGTATTTTGCTGTTAATTTTGATAAACTTTTCCAATAACAATTTTACGAATTCAATTTTAGACAGATTATTTATGCATATAATCGAGTGTCAACGAGTGGGGAGCAATTCATTGTGAAATCATCGAAATTTCGAAATCAGCGAATAAATAAAATTTAAAAATATAAATCTTAAATATTCCTCATTAAAAAAAAGAGAAATGAAAATATATTTCAACCGATTATACATGATGAAAATAGCAATCGTGAGAGAGCGAGTAATGGTTTCAAACCCGTACATTAAATGAATGAGATCGTTTTTGAGTCTGTTTCAAAAGCACAAACTGGTGACTGTTTAAAAAGAATGTCACTGAAATTTGTAATATAATATTATATAATAATTAATAAAGTACATACAGTAATATGTGCTGTGTAAGGAAATATATATATATATATATAAATATATAAATAAAAAAGTATTTAGATATGAGAGAAAGAAAACACAATTGATTATTTATTATTATTATTATTTGTAGATTTTATTGTATCAAATATGATAAAGAAAAAATATTATTATAATTATTATTATTATATATACGTATAGGAACAAAAAAATATTTGCCTAGTCAGATAAATTCGGGTAACTAAACATAGCGACCTGCACAAAACAATTTGTATATATAAAATGTTATTAATGGATTGATATACGTTTTTTTTCATTCTTTTTTGTATAATACTTTGAATGTGTTTTGTTTTATAATATTATGTATTTTTTAATTGAACATTGAGGTTATGTTTGCATGTATGTCGCCGTTACTTGACGGTCACTGTTTCGTTATTTAAACAATCTTTATATTCACATTAATATGCATATTTGAATCGTTTTTTTAATGGATAGATCGATTTTAAACATATATATGTTTCGTTAATACAGTGTTCCTCCTTTTTTATTTAGGAAATGTTAATTATTGTCTACTGCATTGATCAGAATCTTTCGGGAATTTCTATTTTAAAAGAAACGCGCAAACCAGACGTTATTTTTTTAAAAAAAAATGATAATGCTGTTGATCCTTCCACTGTAATCTATATAAAATACTATTGTGATCTCTCAAACAATTCGTGAACAGCTGATGCTTTTGTAAAGCGGTGTTTAGTGTGTGCGACGAATTTCACTATGTCTAAATTTGTCGAGCCGTTCAAACGGGATTGCTGCTTTGTTTCGACGTCAAATCCGTACACTCATGTATCGTATCCACTTATGATGAATGTTATAACGTGGGATCCTTAGATGCTTCAGCTATCAAGAGAGATTTCCTTTCATTTTTTTAAAAAAAAAATATAAGCACAAGAGGTTAAACAAACTGTACCTCTGGTGTATCCGTTTTATCGATAAACACTCATGTTTAAATGCTTTTCCAACATTTTAAATGTGTCAGCACAAGAAAGCTCGTTTTTTACACAAAACTTAATACAAACTCTTGCTCTATAAATTTAGTCATAGTAAGATTCGCCGAATACACCAAACAATACTTTAGAAAAACGTCACCTGTTCACGAATAGTTTAAGAGATATCAATATTTTTTAGTATTAATTACAGTGAAAAGATTACTAACATTACAATTTAAAACAAATTAACGTTGGATTTGATCGGTTCTTCTAAAATAGAAATTTCCGAAACATTTAATCAAGGTTGTACATATTCTAATATAGATTCGTATACATACATATATTAATTAATATATATATATATATATATATATATATATATATAAACTTATTGGATAATGTGAATATTTTTTAAAAAAAAACCTTTAGAATTATTTCAAATGTATTTTTATGCTTATAAAACTATTATTAATTTTGAAAATAATGAAAACTTATGTATGTCTTTTTTTGAAGACATGTAATTAAAAAAATATTATACAAAGTTTATAACAACAGTTCGTTGTTGTAAATTATAGAGTATGCAAAATATTAATAATGACTAATATTATAGAACGATGATAGATAATTTTTTGATACTGTAAGCGTTTTTGAAATTCGTCGAAGCTCGATGCTGTGTATTTATAAACATTTTAAGAGAAATAAATAGTAGCTAAACGGTCTGCAACTTTGATTCTGCATGCAGTTACTTATATTCATTCGTACTCATGACATTTAATGGGTTATGGGAAGAGATTGATTCATCAGTAGTGTTTTTCATTATTTTTTAAAAAATCATGTTCTCTATGCCCCGCAAATAGTTGAGCAGTAAGCAAAGAAAATAACAAAGAGATGAAAAATTGAATTTTTGTAGTGATCCGAAAAGAAATGTTTCTGATTCGACAGTTTAGACAACGAGATTATTGATAGTATTGACATGCGAAATAACAAGTTGGGTCAAGTTTAATTTCTTTGCTTTTCTGTTTGATCTGCTCGTAACTCCATTGTACATGCTGTCTTAGTAGCTTTTTGAATTCAAAGGACTAGCGAAGAACACATACATTCATAAGAGTGAGTTGACAACCCACGTTATACACTTTTTCAATAAAAAAAAACAAATTATTAAAAAATCATCAATGATTAAAACATTTTAGGAAATTTTATAATCGAGTAAAGAACAATTTGTTAATTTGTAACAGTTTCATTAATTTTAAACTAATGACTCTTTGGTCAACCTTCACTGAAAAGAGAAAAACATAATCTATAGTGTAGCGAAAAGCATCAAATAAATGATTATAGATTACAGTAATTAATCAAATTATTAACACTGTTAAGAAACTTTACAAATAAGCGACTAAAAAGTATTTATCAATTAAGACTAGTCAAATACATTAGGCTCGTTTGAAAGATAAATATATTTTCATTTATATTACTGTATTATCAGATAATGAATTATTTTTCGAAACAAACAGTTTTTCGAATTAAAACCTAAATAAAAATTTACAGTTTTGACATATTTCATAAAATTTGTACACAGAAAACACACACACACACACACATATATATATATATATATATATATATATATATATATATATATATATATATATCAGTAGCTCGTTATCCTATAGCCAAAAGGGCAACTGCCTGGGGTCCCCACCAACAGGGAGGCCCCAAACCAATCTTTTATAAACTCATTACTGGAAAAATTAATCCAATACTGTACATAAGGCTCCCTAATTCAAATTTACCTGGGCCTCATGAAGCTATAACGCACCACTTATGTATATATATATATATATATATATATATATATATATATATATATATATATATATGTAGGATATTATTTAAAAAAAGAATACAATTAAGAAATGTATTGAAATGTCCAAGAATTACAATAACAATCTCAATTTAACTCCACTTATATGGACAACATAAGCATTCCTCTTCCCTTAGCAATAGCCATCGCCAATCTAATCACCCGTTTTTGTTTATGTCGGAAACCAATGGCGTACCCTCAATTCCCATATATATATATATATATATATATATATATATATATATATATATATATATATATATTATATATATTATATATATATATATATATATATATATATATATATATATATATATCACAATAAGAGTTTTTGACTATGGCTAAATTTATTTTTACTGATGAATTTTCACTTTCCCATAAACCACATAAAAACTTAATGATTAAAAATATTGAATATTTTTAATCTATTTTGTGATTATTGTTTATTTTTATAATTGTTTATGCGAATTTCTTTATGTAATTACGATGCTATCAGTATCAGAGCACTAAGGCATAGAAAAATCCTTTTCACAGAAAGATATTTCTGTACTTCAGCGCTCTGATGACATTATAAACGAAATGCGTACAAGCATCATTCAAAATGAGTTCTAAAAGTGTTATCAGGTTACATAGATTACAATAGAACGATGATAGATCATGTATCTCCAAACGTTTACGATAATAGTCAATTTCAATCTAATACACGCGTGAAAGATTATGAAAAAAAGTTCACCTGCCATTCGAAATACTGTGTCATCTGATAACATGTTATACCCTGCAGATCCTTTTATTATAATAAAATCAAAACAAATCTAATTACTTAGGAGAAATGTATATTTAACAATCTAACAAACATTCTAAACAGTTTTTATAAAACGATTAATAGCTTATTGTGGGAATATCTTGAAATCTCGTTCAAAAATATAAAATGTTAAAAACGAGAAACACTGTCTCAACGAAAAAAAAAATAACTGTATGTTGTGTGCATTCGATTGTGGTGTAGGTTAAGCGATATGTGTTATTTTGTTTTATTTTATTTTAAATGAATTCGTGATTGAAACAAACCGATGTTGAGATCAAAGACGCAGAGCCCACCTTTATAAATATATTATTATTATTCATTAAACGGACAGTATTAGGTTAAATGAAACGAACATGTATTTATATTAAACGTAAGCGTATTTCAATGTAGATAACTAAAATAATAATAATAATAGCGAATTAACTCGTATGTTAACTTTTTGATTGCAGTTGGACAACTTTATTATTATTATTATTTTATATAGGATGTTAATATTGTAAGACTTGGTCTCATTCTTGATTGACGTGTGATTTTTTGTTTTGTCTCGATGTTGTTTTCACTATTGTACATTGAAGAGTGGAAAAATGTCACATCGAACACTAGAACCGGTCTGGAATGACAAGAACTGAGGATTTTCAGTACATCATACTGAATCGACTATTTAGATTTTTTAAATCAAAAAAAATACACTCACTGCATAATATATATTCTAAAAAAATCACCAGATATCGGTTTTTTCATCAAAATACGATAGAAAATACATGAGTCCTTGTTTAGATTTAAAATTGTTCAAAAGTTTAGATGTTACTCATTTTTCTATCACTAAACAGAACGATTGTGATGTCATATCAAAATTACAAAGAAATCCAAATAGGTTCAATATGGTCATTAGGTTGAATATTATACAGAACTAAAATAAATGATTTTTTTTAAAAAAAAACAAGCTGAAGAAGAATCTTTGTAAACTGGAACATTATTTTATTTTCACAAATGCATTCGTTTTGAGAAAATGATCAATAAATGATTATTGAATTGTTGATTCCTGCTTATGACATTTCAATAAAGATACCATCATCTTCAAAATTAGGCGAAAAAGGTGAAGATTTTTCTGTACTTTGTCGCTCTGAAGATGATTGCACTAACACAGAAATAAGTATAAGCAACAATTAACAATAATTAATAATATCAATGAACATTTTTGACTAGAAAAAATGTTTTTTTCTTTGTACAGTGAAAAAGAATGAATTTGTGAAAGCGAATTTATCCACAATGTGTATCCATTGTGGTAGACTCGTAGCCAGACTGTCATATTAGAGAGAGAAAAACATTTTTTTATGTCAAAATTGTTTAACCTCGTACCTAGAACCAAATCTATATGAAAAAAGCATCTATTTTGGAAAATTTTATTAAAAAACATGTTACATAATTCATATTATGTAATTAGTCAAATTATTTAAACTCAATAGTGTATTAAAACAAACTACAAATTTTTAAAATAACAAAGAAATTCTCCTCGATTTAACATAAGAATTTAATATAATTGTAATTTTTACGTTGTTGGTGGAAACAGTTTCATACATACATTCTTAATCATCAAAGTAAACCTATTAGAAAGATTCTCCCAATGATTCTCAATGATTTTCAAATCTCACAAAATGGGAGATTTTATTAGGAGGAGGCAAACGCAGCAACCAGAGGGGGCAATGTCCACCTAACCCCTCGTTGACTACGGGCCTGCATTGTCATTATAAAAAAAATATTACGAATACAATTATATATATATATATATATATATATGATGGTCACAGTTCTTTCACTGTGTTCTTTAAAAACGTTACTAGAACGAAAAAAAAAACCGAAATGCAATATTTATTTAAATACAAGAGTGAAAACCGATAAACAGACAAAAATCACAAGTCGCACACGCCAGTTTTATTTCCACACTTCTCTATACAATTTTACATGCAAATAATAACCAATCTGTTATAATTTCGCGATTAAGAGCACTAACATAACAATTATGATCTAATTTGTAAAATTATTTAACGCCAAATCAGTATAAAGTGTGTTATCTATTATTAAAGTATACATTTAATGTCTTTCTAATTTTGTAAATAGTCTTTCGCTAATAATAAATATTACAAACATATAAATATTTATATATTTAAAAAAATCAGGTTTAATAGTAATAATCAAAGAAATTTAAGTAATTGTTATATTTGACTAACGGTTGATACAAAAAATCAATCCCGATGGAAATATGTTTTCACACACATTTCCGAATTTGAAGAGCGCACCTCACATATGATTTCCTGATCAATTGTACTACTCTGTACTATATAATTATGTTGTTTGGATGATGATTGAATTAAGAGTTATGTCGGAGTTGGAACATAACTTTGTACTCTAGATATACGTTTTAATAAAATGGTAGATATTATTACTCAGTGTACGTGCGAGGCTTGAATTGTCTGTGATTTATGTATTAATGGCACGGAAAAACGAGCCCCCAAATAACACAATGTTTTCGTTTCACCTCTGTACGGTTGAACGAAACAGTTAATTATATATATATATATATATATATATATATATATATATATATATATATGCATGTGAATGTATGTGTGTTTGTTTTAAGTGCGTTTGAAAGGACTGAGTGTAGAATGGATATTTGCAAAATATGTAGACAATTTGATTCGTAAAATGCTGTTCGAAATATAAAAGAACAGCGTGTGTTTGTTTGGGAACGGCGTTCAGTACAATACTTAAATTTGTATTTACAAATTATACATATTATTAATTTTAAAAAAGTAAATAAATAAATATTTATGAATTAAAAAATGGTTCATGATTTATTCTTCCTTCCCTACTTAAAAGTACTTTCCTCTCTGTAATCATTAGATGTGAAAATTAAATATTCGGTGCCTTTACATTGTGAATCAATCATGACACTGTTCTAAAATTAAAATATTTTCCCGACGTTTTACGATTTTGAAGTGCCAACTTTAACATTTAAAAATACTAATATCATGGTTAAGCAGTTGGCATAAATTTACAAAACAGTGATGAAGACGATGGAGTCCGTAAAGCGGCATATTAGAGACATTGCATACTTTTCATCTTCCAGTTAAAAAAAGTGCTCCCGAAGCCACGGGAATAATTTGTTCAGCTTTTATGGAAGGTGTTGTAACGCATAAAACATGCAAAGAAAATGCTAACACAATGGAAGAGGTCCGAAAATACATTACAACTTCATTGACTCAAATCCGCCATATTTTTTTTCTGTTGAAAATTTTAGTTGGTATATGTAAGGTAAATAAGAATAAATTAAATATCTTTTAATGTGTTCAAGTAATTATAAGATACAACAATACCAATAAAATAATACGTGTCTTTTAATGATAGAGATTTGATATTTAGTTAAAAATAATTTTTTTTCTTTGTCTTAACTAAGCAATTTGTACCACACGGAGCTTCATTTATTCCATTTTTATTGGTTAGTTGGTTATTGGGGTTTTACTGATAAAAATATTTGTATAGATACAAAAAAATAAGAAATATGTTCTTATTAATTTTATTAAAATGTATATGCGTCTCCAGATAACATCCATAATTACCAATAAAAATATAATTCAGTACTGACGTCAAACAAACTGAAATAAAAGCATTGAAGCATGCAAGAAACAGGACACTGAAATAAAATATTAAAAAAAAAAAACACCAATTGTACTTTAGCCCAATTTTCATTTATTTGTAACCTCTTCGAATTATCATTACACATTTCTTTTAATATTCGCTCTCCTTACTCTTATATCTAACTATAAATGAAATAATGAAAGAAAGAAAAAACAATACATAGACAACTACGAACTAATTCACTTATAAATGTCGTTAGCACTAAATGCATTCAAAAACGGAGACATGAATAATGTCGTTCTTTTATTCTTTATAATAATATCTCTATCCAATATATATATATATATATATATATATATATATATATATATATATATATATATAT
Source organism: Acanthacorydalis orientalis (assembly GCA_034766995.1). NCBI lineage: Eukaryota > Metazoa > Arthropoda > Insecta > Megaloptera > Corydalidae > Acanthacorydalis > Acanthacorydalis orientalis. Next base: position 8,730,000 of record CM068318.1, on the reverse strand, counting down.
ATATATATATTAGAAAAATGTGCATATTCGTTTTTATATGAATAGAATAAATCCAGTATAATAAATCTAAACGTTATTATTCGTTTTAAAATATTAAAACTGTTACAATAAAAAATATTTAAAATATTATAAAAGATGGAAAAAATTTACAAAAGTTGACTAGCCAAAGCCTGTACTTTTATAAAAAAAAATGATAATTGTCCTGGGAGACAAATTCAAATACATGGACTGAATATGTTTAATATGCGTTTATATTTTTTAGTTTATTAATTATCGAATTAACGGTGGTATTTTTTTATATGATAATAAAGAGTACTTTAAATCTACAGCATTGGATTATATAAAAAAAAACACATTAAATTGTCATTATCCATCACGATTAATTTTAGATTGTAACATAAAAGTACAATTAGACCATTTTTTTTAAAAAAAAATGTTAATAAGATCATAAAATGTTTATAAAATGCTAATTTATTAAATTCAGATTTAAAACAGGTCTGAATGGCACTCTGATGCCTTTTATCTTTTTAATTTGATGAAAATAAAAAAATTAATTTACACTACAAATAAGCTCATTCTCAACTTTTGTAAAAAATAGAACTTGATTTAAATATTATTATCATATAAAGAACGAGAGAGGAAGAATATGAAAATCTACTTAATAACAGGTTTGGAAGTACACATTTACTTTTATAAAAAAGTACTTAATAATATTTCAGTTTATGTTTTTTAGCTATGGAAATAAACAGGTTTTTAATAATCAGATATTTAATCCCTAACAGACTCGAGTATTCTCAATGATATCATTATTAATACCCATGCCGAACCTCAACGTTCGCTATTTTGCTTTTCTTTTTTTAAACATGCCTCATGATTAGTATAACTGTCAACACTAATCATGAATTTTTTTTTAATTCTCTGACAATATTGTTAACCTTATAGAGTTTATATTAATGAAACGAAAATATAAAATAATCATATGAATGACAGATGAAAAAAATCGAATATTTTTATACGATCAAGAATATTGATAGTAATATTGTTTATATAAGACGTATATTGTCAAAATTGTATGAGAATTCTTTCATACGAACGATTGTGACGACACAAAAGGAAATACATTACTGTTGATGCGTCCTGTCGTACTGTATCCGTATGAACGTATTTACTGACCAATAAGAGCTGTTTCACACATGCGTTTGTGACGTCACAAAATATAGCTCGATAAACGGGAAGCATATTGTTGTCAATATCTACGATTTTACAAAAACCGTATGAACATATCTGTTGATCGATGTGTTTCTAGCTTTGAACCACGTTTTGCGTCGACAAATATGCTCGCGTAAAACCATTCAAATTTCCCACTATGGGGCCTTACATTTTGTAGCGTCACATATAACCGCTTTATGGTTTCGGAATAACAGAATGTATTCGTTAATCGCAACGGGAAAATTCGATAAAGAATCTCATATATTCTTGTCTGTGGAAAGTATAACTGGCAAACTGAATGTATGAGTAAAAAATCGAATGAAAAATATTGTAGAAATTGGCATACATCTATTGTTCTACTACGAGACTGTGTTAATACATTTTTAGAAATCCTCATTAGTTTATGTAACTTAATACGATAATCTATACACTGTACAGTTTAACAGATTTGATAATATTGCAGAAACTACTCATTTATATAGTTGAATTCTTATAAAATTTTAATCGTAATCTACAAAGTTGACTTTCAACCGAAATATTGGAAAAAAAATTAACTACTCCGGAGTTCATATCTGACTCATTAAAATACATTCTAATTTTTTTACAAATACTGTATATATTCGGTATTTCCATTAATAAAAATATATCAATTTCTAATCGAGTTTTAAAATCAAACTTAGTCGTATAAAATATGAACTAGTTCAAAGTTCTTAATCTATTGATGTGCTATTCTTGAAGGAATGGGAAAAGGATACTGGGAATATCTGATGTCTCTTGGAACATTATCTTCGTTATTTCTTAAATGATTTTGATTCTGGGAAAACGAGGAATAGGTTCAGGTACAGGATAGATGTGAAGGATGAAGGTTAAGAACTCTTATACTAGCCCTAAAAATAAAAAAAATATTCAATTAGAGTACATTTTGTGTTGAGAACAAACTTCTCTGTTTTACGGATCTATTGTGTTCTATTTTACCGTGAATCTATTTTACTTTTGAAAGAGTTTAAGTATTAAAAAAATTAATAATTCATAATTATGTATGTATATAAGTAATTAACAAACGAAACTGATTGTGTTTAAAGTTGCATTAAAGGTCCACAAAGAGAACAATGAAGACGAGTTGAGGATATCAGAAAATGTATTGGAAATATAAGAAAAGATCAAGAGGTTGAAGATGACAATTATATATTAGTCAATATTGAGTGAATTATTTCAAAAATTCAATCGCTTAAATATATTTTTATGTCAGGTACTTAACATATTTGCATGAGGAAAATTAAAACCTTTTAAGCATACATCTGGATTAATTTGAAGCAAAATATTGACTTTCATAAATTTGTTCATATTTAAAAACCATTCATGAAAGAGATAAATGGACTTTTACTCACCGATTTTCGCAGGGCACCAGAAAAAAAGTCAATCATTCAATGTTCATATACACTAATTAATGATAACCCATTGAAATATTTATAAACGTCTGTGTACGTGTACGTACCGAGAAATGAAAAATAGCCATTACTATGAGAAAGACTGATAATGTCCAAAATGACACAAGGCAATAATAATCCAAGCACTGATTTTTCGTAAATTTTATCAAATCCGGTATGAATATTTCACTAGAATCACATATTAGTCACGAGAGAAACAAATTATTCGAAAGAGTATAAAGTATTAGACATTGGCACATGCAGGCATGACCACGTAGAAAGTGTAGGATGAAAACACCACAAAAATGTCTTAAAAACAATAACACGAAAAAAGGATATGTCCAGAAAGTCAACCAATATATTTGCACACCAATTCTAATATCGATTTTGCACGATGTTAATATTTAGCACATGATTTTTTCGGAAAACTACAGAAAATTTTCAAACTCGTCCTAGCGGACCCCACCGATCACGCCGTCAAAACACATTCACGCGAATGCGCATGCCTGCAATTTGTATTGTAGAATAGAATATAAATTTAAATTATCGACTGTTAGATTTATTTCAGATACATTTTTTTTCAAATAATCATTAAAATAAGTTTATAAAATGACATTTTTATCGTTTTACAGACGTATTTTATTATGGAAAAAATGAAAATAAACTGTCAAACCAATTTGTAATATATGACAGCCTGTACTTTTTGAAATACCATTACAGATATATTATTTAATATCAAATCAATATATATTTTCTTACAAAAAAAGTCTGTAATAACTATGGTGCAAACAATTTAGAATTGGATCTCAGACAATCCAAGAATTGAAAAAGCAGATATGTTTTAACTAAATTCCAATATATGTTTTATTGTTCATCCAGTACCATCATTTATATTCTTTTGTTATCCTATTAGATTTATATTATTACACTAAATTTATACTTTGTTTAATTTCAATAATAAACTGTAATGGAATGTTTAATTTATGAAAATATAAGTAAAATTCAATTATTTTAAATTATTTTACCAGACATTTCCATACTTTAAGGTTTTATAACAATAATTTAACTCTTAAAACTTATAATTATTAGATATTTATCTCATTGTTTTTAATTATTATATACAAATGTTATAAATAGAAACAAAATTATTCATATTATATTATTATTCCCATTGATTTGAACGGTCATGTTCTCCGAGCATGTGAAAACAGTCTCTCTGTGTATTTATTGTTCTTACACTAACAAACTCACCCACTGCTTATCAATTTTGATGATAGTTGGTTGAGCATAAATTATTACAGGTGTATGCTTAAAAGATCTTAACATTTAAAAAGTTTAACAACCTCAACGATCGACACTGTGCATATAAGTATTACTAGTTTAGATTATTTCAAAACTCGGTTTTGTGCGAAACTGTTCAGTTGGCTTCGTATTATATTGTATGCTTACATTTCTATTAATTGTAGTTAAAAGTTTAAAAAAAAGTTGTAAAACGATTATCTAAGTGTTACTGTACATCGAAATCTAAACCGAAACATTAAACAATCATATCTTTTTCGACATGAACTATTATTATTGAACGACATTTGATTTTCTCCGTCTTTACTCTAGTGAATCGTTAAACTATTAAACCACATTGAAAACAAAAACTGATTTCACTTCCGGTATATAAAAACAAAACTTTTTAATGTATCTTCATAACATATAATATAATCTTATCTGAAATTATACATGTTTTGTATATATATCTGTATCTTTATTAATATACATATATAGATTTATTTTAATTTCAATAACATATTCCTACACCTTCTACAGTTATAAAATATCGATAACTCTTAGTGTGTACAATATTTTACTTAATATATATTTATATAATTAAAAATAAATTGCTTTTTTCCAATGCTCTTCAAGACAATGTAAAAAAATGCAATAAGATCGTGGAAAGAGAGCTTGTTAACAGATTAATTTTTTTCAATACGATGGAAAAAGATAGATACTTTTTATATGATGCAATAAAAAAACAGAATATGATGAAATTTCTACATGGACAAATGCATAGTAAAATATTTTTTGTACTCTGGGTCGATATATTAATACAAAATAAAATAGAAAACATTTGAAAACAATTCTATTTAATTGAATTTCTTCATATTAGTTAAGAAAAAAATATTAAAACCATTTAATTTTTTTTATAATCATTTGAGCTACCTGAAGGAAAAGTCACAAAAATATCTTTATACATTATCTTAAATGAATTTTAACTTACTTATATAAATTTTAGGTTTCTGGTGAAGGTCTGGATTATCTTTTTTTATTTTATTTCATACGCTTCATATCTGAAAATTAAAAAAATGTAAATTTTGAATTTGGCAAACAAGAATTTCATTTTTTAATAAATATATCAATTCAAACTGAACACTAAAATGAATTTGAATAAATAATAGTAAATCAATAATATTCAGTGGACATAGATTACAAAATTACTATATTGTGTAAATTTAAATGTTTTCTTTTCTAGTAAGAATCACTAAATTCATATTTAATAACTTGTTCTTCTTGTCACTATTATTTTATATAGATTCTTACTATTGTATGCCTTTACGGAATCGATCTAATACTTGTAAAAGACATCTGTAATTCTGTGTAAACCACAATCAAGAATGAAAAATTAGTACAAAAAATGTATAATCATGTGAAATTCATCAAAAATGTTTATATGTATATGTATTTATATATATATATATATATATATATATATATATATATATATATATATTAACTTTCATTCTATTATAGATATTAAAAAAATAATCTACGTATACATATATGTTTATATATCTATATAAAACTAATTTCCTAATTTTTTAAAAAATGAATAAAATGATATATATATATATTATTAATATCGTAATATATTTGGTTTTCATAATCGAACCATGTTCGATCGTGTAAAGAAGAAAAGTAAGAAGTGAAAGACCTAATACTACGATGAAAGAAACATAAAATATTTTATTAATCGGTCAAGTCAGTGAATCAATCTTATAATCATGTTACATTATCAGAATTTTAACAATTCATATTTTGTACTATGCTTTTTTAAGAAATGAATGGTCACTAAATACGAATTATTTAATAGTTACTACATACAAATAAAAATAATAATATTGAAAACCTTTGTTAATTAATAAATCACACTCTTATTATGATATAGACTTGAATAATGATTAAGTTACCTATAATGTTAAATTCCTTAAAATTATTTCATTACTATTTTTTAAATGATTATTTATTAAAATTGATTATTTATGAATATGTACATAGTTATACACACACATTCATATAAGTGTGTGTAAACGCGTTTCTTTACCACACTTAATTCGAGAAGAGATAAATGTCATAAGTTACAAAGCTCAATTTACTTGACTGATTAACAAGAAAATTACAGATAATATAAGAATTTAATTCAATCAAGGACGAAACAAAAAGAACATATATTAAACAAAGATAATAATAAATCAGAGGAGCGTTAGACACTGTTTAGAGTTGAAAATGAAAAAAATTATTTATACTTATTGATATGTTAATCTTGGAAATTATCGCAAGACTTAAAATAATAAATTAGCGATCGTTTGTAGATACTGTACACAAAAATACTAATAACCTTACTCGTAAATAAGAAAAATACATATTGAATTCCATACCTCATCGAAAATATAATTATATTTTAACGCATCGATTCTTTTTATTTCAAATAAGACCGTATATATCTATAATTATTAAATTTCAATTAATAATGAAATGTAGATTAGTTATAATAAAAACAATTACTTAATTACTTATCTGGTGAATATTCTAACTTAATAAAATTAAATGTTATATTTTTCTAATTAAGGAAATTATTTTACACGTAAATATATAATTAAAAGTAGCATTTAAATTGCGATTGAATATTTTACAAATGAAAAAATTAAGCAGGATATAATTGTCTAGTAAAAACACTTAATACACATGAAAAGTTTTTAAACGTAAGTGAATAAACCATAAGCAAGGAATATTTTATAAAAACAACGATCAAAATCGATACACTATAACGTAAGAAAAATTACTTTATATGATAATCTTATCTAATTTATCTCATAAACAAACTGCAACAGAATGAACTATTTTATGTATTTTTAAACCCATTACAAACTAAGTGTACTGAAATAAAATATAATAGAATTTCTATAATCTTTTCACAAAATCATTAAAATTCAAAAAGGGGAATAATTTTTAACACTTATGAAAATTACATATAAAATAAATTGATATAATAAAAAAAAAACACAATGTTGTAACAATTGAAAGAACCCTCGCATATTTCCTACCTAGTATCTGCACAACGATCGCTTCAATGATGATCAAAATTAAATAGATTAATAAACTAAACAGTTGTTTTAAAAACACATTCTTATTATTATCATATATTATTAATTAATTAAAAAAAATGAGTAATACGCTTTACTGAAACGACTGTCAAGCTCTCAATTCCATAATCTGACCACATGTTATAGACACCCTGTGTTTTCATTCCACTTAAGCTCTTTAACGAAAAATAAAACGAACATTGCATCATTAACGGTGCATCCATGATTGATTCTTTTCACAGATACAGAATATACTAGCACAGTATAAAAATAATCGTAAATTTGTACAATGTACTTGCTATATATTTTTTTTTATTTGTTATATTTTAAAAAAGTTAAGGCCTTTTCATTGATGTCTTGTGTTGATTCTTGATCTGACTGCAATTTTTTAAAAATTATATAAAAAAGGTAATTATACATACACATATAAGAATAGCATATACCGAACAAAAACATGTTTTTACTATTAAAGAATTAACAGTTATCTGACATAAAGATTTATTATTTATTTTCACCGAAATAAACATGAATCCTTTTATAAAAAAATCATCAAGAATTCAACCAAGCAAGTTTTTTAGTTCTTTCTTGATTGATCCTTTCGACAACACTGAATCTTTCTTACAACAACCGGATTTATTATCAGATTTACTTTATTTTTAATAATTTTTTATTATGAAAAATAATTAAAAGATATACGATTTGATAGTACGAGTGATGACATGTTGACATTGGTTTGAGATCATAAGAAGAATTCAAAATGTTAACAGATCAAGAAAGGATAATTTGCCATATACATACAATAAAAGGCAACGAATCGATGATTTTTTTTGACATGTACTTCGAAAGGTTAATGCACACTTTTTTTTATAAAAAAAATACATGTATGTATAATTTTCTGCTTATAAATCACTATAAAAATATGAATATACAATGTGAACACGACTAAAGTGGCACTGAATGTAAATTAAATGCATTTGTTAATTATATCAACATTCATAACAATGAATGAAGAATCTAACTCAATTATATGTAAAACGTGTTATATAAAACAAATAAATTCGAGTTAATAATTTAAAACGAAATTTAAAATTAACCGTGATAAATTATTAACAAAATGTTAAATACAAAATATATGATTATTATTTAGAACATAGACGTAATGAATATAGACTGTCAATTTTAATTTAAAAATTCTGAATAGAAGATTAAAACACATGCAAATATTTTTCCTATTATCTAATTTAGAGTTTAAACAAGCAAAACAAAGTAATGTTTATGAATAATTAAGTATCCTTATCAGAAGTTTGTTGAAACATTTTGTAGCTACATATAAGATAGATCCGGACAAAATATTGTTTTACAGTAGTAAGAAAATGTATATCAGAAAACGAGAACAGCTTTGTGTTGCTGAGCAAAATAGAGATATGATATTTCGTTGAATTTCAATTCAATTTCGCTCTTCCCTTAAAAACGAATAGAACAAAACAATTATATTTCATCCTTACTTAATCTTCTATTCAGAAAAAAAAGTATTTAAACTTATATATGGCAATATCAGACTACATTTATTACTTCTATGATTCAGAATATAAAAACTGAATATAAATTATACCTGAAAAATATTAAAACCATTACAGAAAGCATTAAAAATTCTTGAGTCATGCTCAATTGACAAGAGAAGACATATTGAAATTGACAATTATAACTCTGTCAAAGTTTATTAAAATTCTCACTTCTTTTACTTTTGAGTAATAATGTATACGAACACTAATATTTAATATTGAAATATATTTTCAAAATTACAAAAGATTAATCAATTGTTCTGTTCAAATTAAAGATTTTAGACGTTTTACTCATTTTAAGTTATACAAATGCTTTATCATATTTTAAACTGTTCTTCGATAATTATGATAATTACAATGTCATTATACATATATATATATATACATATATATATATATATAATATAGTTTTTTAAGCGAGACTATATAAACCAAGATACTCTTTTATTTATTTTCTCTTCTATCTTACTTTTAAATTTGTACTGAAATCCCATACAAACAAACAAATCCAAATTATAAAAAACTACTAACAATAAAGAACTAACTCATATTTCTACTTATCCCTTTCCTTCTATTTTCAATCCAAAACCAAGAATCAACACTTACTTGTACATTCTGTACAATCAGAACACTATATTTAGTTCCTAAAAGAAATAAAACAGAAAAAAAACATGTTTATAAAGAAAAATATGTAAAAATGCATTCTGTCGCAATCGTTTTCGTTAACCTATACACATGGGATCAGAGAAATCGAGTGCGTTTATAAGGTCAGGTCCCTGTAATAAGGGCGTATCATTGATCGGTGCATTCACGTCATAGTCCTGTTCGCTGAGGTCCATCAACGACGGTATAGTCGCGCCTTCCGGGTCGAGCAACGAGAAAGAATTCTTGCGTATGAGTTCTCGACGCCTCGTGCGATTCACGTCAGCGATCTGTTGCTTTTGTTGCTGGAACAATGTCATACGCCCGTACAACATGGAATCTAAATTCAAGTTCCGGGGTTGTTTCCCAGAGTTTGTGCACGACGGAATCGGTATCGTCGATGGTACAGGTGTTGGCACGTTTGATATTTGACCCTATGAAACACAGATATATATTAAAAACTGGTTTATGTTTTCTTAAAGAGAAGGATAAGGAAATTTATTTATTAAAAATAAGACAATTTTAAAACATTATGTGTTAAAAAATTAGAACTATGTATTAAAAATATCTCTTTTTCATTAATTTTAAGGATGGAAAAATTCAAAATTATAATAATTATTTCATCACTTTTGGATTTTTATCCTATTTAATATTTTTTTAAAATTTTATATTATATTTATTTTTATATGCAATAAATTTAATGATAAATCGTAAGTAATAAATTTAAAAAATTAAATAAATTAACTAAATAAATAAACATAAATA
>CM068318.1:8584986-8709986 GCA_034766995.1 Acanthacorydalis orientalis | reverse complement strand
TATATATAAACAGAGAAAATATTTACAGTTTCCAATGAATATCACAAATGATTAGGTCAATAAGAACACAGTTTCTTGCTTATGACTTAAAATACGAAAAATTGAAAAATGGGAAACACTTATGAACATTTATATTGCAGTGAACACCGACGTTTCGAGCAAAATGTAGTTAAGATTGATATATTTTCCTTTTCTCAACAACTAGTCTTTTGAGTTCTCTGAATTTATTAATATTAAAAGTATATAAAAGTAAAAACTGAGATGTGTCGATAAATTAATCAGTTAAATATCAGGGTGTTTAATCTTTTAAATAAGATACAAATTATTTTCGTAAATAGATGTTCGATTCATATTTAAGTATATTCATTAGTTTATAAAGAAAAGAGGTATCAAAGTTTTTTTTTATCAGTTGACTTGCAAACAGTTTTCAATGATTTATTTCTGTATGTCTGCAGTTTTTGTCAACTCGTTCACTTCCTGTACAAGCGACTTTTTTCCCTAGAGCTCGCACTTTAATAATCAACATATATCATTAATCACTTATTGAACATTTTTTATAAGAACTTTTTGTAGTTTTTAGGCCAGTGAACATTTATTCATGAAAGTGAATTTAGTCCTAGTGTTATAAATTAAATTGTCATATTCGTGGTTCTTAAAATCTTTTTTTTAATAAATAGTAAACCCTACATTTGAACGAATAGTTTTTTTCATGCTTAACTTTTTGAAAATTGAATAAAATTATTAATAAATTACAATGGTAGCTCTTCTATACAACGATGATTTTTTTTTAATTTTTTTGAAAAGTTTCGAACCTAAGAATTTCTATACCGCGAAGGCGATTGAAAACATTTTTTACAGACGTTAACAGAAGAAACTGAAACTTAAAATATAAAAACCGTGCAGAATATTTTCCATGTTTTCTTTTATAAATGTCACTTGTAATACTAAAACAATAAAAAATAATTTTCTCTTTGATTTTCGAATCCAATTATTTTTTCATTTCAATTTTATAAACAAACTTCCGGCCAATTATTTCTTAAAACCAATGCTTTAATACAAGGGTATAATAATTATTTTCATTTTTACCCCACCACTAAGATTTTATTAGAGAGTTAAATCAACTAAGAGTTATAAAAATGAAGTCCTATATGTTAAATGTACTTCGATAAGTTGTTATAAATAGAAAAATTAATATAAAATTTATCAAGCAAGAAATAGAAGAACTGAACAATAATAGTTATTTTAAAATTTAAAAAAACGCACATCATTTAAAGCCTGTATTTTTTCACTGAGAAATAAAAACCGAACTGTTAGAATAATCAGAATATTCTCTCTGGGTTGTTTTCAATAATCATTGAATAATTCTTGTTTGAATTTTTTTAATCGCAAATACTTAGAATAAAAATTTACCTAACCTTCATATTATGAAAATTGGATATGATAGATTTATTCAAACTAAGAAAATAATGGAAAAAAATATTAACAACTCAATTAATTCATCGACACACTTGAAATGTTTACTTTTCTTTGCTGTATTCAATCAATTAATTCAAATATAGTTCTATTTTTTAACATTGAATAAATTCCGAACATTAAGAATATTTAATCTGCTTTCCATTTTTTTCAAATCTTAATTAAGCATACAGTCCCATTAAATAATTATATTACAAACTGATTTACTTTTCTGTTTAGTTTGGACAACACGACCCACTTTTCAAATCCCTGGATATCATCATATAAACCTGTTTTCAAATAAAAAACGAATTAATTTGACCGAACAGTGCTTGTCGATCGACTATTGGTGTTTTTTCCCGAAGATGATCAGTGCTTTTCTGCCGATTGTATACGTACCAGTCAACCAATTTAACTGATTTACAATTCAATGAAAATTATCAAACAATTCCTTGTGCTAACGGTTAAAACGAAGGCTAACAAACCGATCGATGTTATATTCCAAGTATTAACATATAAATAGTTTTTTTTTCATTGAAAAGTTTATGAATTCAATGACAACAAAGAACTCGATGAATAACATTTTTGAATGAAATATTAAATATTTAGAATTTCGATTTCGATAAACTATTAAATATTTTATACAAAAAATGTTTAGTTTATACATTATTAGAGAGCAATGAACTTGATTGATAAAAATAAAACGAATTTAGTCAGTCGAGGAATTGAAAAAATTGTGATAAGATTTGGTCGTGTTAACTATGATGAAAATTTTCAATTTTTGCTACATGGAAAAAAATATTTTTTAGATTAAATAATAACTCATGTTTTTTGTAAGTTTTTTTCATTTATGATTCGCTGCGATTTGAATAAGCTGCCTGATAAAGTAATGAGATTTTTTTAAATGATACATAAATATTTTATCTATAATAGTGTGACCAGACGTTTTTCTTTTAGTGGTCATTCTTTTTTTCATATAGAATTATTCACTTTTTAATACTACTCTACTTGGATTAATTGTTATAAACGTGTTAAATGTACTTTGTGTTGTGGATTTTATTTATTAGTAGTTCATAAGTTAATTTCATTAACAAGAATAAAAGTTGTATTTATTAGAAAAAAAATTAAATTACTTTTGAATAATGTATTTGATAAGTCAGAAAAGAAGCTTTCATTTTATTTAAAATTCAAATTTTAAATTATTCTTTGACATTAACATACATTCAAACCGAATTCTAAATATTAAACAATGTATGTGAAGAATCGAAAATAATCTTATTTAACTGAATTCATAAACCGATCTTCTTTCACAAACCTTTTCACGTTTTCTGCTCGAAAAAATATTTTTACAAAACTGATAAGAAAAGACTGAAACGCACCGTACCTTAAAATTTTATAGAACGTTTTAACAGAAATACTGTTTATGAAAAATAAACGCAAGAATTAAATCTGAAAAGAATATATCTGAATAATTTTTTTCAAAGCGTAAATTTCTACCCTTTATCTCACAAATCTATCTAATAACTGCACCTAATTAAATTTCGCTATCTAAATCATTGTTTAAACGAACTTTTGTACGTAAACGTGTCTACGTTTCTTTTACACATCGATCACTTGAGATGAACCGAACCCGTATTTCTTATCCGCATGCCAAAGCCCTAATATATACATACAAATATATATATATATATATATATATATATATATATATATATATATATATACCTGTACGTATGTATATAACAAAATTAATTTAAGCTCTATAGGATCCAAATTTACCATACGCTCCTTTTTTACTACTAATTTTTGAACAACCACATTTTTTTGCCATACTTTGAAAAGCGAACACAGTTTTCTAAACGTTAATACTGTCAAAAGTCAAACCATCTCTGGATATTTGTTTCTTTGTTAGGAACCAACGACTTTTATATATTTGTTTTTCTGAATAGACAATCATTTATTTCTGTACTTACAACTATTTGAAACGATTTTAAACAATAAGTGTATAAATATATAAAAGTCATTCGGCAAATAACCCGTCTTTGTAACACTTATATACACAAAATTACTTAGAAAATATTTTGACAAGTCTAAGACACGTCACAATTGCAATGATTTAATCCTAAGATATATATATATATATATATATATATATATATATATATATATATATATATATATATATATATACATACATACATATATATGTATATACAGGTGTTGGATCTATAAAAATTCTGTACTTTAGAGTGGTAGAGAGATTACGATGAAATAAAAATACTAGAAAGTTATGTATAATTTCCAATTTTTTGAATTGTATAGAGTATCAAGAGTTTCTATATGAAAACTGTTAAATTTAGTCAATTTACAATATTTCTGAGAATAATTGACTTAAATAGTTTAAATCAAATTTGAAAAAACTCTTAATGCAGTGTAACTTTATAAAACTATACCGAAATAGATACAATTTTATTGATACTTGCAGTGAGAAAAAATATAAAGATGCGCTACAAAAACCATTACGAGCAAGCATGTAAAATAACTGAATTTTTTATAAATCGTTCAATTGGTGAATTTCAGTTTAGGAATAGAATCGGATATACAAGGGGCAAATGATTAATGGAAATGAAAATAAGGAAAAGTAAATCCATATTCAAACATCGATCAACTGTTAATTTTCAGTTTGCAAAAAATGGATTTATTTTTAAATTTCTATACAAAATTTTGATCACCCAGCAACTGAGGATAATATTATTTACATAACATCATTTTTGTTCATATGCTTCCAAGATTTGAGATATTATGCGAAAAGATGTTTCATATTAAACATTTTCTATTTTTTTATCGAAAAATCTCTCTCTTAATGAACACTTTTTGCCGATTTAAATAATTCAGAATAATACCAAAAAAATCTAAGATCTGTTGACAATTTCAAGTTATAAAAATCCTTTACTAGAAAAACATATTTTATTTTATTTTTTAAATTTCGTTTGAATCAGTTTTAGTTGTTTATTTCCAGAGATATCAGTTAAGCTTGGTAATAACTAATGAAAAAATTGGACACATACAATTCCAACAATTAGAAATTAGCCTTAACCTCCAAGTACTTTTATCCTGTCTTAATTCCATCTACCATCTCTAAAAATAGAACATCATACTCTGACAGCCTGTATATATGGATTTGATACATAGATCATTCCAAAAAACCTCACATATAAACAACACGTCAACAATGTTATAGAACTCTTGTCATTTTTTTTAATATTTAACGTATATACTTTAAATATATTTATATATTACTAAACTTACAATTATTATATACCTATAAAGTCTGTCTACAGTTTAATTTATACCATCACTTTCCGTAAAATAATCAGACCATATTTTTTTTATTTCAATAAGGTACTTTTTCTTGACATTTAGCATTGCTTTTTTTATTTTTACATTTCAATTGACTTTTTCGCGTTTTTTTTTTGTTGTATTTTCCGGTATGAAAGAAATATCGAAATGATGGGATGATTATTCAAGCGAATTAAGCAAAAACTGGTATCCGTTTTAAGACATTCTCTTTTCTAGAATTGTAGTTATTTCCATTTTACTCTTCTTTAAATGATCCTTTTACATTTCAACTTGTAAAAATAATATCTATAATACTAACATTGTTTTGTTTTTAAATGCTTTTTTGAAGATGGATTTAAGTTCGACTTACTCAAAAAGTAGTAGGTTTGATCTTTTTGAAAAATTTGTACATTAGTAATCAGATTGTACAATCATTTTAAGATAATAATTCAAATAACTGTTATATCATATACAAATATTGTTCTAAGTTCATTTTTTAATATCTATATTATAACAAATTTATGCACTACGATCGTCGTTTTAGAAAAAATCACAAAATTTTATCCGCATATAAATACTGACTTTCAACCATTGTCATATCGAAAAAAAAAAATACAATAATTGATGTAGACTAATAATGAATTAAAAATACATTAAGAGATACGATAGTATGTCAAAAATATAAACAAGATTATTCTACGAGTTGATTTTACTTTGTTAATAATAAATGACGCTAATACAATTGTAAAGTTATGTGCCTTAAAAATTTCGTTATTTTTCTTAATCTTTTGACCGTATTCTTCTGATTATTTTCTATCAGTAAGAAGATGGATAATAAGTTAAAACTGATTGAATAAACTATAAGAAAAGAACTCGTAGAAGAATAATTAAAATATTCAACATTTGATATTTACCTCCATGTAAAAAAAATGCAATTGTATTAAAGATTGAAATCTTAGACTAATTTGTTTACTTAATCGGAGTTTACATATTTTTTTTAAAAAGAAAATAAATGTATTTAATTTTTTCAAGTCGATAATTAAAAAACACGTGTGTAATAAATATACTGAATGAAAATTGAATTTTTGTACTAGGTTATAGGAACCATAACCGAGAAGAAAAGAACAAATACGAGGTTGAAGATTGCGAGAGATAAAAATCTAACAAACACTATATAATCAACCGTATTTTTAAACACCGTTTAAAAATTATTCGTTTCCATTTAATTTTGTTATTTTACAGGTACATTCGATAAAAGGAATATTTTCATATTCACAGAACACTTTCATGCGAATAAATAACTTTCGTGCTTCTGACATTTATTTATTTATCATTATTCTGAATATTTTATAAATTCAAAATGTTCAGGAAGAGATATTATAATGACGACTGAAATGTTTGTTCAGAACGATGAGTCTCGATTTTTTATTTATAGACAGATTCTGGTAATGTTTTTGATTGTCCGGGAAAACATTTCTACCGGAAACGGTTAATAAAAACGTAATTGATTCAATACACATGCGATTACAAAATGTAATAAAAATAATAGCAGTTAAACGAAATATCATGTACTTTTATGAAAAGTACAGTATGGAATATAAAACGTTTTTATCAAAAGGGAAATGCGTTTTTTTTATCATGTTGATTTTTTTTTATTTTCAATTAATATGCACGTCAACCATCAATTTTTTCTAGATCAAGATAATTTTATGCATTTTATTCTTTTTTATCAGTAATTTATTATGAGTTTTAAAGTTTAAAAGTGTTTAAATTTAAATATAATGAATGCATCATTCAAAATATTCAACGAGCCGATATTTTATTAGAGATATACGATAGAAACATACTAATAACCTCAATAATTATGAAATAGTGACATGAACAATTAATACGTTTCGAATTCCGGAAAAATACAACTATAGTAACATATCTGAGACAATAGCATTTTCATAAAAGTTTCGATCGCTGCAATTATCAATTCTTTCGAGCGCCAAGTGAATACACACGCTGTTTTACCCTGCGGCCACTGTCTTTGGTTATTTCCAGGGTGTTCGGAACGAAATATAGAAATGTTGTGTATTTAGAAAAGTAATACGCTTAGTGAAAAATCCGTACGTAATATCTACAATTTACACCAAATCTGATGACGTTTATTGAAATTATTTGACATCGAAGCAAATATCGATCGATTTTACCAAAAGCTCACATAGAAGAAGCACAGAACGCGACCTCCTACACGTATTTTGTTAAAATTTTAAAGTACATGTACTACATGCTTGCAATCTATACGAAGCTTTGGTATTAAACGAACATTGATGTTAACGACAGAGGTACCTAGTGTGTGTTTGTGTTCTTTTTTTATGTTTACGACATGAAATTGGACTGAAAACGGCCTCGAAAATGTAACGTTCACAATAAGTTGTCATAAAATTTAAGTTGTACTAAAGAGAGTGTCGATTTTTTTTATTAGACGGCCATTTAGGATTCGATACGTTTAGGGCCGAGTCGTTTTCAGACCAGACAATTAATCTTTATTGATCTGCTAAGCAAACGTGTCTGGTTTGCTGAGCTTCATTCATGTGCTGATTCACTCGACTGTAAGTTATTTATTTATCGATGATTTCTCAGAGAGTAATGTGTGTGCAGGTTAAGTAAATCGATCTAATCGATACGCGTCATTAATTTATTCGTGTTGTAAAACCATCATCATCGTCATTGTCGATAGCGAATATTTATAAATCGAAACAGAATGCACTGTTGCGATTACAACAATCCAACGGTGCCAGTCTTCGACGTGCAACCGACTCGCGACAGATCGAATTCGACAGACGGTCGAGCGACCTACGTCTTACTGCTACTTTTCGCAACTTTGGACGGAATGAGGCAAATATATCCGGCGTTAACGTCGCAACCGCTTACCAGCAGGTTCATGAGAACACTATCGCTCGGTTGCGGTAACGTGTTTCCTGACGTGCCGCCCCTTTTCTCGTGTCGACCGCTGGTCGACCAGTCCGTTCGACCTTTCGAACGCGGCTTCTGTGTCGTCGTTGTCGACATCAGCTGATGCAGTAGTTCACTCGACAGTTTCTCTTTTGGTTCACTCGTGCGACTCCGTTTACTCGACGTGTCGTACGTGGAACACCCGTTCGAACCCGAGTTGGTTCCACTGTTGACGCGTTTCGGCGCACGTTCTGTCGACGTCTGTGATGTAGTGCACGTCTGCAACTTCTTGACGTTTGGACTGTTGTTCTTGACGTTTGTCGCTGTAATGTTATTGTTACTCGTCGTTGAGTTATTGTTATTATTATTAAGATTGATTATGTTATTCGGTATCGATATTTGAGGCGGAGATTTGTTATTGTTCAATCTGTTTTTCGTTTGAACCGATGTCCATTGATCATGTGTGGCTAAAAGCAAATACAACATTTTAATAAACATAATATATCATCTCGTACAATGTAATAAAATCGACACTGTTCAATGATTTTCAGAATCGCACAAAATTACATTTTTATGAAATGAAAAACATTGTTCTATATGTGTATCAGATCAATTTTTATTCTACTACGAAAATGCATTACATTAAAATTCAAAGAAAAACATATATATATTTCAGGTCAAATGCTTTTTGCGTTTGCCCTTCTGGATAGTCTGTCTGAATATCTGTTCTTCACTACTAGTTTTGGATTTATTTACTCTTTTACAACATCAATTCAAAACTGCACACATAAATGAGTACTCAATCAACTCACGTGCATTCTTAGAGTGATAATTAACGGAAGTAACAAATTTACGTATGTCTACATACTAAACAGAATAATGTTTTGTTTCCATTTGCCAAGTTTATGTTGTCCTCGGTCCAAGTTAGGATTGTGTTTTTTTTTTTTTTTTGATCTCAAGTAGAAGACAAAATATGTACTGAGAATTAGTAAAGAGAGATAAAAACTAACATCTTATAGTATAAGTAATAAAAACGACACATTGTTGTAAATCAGTCGATAAATAACGTTACATAATATTATTTATGTGTACGCGTTGAAATTTTTGCTGTGTGAGCGAGTAAGGATGACACGTGATATTCGATCAATTGTTGACGCATGAAAATTATGTTTACGTCAAATATAGTCCATGGAAATAAACGAGATCGCTTAAAAATATTTAGTTATCTAATTCAAATATAAATAGATTCATGGTATAGGTTTGTAGGTGAAGGCCTTAAAGATATATACTTTTTCTTGTTGTGAATTATCTTTGTTATGCATTGATCGATCTGACGATATAAACTATTTTTTTATAGTTATACTGAACATTACATATGTTGTAAATAATTTCGATTATTTTACCTTTCGTATTCGAATAAATCTGATCGAGAACTTCATTCGGATCGACCAAACCTCCGCCATGATCATTTAATTTTGAAATATGTCTATTGTTATTCGATATGACACTCTGACAAAGCAATTGCGCCAAACTTGAATTCAATTCTGACTTATTAATCATCATGCCGCCACCTTTAGATAATTTGTCTTCAGGTAACGCACCCCACATTAGATCTTCTGATGTTAATAGCGGTAAATCGTCACCGACATTCATTGGTATATAAGGCGCTTTGTTCGACAGGTCGTTCTCTTCTTCAGACTCCATTTGTAAAGACATTAATGTCGATATATGATCATCATCCCCGAGTGAATCTCCAGGACTACACAATGACGGCATGCTACATCCACCAGGGCTCTACAATACAAAAAGTTAAATTAAAAAAATATTTTACTTGTTAAGAATTTCGTTAATGGCTCAAAAAGTGTGAAAAAATAATTACTTTTGTTATGCCTGGTGAAAGGAGGAGTCCAGACGACGGTGAAGCTGTGTTACTATTACTGCCAGTAAAATCAGGCGATGAAAGGTCGTATTCATCCCTGTATGCCATAAACGGATCTCCGCAACCAGTTACAGAATCTGAAGCACTACATGGAGACTCAGCGCCATCAGATCCGAGCGCACAACGAAGATCATCGGTCAGTAATAAAGAACAGTAACCGCCCGCTTCAACATCGCCTGATGCCATTATTAGTTCATCGAACATGTCGTCTGTCAAGAAATTTTCTGCGAGCGGCACGCATACATCGCCAGCTGTTGGGGCCAAATGTGTAAGATCGTCCGGTTCATCTTTTAAGACTGTAACAAGAAGAAAATATTTTATGTAATATTTCTGCGGCAATTATAATCATAAATATACTTTCATAAATGGATATTCACTCCTTAAAACCTACACAAGCACTTTTTTTGGGACTGGTTATTTTTATTTTGGTGTAGCTTGTAACAAGTGAAAATTCATTTATGAACTATATTAGTTTCATTAAAAATCCTAGAAATAAATGTAATTTCGTTGCTTAATTTTGTCTAAAAAAATACTAAAATCTATTACATAAACTCGATTTTCCTAATCCTATATTACATTGATCAAGAACAAATTAATAAAAGAAATCATGTTTTTCTTTTAAATATATAGAAGACTAACTGAGACTTGACTCGATTTATAATCTATAAATATACCAGAACGCTTTTTATGTTAAATTATTTATACTAATCGTCTGCTTTCTATCTTTAATTTCTTAGCAGTTGAGATTTAAAAACACTGATTATTTTCGCACAGATGGACTTAAACTGATAATACAATAGATTAAATTCAAAAATTCTTTTTACATAATGAACATATTTTTTTTACGACTCGTGTATATTCTGAACAAAAACGTTTTTTTATAAATCATGAAATAAAATAATCTAACAAGTTAATGAATCGAAAAACATCTTTGTTCAATTGTTCTTAATTTATAATTAAATATATTCAGGAGTGCTCATTTTTAAAACTCATGACTCATATGACAACCATTATAGATTTATAGACTGATAATTATTACAAAAATATTATGTTTAATCCTCATTTAACAACATGTTTCAATTGTGGATTTGTTTCATATTATTAATAAGGTTATTTAAATATTATATGCAACAGAATATTTACAATTCGTATATTTTTTTATCACACAGTTACAAACTTTGTAAATTTTGATCTCAAATTATAATTCTTTGTTTTTAAATCATATGATTCTGTTGATGCGTTGACAGTCTTTTCGTTTTTTCTCAATCTGTCAAGTTTCTGTTTTCCATTACTAGTTCCGGTACGTTTTACATCTTCAATTAGATAAAGATTTCAAATAACTGCATCTATTTAAAATCTATTTGAAGAAAAAAACATGTGCCGAAACTAATAACAGAAAACACACACTCAAGTAATCCAAATGAATGAAGACAATTAAGGCACCGTATTTTTCTTATATCTATCTCAACAAAATCTATAAAATTTCCTCAAATCTATCCCTAAAAAAATCTATGAACTGTACATTAATTTGTAATCAAAAAGCAGATACGATTTTTTAAACTAATAATTTTTTACATACAAACTCTTTAGTTGTATTCAAAATAATATTGAATAAACTATGGGAGCATTAATGGAAATATCTGGTAAGCTTGTAAGAAATATTATTTCTCTATCTTGACAATAATAATAAACTAGGAAAAAATATACAAGAACACTCAAATTACTATTATTAAATATTTACATAATCGATGTAACGAAACAGTATTTGAAATCAATCAATCAAAGGTAAAAACATGATTGCTCCTCACATTTCCGGTATAAAAACGTGAATGTATGATTGACTAAGTTTAATTGCGAGGATATTAGTTCTATTTTAAACAAAATGCAACTAAAAAATTAATTCGATCAGAAATTGAGATTAAATAATTATACATTACAAGCATTTCAAAAAGCTTATATGTTTTAGCAAAGAGAAAGGTCAGTGAGTGCGTGTAAATAATAAATTATGGCGGAATGTCATCGTGTTATCTGAAAACGAACTGATTTTTGTCCTGAACATAACATATTATACTGACGTCACTGATAAAACATTTCGTAATGTTTATATTCTCGTTTAAAACAAATTGTAACCTTTTTTTATATAAGATTGTTGTCTTCTTGTCTGTACAACGATAAGAGTTTGTCTAAAGGTATTTATACAAGTTCATCATTTTCGCAAAACAAAAATTATATTTCATGACCTTTATATATATATATATATATATATATATATATATATATATATATATATATAAAACTTCAAGAGATTAAAAGTACTATTATACAAAAATATTATAAAACTGTTTTCATCACAACAAACAGTAGTAAAATGTATCGTTTGCTTTTTACTTTTGAAATAACAAAATTATTACAAAATATAATATAGAATATAATGATAGGTGTTCAGAATTCAAAAATAACATCATTTCGCGAAGTACATGATGTAATTATAAAACAACACAATGGTATATGAATTTTAATAAAATACAATGAAACACTTCAAGGATTTCATCAAGTGTTTGTAATTTATTTAAAAATAAATACAATGTTTTTGTATTAACGTAATGAATTGTTTCTAATGAGCAACGGTTCAGAAATTTACTTTGAATATATGATGAAAAAAAAACATACAGCTTTTTGTTTTTCTTGATTATTTGCCTAAGTTGAATAAAATTTTATACCACGAAGTATTTCTGGTGCTATGGCAAAATTCGTTTTCATAAATTAATGTTTCATTCACCTCTCAAATCATATAATTTTTTCTGATCAAAAATGTTTAGTAAATGACTATTGATCCTTTTTTTGTACTGCGTATGGGCATTTCGACAGTGACGCCATCATTATCAAAGACACAACAATACAGAAAAATCTTTCACTATACTTTCTACTTATGATAAATTTGTGTGAAATTTGATATTTCAATCAATAAATTATTATATACACAAAAAACCGAACTATAAAATTATAAAAGTGTGTATGAAAAAAAAATTGTAAATTTAATTTATAGGATATTTAGAAAAAAAATGTACAAATATACAATTACAAACTGAAAGGATGAAATGATATTAATTTAAGAACATATATTTGAAATTTTGGAATTAAATTAATATAAACAAAACGAGTATCATAAAATTCAAATATAGCCTTAAATGTGATGTTTATATTCTGTACGGGCAATCTGGTACATTTTGTTCGATGAATACATATTGCTTTATTACTACAAGACTTGTATTCTGATACTTATTGAATAAAAATATTTTTTTATCTTTATAGCATCAATGTCACTACGTTGAACAATGTCTACTTGCTTATTACGTCTGCTTTGAAAAAACAATAACCGAACAAAATGTACCTTGTGTACTTTTAACATTTTCTCGGTGGAAGAGGTATTTTCAAAAATAAAATGAATTTACCGATTCCATTAAGCAATATATTCCCAACTCTTTTCTTAAAACTTCAAACAATCTTTGAAACAGTTTCTGATTATTCACAGTTGAATAATTTTACCATACATTCAAAAATAGTTAATATTTATTTAATTAATTGAGTTTTTTCTGTACATTACAGCTAAAGATCCACAAATAGCCACTAAAATGAGCACAAATCTTTATCAAAATGACAGTAATCAATATTGCAGCAGTACTTGGTTAACGCGGTATTTCAATAACTTGGTTTTGATATAATTGGTAATTTTACTTCCTATGAACCTCGGATAAAGCGAAAGACAAATGATTATTACTCACATTCAATGGAGAAGGATGAAAGGACATGATTAAATATGATGCTCGTGAATTAATAAATAAAGCACAGGATTTAAAACATGAAGAATTGATTTAGTTCAAAAACTGAATCTGATCAAAATACTAGCAAAAAAAGACAATGAAGACTTGGAGATCTGAAACCTTACAAGAAGGTTTAAACTTGGTTATAATGTTATAATCTTTTTAACAAACAATCTGTCAATTGAGAGATTAAAAATTTTAAGAAACGGTTTGAAATTAGTTTGTAATCTTATAACAAACCAAAAAAAAATTGCTGGAAAAGAGCAAGCAAAAAGTATTTTAACTGATAGTTTTTGGCAGTTAAAGCAGCTGAAGAATTGGAAAAATCAAAAAAATAGGATTCTATCAAATTACGAAAAGTATGTCGAATAAATTTCATCAGATGAAGTTGTCCATTCAATGACAAGTTCAAACTTTCGATGAAATATGATTTTTGAAGAAAGTGATAATGATTAAAATTAATTTAACAAGTTCTTTTCTATAACTACATGATGAAATGAAGTTTGTTCATTTTATTTTTGAATAGTGTATTTTTTAATTCTATCTTAAAATAGATTTGATGTTTTAATTGATTTGTTCAAATTGATTTGAAGTAAATAATAAAATGTTTTTCTTTCTATATTTATACACGTTTTTATACACATACTAACGAATATATTTCATACTGAAAAGTATCAATAATAAACTAATTTTTGATGAAGATCATCAGACAAAATTAGAAGAAATATATTTTACAATTTAAGCAGTAAAAATATATGCCAAAAATACATATAATTTTAAAAATTACAATTTTTTCAAAGTATATAATTGAGTAGGAAGATCCATTTTGAAAAATGGTATTATATATATATATATAATACCTGAGAGAATATTAAATGTTGTAAAGAACATTGAAAGAGAAATATTCTGAAATTTCTTTTTAACTCACGTGTAGAAATTCTCTAGAAATAGAAGTGAATTATTTCAACGACAAAATGGTGTTGCCTGGCTACAACAAAGCATGTTCAAGCACGTCAGTTTGAGTTAAGATGTCAAGTGGAGAAATGTGTTCATCCATTTCGCAAAGCATTATTATTAAATTTGTTTATAATGAAAGCTGTAGGAGTGACTATAATTCGACGTTAGATGAAACAATAAAAATATTCTGTTATAAAATTTATATACCGAAATTGACGTTAAGAATTTTTATTGATACTAACAATTAATTCTAAAATATTTATAATATACTGAACTCAGAATTAGAGTATCCGCGTTTCAACATTTCATAAATCACTCGAATTCAAAGAAAATATTTTTTTATCAATAGTCTATTTAAAAAATATCTACAAATGATTGTATTACTGTATATAAAATATTATAATTGATGTAATTCTATAATTGGTAAACAATTAAAATATATAACTTTCTTTAATTTATTAGCATAATTTATATACCAAATGAAATATATTGGTTGTTTATTTTTGTTCAAAAATCCTATTAACTTTTTTTATAATCTTACTATTTTTTTCAATAAAAATTAATCTTAAAAAAGAAGCCAAATACTATATAAATATACCCAAACTGTATATAAATATTTATTCTCTTGAAGTAAAATAATTATATCATCGGCTTTCGGACAGAAATAAACTCTTAATACAAAATTTTATAATATGATTTTTGCTTCCAAATGAAAACGATGGTTAGTAAAATGTAAGTGATGTACAAAGAACTTAGTGAGTGCTGTCGAGAAATAAAACATCTTTTCTTTTTATGATAAAATATATAAAGCCAAAATTAAAATTAGTGTCTTGTCTAATAACCAAAAATATGGTGAACTCAATCATAAATAATATATAAATTAAAAAAACCCTAATTTTTATATAAAAGGTTTACAGATGAAAATACACACCATATGCATAAGAGTAAAAAAATACATACCAAAAATGATAAAATTGACACTATATGTACAGGTATTAGAAGTAAAAATAGAAAAAATACACCTAGTAAACAAATTTAAACATATTTATCCTGTGGAGTATTCAACTCTGATTAATTTATGTAGAATATACACATAACTGTAGAAAAAATTATAAAATGTGAATAATACATAAATCAAACTATTGGCAATTAATTCATATTCTGAACTAATACTGTTAACTAATATAATTTTATGTTTTTCGGTTTGATTTTTCTTATTTAGATTTATACACTAGTAATAAATAAGAAAGTTGTTTTTATGGAACTATTTATAGATTTGTTTACAAGAAAACTGACACAAAACAGTAATGAAAATGAAATGAACAGACAATTTTCCTCAAACGAATTTCAGTATTTAGACTAATTTAATTTATGATTTTTTTTTATATTTAAGCATACTTATCTATATATGACAATTAAACCTATTTTTATAATTTGTTGACGCATTATTCTGATAGTCTTTGTTCTTTTAGATCACCTGAGTGTTTGTATTCCACTACTACTTTCAGCACATATGAGATCATCAGGTAAATATTAAGGACAGTTTCTAATATCTATCTGAAGATGATATACGTGCCGAAACTCATAGATAACAGACACTCAGATGATTCAGAACGAATACCATCAGGACAAATACAAATACTTTTTTCTGCTTAAACGAAACTATTATGAATGTAAACTGGTTTATCACTTTTTCTACACATACTAAATTTTGCACTGAAAAAATATTTATAGAAATAAATCTACTGAACGTACAGAGATACAGAATGATATATAAAAACATATTATTCTCAGAATTTTAAGGCGTGTAAGTTCAAATATTTTAATTATCTACGTTTAATATAAAAAAATTCTGCTATGTTTTAATATAAAAATGAACGAAAAATCGAACATCTGGTTCACTTATATTTATAAATAATGTTAAAGTAATATTTATACTGTCATTTAAATTAATAATTGTATATTTTTCTATATGTGAATAAAAGAATACTTGAAAATACTATTAAAAATACATTATGTCAACATTAATTGTTTATTTTATATAAAATGTGTTTGAAGAACATTTTATAGACATTTTTAATAACTATGACATTACGTTATTTAATATTCATATGTGCAATAAAATAAAATATGAAACAAGATAACCATGACACATGTCATATGGCGTGAGTTGGATTGACCAAATATAAATTAAAAATAATAGGATTGAAAACTAAAATTATATTTATAGCATGTTAAATGTCGAACGAATTTCGTATCTATTTCCGTTTATACTGAAGTGAACGTTTAATTATAAAAAATATATCACGACAATATATTCTATAAACGAAGAAAGTAGTAGTGTCATTCGTAAACATATTAAAATCAATGGATTTGAAAAAAAACATACACTTGATTTAATACCAAAATGAAGATTCTAATCTTGTATTGATGTTCAGAAAAAGGCTCGGCGACAAAATGAAAAGGAAGGATGAGTAAAGTCAGACAATTATGTTTCTAAAAAGAATGGCAAGGCTATGAAAATGTTGACGTCATCATCAAAATGCGTATAAGTAAGAACTAAAAATGATTAATAACCATTTCTTGAACATTAAAGAACAAAAAATTGTTTGTTATTTATAGTTTGAGAGAAAAATCATTTGCGAAAAAGTACATTTATCTACAGTATGGGAATTATAATATGAGTGAATAGTCATATCTACCTCAACACATTTATTTCAGTAATTAATACTAAAATTAAAATATTCAAGTATGAAATATTTCATTTATTATTCCCCACATAATCATCGCAATGTTAATTATACTAACAGTATTACAAGTACAATTGTTTACCAGATGTAAGTATTTTTAATTAAGTTTAGTAGCGCCAGTCACCAGAGCACCTTGCGGCGCCATACAATTTACAAGTACCAGACACTGGAGGCCTCCGCGGCATTCAAAAAAAGAATCAATAAAAGCTAATGAATAAATGATTCGTTTTAAGTAAAATAACCTTTAGTGAATCCATAAACAAAACATCTTATGTGATTAAAGTTAATCACACCCAAAACTACTTATGATTGTAAAATTTCAAATATATGACCTGCACGCATATATTATACGATCTTTAATTTTCATTATGGAATTCAGATCACGCACGAAATATATTTTCTATTGTCAGACAATCGAGCCGGTGTGCTATCTAGTCCACAAATAATTAAAAGCTAGTGATCGCCGCCGAATAGGACGGCGACATTCGTGTATTTATCATCGAAAATGACCTTAAATTATTGTGTGTGTAGGCATATATATACACACAAATACATAGATCTAAGTATTAAACGAACTTTGTTTGCAAAGCTATATACTTGAATTGATTATTACATTTTTATCACCGTATAAATACACCGTTAGTTCACATGATATACCCATGAACTGTACATCTTTTTCAGTGACACTAAAAATAGTGTTATAGATTTTTTTGGAAAGTTTTTTTTAAGGAATTCATATTCAATTATTTCAATTATCATCCATGAAACTTGTTATGCATTTCAAAATATTTTTAATCTGCTAAAAATATAATCTTGTAAGAAAAAATAGAAAATAATAAAACAATTCAAATTAACACAACTCTGTAAATTGTGTTCAGTTGTGATTAATATTTTATTGAATAAAATACTTTCTTAATTTCAGAATTATGAATTAATCATCTCTACAAATTAAAATAAATTTTAATCTTGCAATTAATAAAATAGGATATAGCAGATGTGTATGCATACACACAGTACATGTTTGAGTATGTATAGACAACGTTCATTTAATTTAAAATCCAAAAAAATGTATAAATAGTTGAATAAATAAATACTTTATATTCATTTACAAAATGCTCTCTTAATTTTGTTTTTAGAATTTGTATAAAGCGTATAAGTCAATTTAATAAACAAAACATTCAAAACCATTTTTCTTTTTTTGAAATGATACTGACCAAGATTTATACTTCCTTACTAGACATATCAATCAAACATTATCTTTTATATTTACATATTTATCTCTATAATTTAACAACAGATTCATTTATATCAGATGTTTCTTCATTAGAGGAAGGCAGCCTTTAAAAATCTGTAATATGTAGTTTTATTTTATGTGACAGACGCTATTTCGGTGTGTAGACTTTTTCAATGTGTCAGGTATGAAATTTGTGAAGTATCTCATAAAAAAGAAATGAAGTGTCCTTGCCGAAAAAGGAAACAATGGTGAAAATGTACGAAAAAGGTTATTCTTGAAGAAAAATTGCGTATATTTTGGTAAAATCTAGATTTACTGTTGAGTCATTTTACAATATCAAAATATAAAACGTGTTAAAAGAAAACAGAAACAGGAAGATCCAATGTTAAATAATGTGGAAAAATATCGATTTTTATATCTTAAAATTAAAATACTAGTGTAAGAAATATGATGTATAAATTTAATGAATTTCAAAAAGAGTAAATTTGCTATTAAGACATAATTAGAAGAAAATGCTTACATAGACATTTAAATAATATAAATAAGGAATTTAGTACATAAAAAAGGACTTGGTTTAAAAAAAATTAAATTATCAGATTTTACCAGACATATTTTTGGTTATGAAATTAAATGTATTTTTTGATTTTCATGGCAGAAAACATCAACAGGAAGAAAACTGAATTAAGAATTAAAAAAAAGTCAATTGCTTTGTGCGAATTACAGAGGAAGTTACATGCAATTTTGTTCCTTTTAAGACCGATCGTAACATTTAAGTTAATTCTAAACTGTTTTCAGTTAGATTTTTTGAGTTGAAAATCTATCTGAAGATGAACTATTACATTTTTATTATTAAATTATAAATTTATTATAATAAAATTCTATTAAACTACACTATTATCTTTTTATATTTTAAGAAAAACAGTAAAGTGTGCAAAATCCTTTATAATTCCAGATTTAATTCATAAAGAATTTCTAACTTATAACACAAAACACTTGTAATAATATTTTTAGTTAGAATAAACTTTGAACGGTTTTCTAAAATGGTTGAAATTTTTTATGAATGATTATACACTTTTTTAATTATTAAAAGTGTATATATATATATATATGTTACAATATGTAATTTCTTGGAATTAATATTATTACATGCCATCGTTTCATGCAGTTAATTGCTAGCACATCCGTGACATAACTTCAAATATTCACAAACTCAAGAGTGAACAACACAATTTTTTTTCAATACAAAAATTAATAAAAAAAAGAATTTGTTTCCCTCGAAATTAATGTTTTATAGGTCTTAGAAATTTGAAAAAAAAAACAGTTGTGTAGTAACAAAGATTAACTTATTGTAATAAAATATGGGTACAGTATGTTGTCTTTATTACTTTTAACTTCAAAATAAAACGACTGTAATTAAACAAAATACATGTCAATTAACCTGATTCATTAAATCAAAATGAAAAAGAAAACTAAGGATGGCTTATTTAATTACACAGATTTTAAATGAAAACAACTGATTAGAAAAGAATTATTAAAAGTTTAAGTAGAAAACAAATTTTGTTTACTGTTTTTTAATTATAAAAGATATGACACAAATAGATATAAAATGCTCAAAATGGTAATTACTTAGAATTTTTGATGGACTGGAGCGATGTTCGTTATAATATGGTTTCTAAACTCATTTTTTTGTGAAACAAAAGTTAAAACATTTATAATTTAATAAAAAAAGTATCATAAATTTTCTAATACAACTCATTAACAGACAATTGAACAAGATTGTACGTCAGACTATAAGACAAAAATTGCATAAAAATGGGTTTGAAAAAATTCCAAGCTTATTAAAGAGAAATATTTGCTTTCTCCAAAAATCTGATTTTAATTTATTGGATTATGAACACTATTAAGTTAGGGGAATTAATGGTTTGATTTAAAAACATTCCAATATCAACACAAAATATCTTATTTTCACAAATTAATTTCCTTTCATCTTATAAACCATAAAAAAAATTCTGATCAAAAATATTCAATAAATAATTATTAGTGATATAAGATTTTTATGTACCTTAGCATTTTGAGAAACATGTCCACATTAAAATAAGCATAAAGCAACAATCTGATTGATAATAAGAAGATTTGTGACTTATGGAATGAGAAAAAAAATATTTTCGAAAGTGAATTAAGCAACAGATCTAAGTCTTTTCGGCAGTATTCGAGTAATTTAATGGATGACACTCATGCTTTAACAGAAACATTATTTGATCGATTGAAGGTTTGTATGAAGTGAAACTGAAGACAAAACGACTGTTTCTAAGTGTAGTATTTAGTGATAAAATAATATAATATTGAAAAATATTTTGTCTTCTGAACATCTACATCCGAAATTACATCATTTGTCAACACTTATCACGAAAGATTATATTTTTTTCAAGAGATAATCTGTACAAGATCTGGTAGTAAGTAAAACAGTCCTACTTAGCGAAAGGAAGACATATCTTAAGATGTATCTATGATATAGATGTATATATAATTACATTGTCTATGTATTTTTATTTAATATAGTATTATGTACGTTACTGCAACAAATAAAAATCATACCCATGTTAATAAATTCTACAATCTATCCTCCACCGCCCTGGCCATTGACTTTATTTTACATATCAAATATTAATCGTAACTAAATGAGATATATACTTTATAGAGAACACTTATTTTCATCAGTGTTTTTTACACTGTATTTTATTCAATCTTTATAGTTTAGAGGTTTATTTCAGGATCGTCTATATACAAATTCGTTCAATCATACACAAAATATACACTTATTTCTTTCTCGCTCATGTTCATCTGTAAATACATACTAAATACAACATTGGGTCGGATAAATAAATCCAAGCGAAGCGTGACACAATAGTTCAATTGAATATACCACGCTAATTGGTATCGCTAACAATAGAATAGTGGCTGCGTTATACAGCAGATGTCATAATAAAATTTCATGCGATGTCGTTGATGCTTAGGCGACGACACAGCATCACGATCATCACAATCAGTCAAAAGAGTTGAATTCTGCGCGCACGACATCAAGGTCGTCCGAATTTCGTATTCTGTATAAACATCACTGATTGTACACCGTCGTTAAACTCTTATTCCACACAATATAATCGCAAATAATCAAGTAATGCAATTAAGCAATGTACAGTTGTTATTTGGTGTCGCATATCTACGTGCTGTTTTCAATCATACAGAATTTAGCACAAAAATTCATTGCGGTATTTGCGTTTCCGTTGTTGAGGTTACTGAACAAACACGTCCACCAGACAGGCCGTAATTAAAGCCATTGTACTATTAATTTTTGCAACATGTAACAGATACTGCGGATATTTTGATTAATCGAGAATTACATTATGCAAATAGGCGACTTCGCGAATGTACAACCTACTGAAAATCATTGAATGTTTTACATATAGATATAATATATGAACACTTGTGGATAGAGAATGAATTCGGGTTGTCAATTATAATTGATTTGAAAGCAAGTAATATTATTTCAACGACTATTTTGAGAATAAATAACTAAACAAGTTGTGCAATGGTACAAAGTCGAAATGGTTTTAAACAATCTAAATATAAGCGAAAGTAAATATTTGATAAGTAAATAGACAGTAATTAATTTGTACATGATTTGCTTCGATTCTAATTAAATGAATAGTGTAAATTTATCAACTTATAAGCACAACTCTATAAAATTAGCTAAAATAATATGCTATCGAATATTATTAATCTTATGAAAATTCATTTTCAATTCAATTTCATTTTCATCACAACAATAATAACAAACTGTTTTTTTTTTTCGAATTTGAAGTATATTCGCAATTGTAAGTAATTAAAATGTAATACTCGAGTAAAACCAATTTTTTTAAATGAATTTTGCATTAATACTGATATTATTAACTCTAAATTATGTACTTGACATTCAGCGTTTTCAAAGCAGTTTTTTTTAAATGTATTTACATTAATAAATGGTTTAAATCTTACTATTAACATTCTAATCTAACTAAATACCTCTAATACAGCATTAAACTCCTTAAGTATACACCTAGCTAGGAAAAGGAATTTATATTTATTTATTTATTTATTCATTTATATATATATATATATATATATATATATATATATATATATATATATATATAATAGTACTTAACCACACAACATTAAAAGGTTTAAAAAAATAAGCTAATGCCATTTTTATATAGACATATCAGTCACACACACACACACGCACACACATATATATATAACGTTGCTATACATCTGACAATTATATCGACATAATGAGTTTTAAAAAATAGGTTTATTGTTTTCGGTTGAATGTACAGACTTATAATTGAGAAGTGGGCGAGCGCAGCGAGCTCGGGGGTTGGAGAGCGAAACGAGCAGGAAAAGCCCCCTAGTGTGTGTGTGTGTATATGTGTTATATATATATATATATATATATATATATATATATATATATATATATATAGATATAGATGTGTGCGTGTGTGTGTGTCTGTAACCATATTTGGTATTTTGAAAACTTAATTTATGTATAACTGAGTTAAAAATTTTTTTCAGTCATCAATATTTTTCATCAATTCAAAATGGTTCTTGTTATTTAGGATTTTAGGGCGCTTCGACAGCTAAGGTGATACTAAATGGTTATAAATGTAATGATTAACTGTTATGTAGTGATATGAAAATTAAAATCGTTATAATGAGTTTGTTTTAGAAGAAAAGATTTTAGTGATTATTTTTTATAAGATTAAATAATATGTAATTATCCTAAAGTATTCTACAACAATATATGTCTTATAAGAATACTAGAATTTTAAAGTTGAGATGTAACAATTTCTATTTATTAACGTAAATCGCAATAATAGTTAAATATGAGTCATGAGTGCAAACTAATTACTTAAGTTGTTAACTGTATATAATGTTCGATGACCGCGATGTAAATGTTAAATTCATAATGTTTTCTGTCAGTTTGTTTAGATTCTTTTTATATTCAATAAATCGAAAGAGTACTGTGCTGAAAAAATATCATAGAATTCCTATTTCATTGTTTTATCGACATTAATTCGATGGATATAAAATAAATTGATAGAAAGTATTATAATCTGAATGATTTTGTACTTACTGGTGAAGCCGGGCTCTTCATCAGAGAACATCAAAAATCCTTTGTTCATTTCTTCCGTTCGTGGTGCAAATATTTTCGAAGTGGCCGTTTGCGGTCCACCCTCGCTCTCCACACCGGAACTAACAACAATCTTTGTTTCTGATTTCGGTACAATGATTTCAGTGTTACTCACAGCAATATCGCTAGTGTTTTTAACTTTGTTTGCGTTTGTGCCGTGTCTCTGTTTATTTGAACTGTTTTTGATGTGTTTAATATTTTTATCTTCGCAATCGATAATATCGCTACAGCAGCTACCGTCGTTGTCGTTCTCGCCTCCGACAATACTGTTCTTGTCTTCAAAATCTGCGATGGTCGTCGGTTTTGTATCATATACAATGTCGTCTTCCTTGCAGTTATCGTTGATGTCGATAGACGGAGGCGATACAATTATCGGCGCGTTCGCTTTCACTGAAGACAGTTGCGCGAGTGAGTATACCTCATCTTGCGATTCGATTCCACTGAAACAATGTTACCTTATGCAACTACAGAGGCGACTCTTTCAGTCGTCGGTGTATTTATCACGTGGTGGTTATTACAAATAAAATAACAAATCACGAAGTTGTTTCAGACGATCAATCTTTGCTAAACGATAAATCGAACAGAAAAATCAACAGAACAAACTGAAAAAAAAATAGGACACTACACGATCGATATACGAACTGACTTTTTAAAGCACTTGATCACTATAATTTTATCGGTTCGCGAAACACAGCAGCAACAAGCAGTAACGCGAACGACACTCCGAAACGCTTATTCCGAAGATATTCGACTGAGTAGCCGGTCGATTGAAGAAAATTGAAACAGCGCTTTGAATTAACGTCGACGGAATCGCCGACACAATTTATTTTAATAAATTAATTGCGAGAACGTTGTTGTTCGTGTTGTCACGTACACTATTAATAGAAAATCGTAACGATTCTATACGAATTCGCGATTTTAAAACACGTATACAAAATTCATTTCATTTAAACGTACCGAAATAAATAATTTAATTAAAATATTATTTAATGCACGAAACAGTCACTTCTATTTATTTACTTATTTTACATGAGTTCAATTGTCACGATTAGAATTTCGGTGGAATAGGAAAACATGAAAATGATCAAGAAACTGAGATGGAAAACGAAACACGTGATGTCAGAATCGTAACACAACAGCCAAACAGGCTGCAAAATAAATAGGTATTCAGAACGACAATGATAATACACTACCAAAGTTTATTTTCAAATTTACAGTTTGGCATTGAACAAGTCTGCACTAGTATTTCATTTGCAATCGATTTGTTTGTTCATCACAACTATTATTATTTTTACGTTTTTTTTTTCTTTTTCACAAACACTATTATATGTTTTTTATTATTATTATTGTCAGTATTTAATTATTCATGATCTCGAGGCGACTTTTTTTCTTCGCATTAACATTTAACATTTAATAACGTTATATAATTCGTTTTCAATTGATATGTTAACTAGTTTATATCACTGGATATATTTAAAAAATCCTTTTCATCACATCAATTTTTACATTCATTTCAATCACAGTTGACCTAATTTATAAACAAAATATATATATATATATATATATATATATATATATATATATATATATATATATATATATATATATATATATATATATCTTTTCTTAATTGTGAAACAGTAATTCCAATGATTTAACATGAAATTTTAAGAATACTTTTTGATTTTTCAAATATAGTTAATTTATTTCAGTAACTAAAAATACATGTTGACTTTTCAAAACTTAAGCTGTTTTAATAAGTATAATACTTAATATACTTTTGTATTAGGTATTTAAATAAACAATTTCTGTAGACTATCAGTGATGATATACGCGATCATTTCTGTTTATCACTAAAAAGTCAAACATTGTCAGTCATTGCGGATTGCTATACGTTTATGAAGTGTATAAATAACATAACTAATATAATCATTATTTGGCACATTTCGTAGTACATATTATCAAAAATAATCAGTTAGTAAACGACACACACACACATCGTGGTAAGATATCAGTGTTTTAAACCAGGAACAACGAACCAATGATACTGGGTGTAGAAAGTGGCATGTAAAAGAATTTATAACGACACTCAGATAAATTCTAATTGAGTAGCTGTACATTGTTTAAAAAATGGAATTTTAAACTCCATATAAAACATTTAGTATCTAAGACGACAACAAACAGCTGACTGATTCAGTACCTTTGTATATATTTTTTTGTCAATTGGTTTTTATTTCAAACAAGTCTGCATCCCATCATATGACTCTCTCTTCTTTTCTCTCTCTCTCTCTATGTATATATATATATATATATATAAATTGCTTTCTATTTAATCAAAAATACCAACTGAATAAATAAACTGTAATCGATTCCAGTCAAATAAATTGAAAGAGCAATCACCTCTTTAAAATTGCATCTTTGTCATAACATGCATATTCGCTCTCGAAATATTAAAGACAAAATAAGAAAAGAATTGAACAGACATATAAAAGTCAACAATAAGCAATAATTCTACAACACCCACTAAAAAATTTATGTTAAAATGGGTGGTGATGAAAATTTAAACTCAGGTTCGAATGTAACAAAGGCGAATGTCAGTCACACCTCTGACATTATTTTCTGGACAAACAGTCACGGAATGACATTTCTAAGATTTTACTATATCCTTTTTTTTCTAATTCGTTTGACCATTATTGTTAACTGAATAAATGTCCAAAGAAGTTTGATATTAATTAATGAAACATCACAAAAGAACATTATTATGTAATATTTTTTTATTCTCACATAGCAAGTAATCTACATTGAATATTTTAAATTCTATAACACATCATATTAAATAGATTTGCTTTTAATGTTCTACTAAACTGTTGTAAATTAAAGATTTAGTTACCTTATGTTATGAGATTATAAGCTTCACAATCAAAACGTGCATAAGTAACAATAAAAAAAATCAATTATCGAACATTTTAGACAGAAAAAAATGTGTTACTTGCAAAAAAATAAAAAATCGTTTATGAAAACGATTTTACTTTTTAAAATTCAAGCACATACAAATGTGATCCACAGTTAGAGAAACAAGCGGTTTTAAACTAAAATAAATTATATTATGTACTTTAAATTAACACCATTATTTAAATTATAAAAACGTGTTTTTAATTATTAATAAAAGCATATATATATATATATATATATATATATATATATATATATATATATAAATACATTTTCATATTACATACAAACTTGCTTGTACACATACATACAACATACATAAATCAATAGTGATGTACAATGTTCAAAGTAAATCATCAAATATACAATGAATGAATTGCAATAATCACTTTTGTTTTTCTTGCCTCAATACTACCAATTAATTGTTACAAACACCCACGCTCCCATTGAATTCATTAATTAAAATAAATAAAAACGTGCATATACATGTTTACATAATTAACTGCAATCAATTTAAAGAAATATTGTACTTAATTAGCAATTTTATAAAAGATTTGTTATTCGTTAATAAACTTAAAATCAATATTTGCAACATAGCAAGATATAAAATAGCATATATTAATAAATAAAGAAGTATAGATAGGAAATAATTTGGTTTATTTTTAAAATACCAGAGAAACTACACATTAACTCTGAGAAGTTGATAAAATATAAATTTTCTATTTTTTCTGATTATTTTCAACTGTACTTATTGTACTTTATAAATTATAAAATTAACGACAGTGAAAAAAGGCATTGTTTTAATATAAAAATTACATTATCCATTAATGTAAAATAATATTTAAAAAAAACGACTAAATAAAAGGATAATGTACTTCTTTTAAAGCTCAATTAATTGAATAAAAAAAATATAATGTGTTCTATAATCGTTTTACTAAAAATAATATTTATCAATTCAATATATTTTTCCCTTAGTGATCAACAAGTTTTATAACTTATTTATTGTTCATATTTCTACAGCTTTGAATAAACTCAAATAAATACAACTTGTTAATAATCAACTGTATTCTTGAAATAATAATAATGAAATAGAATTAAAGATGTTTCAGTTTTTCAAAGGATAACAGAACTGCAACTTTTTTATGTAAAAAAAGGAAAACAAGAAATATAATTTCAATGAAACATTACTTTTATTATAAAAAAAATCAATTTACTCCGGAAATTAAGTTATTAACCAAACATAAAAAATGAAAAGATTTAATCTATAATTGTTTAAGGCTTTTCAACGTATGAATGAATAATATATATATATATATATATATATATATATATATATATATATATATATATATATATATATATGTATATAAACAGTTTAATTTATACAGAAACGAAGTTAGTACGTGCATTACAAAATGAAAATTAGAACTGAATTAATAAAATTAATAAAGAATTTTCTGCAAATAAATCTATAAATTTTTAACTAAAAAAGGACGAAATGCTGATAATGATGTTCGTTTTATCCAATCAGAAACTGTTAAGAATTGACGAGCGAAATGAAGATCGATGTTTAAATTTAAATTAGTTTATAATTTCTTTTAAGTGGTCCATATAACAGTAGATCTGACGTGGCAACGGCAACAGCAGTACATGATGTCTCTTCGAAGCAAATTAAAGATTAATTACAGCAGCCGTATGCTCTATATTATCTGTACCAATTTTATGTCGCTTGTGTTTTAATAACAGTGCCAGGAATACAATTGGAGGCGACGATTTATAATTCTATTGCCGGAGATTTCTACGAATATTTAAATACCGCAATATAATTTACATTTTATATATATATATATATATATATATATATATATATATATATATACAGAGAGAGAGAGAGAAAGAGAATATTCATGTAAAATTAAGTATGTAGGGATATAAAAACCTGACAGTAAAATGAAAACTATTTTCTTCAAATAATGTCTACTCAATAAAAAATACATGTCCATTTATTTAAAAAAAAAAACACATTTTTCAATTATATTTTTATGTGAAACTTCAATGGATAAATGACATATTTTTTGTAAAAAAATGCTTTGTAAAAAATGTTGTAATTTATTTAACCCTAAGCGATTTCCAATCGTCGATAAATGAAATAAAAACAGTAAATTAGAAACTATCAAAATATAATCGAAAAAAATAAAAACCTCAATCATTTGAAAAAAATATAATTTTATCCGTAACTAGACCACTACATTAAATAATCTGCTGTCCTATATACCGTGAGTTCAATTTGAATCTAAGATGTGCCATATCTTCTGAGGAAGCAATTGTCTTGACTATACCGACTAAAGTAATTGTCATGACATTTTCACAGAAAATCCAAATTGTCAAAGGAGATTAGGTTATAACACAATGTTAATATAACTCTGTCCTAGAAATGAATTCTTGTTGTTTGTGATCTTAAAAACACATTGAAGGTATGATTCGAAATAAAATGTAGCCACTATACATATATATATATATATATATATATATATATATATATATATATATATATATATATATATATATATATGTATATATATATGCGTATATGTAGATGAAAATGTAAATTATGAAGTTTTATTTTTCAAAAATTCCAAGTCGTATTTTTCAAACACGTCGAATGATAATTCAATTCTGCGACCCTCGTCAGGAAAATATATAGCAACCATAGATGAAAGTTTTGACACATCTTATATTATTAACTCTTACCTAGACAAAAAGTTACTAGATTATACATATACATATATATATATATATATATATATATATATATATATATATATATATATACACATATACATATTTACTGTATCAATGAAAACGATAAATTAAGGACGAAACGGACGATGATATTTCAATGTTGATATTTTTCTTGAATTCGTTTAAAGCGTCGTCGACTGTCCCCCCGTCAATGTGTTTTCAAGAATCAATTTTCGCGTCGCTCCAACTCGGCACAGTTCAGAAGACTCACTTTCTCAACTGCATACTTTTCACAGTTATTTTTAGATACTCTTTTCTGAATCAGAAACACACTGAACTATTGTCTTTTAAATATCAACACCGTAACGTTATGTTATGCGTGCATTCGTATTTAATGAATACAAATGTTAGCATTTTAAAAGCAACAAATACACACAATAATATTGGATTTATTGTTGATTATATGCAATGAATAATCGAGAATTGTAATTTTTTAAAAATACTATTACTGATCATTAACTGTCTACATCGTTAATCCAGAGATACAGGATTTAAATCCTATGAAACGGATGACTTTTTTAGAAGGACAAATTGCAATAAAGGATTTTTTTATATTTCGTAATTTATATTTTTTTATTGTTTATCTACATTTTTCTATGCCTTACAAAATAAACATTTTTTTCGGTAATCAAATATGTTCAGTGAACTATAAACATAATTTTATCTAATAAATAAAATTCTCAAAGATGAAAAAATAAATATATTGCTTTATATATATATATATATATATATATATATATATATATATATATATATATATGTGGGTGTATATATATATATATATATATATATATACATATATAAATATATATATGTGTGTGTATATATATATATATATATATACACACACATATATGTTGTGTGTGTGTATGTATATAAACAGACAAGTTCAATACTCGAGCTAAACATTTCCAACTATTTGAAGATAAAAGTATTCAACCGATACATTCTATCAGTTTTAACATGTGGACGACATGCATGTGTTCTGAATGTCAAAACAATTTTCTAACTTCGGAAAACGAAAAAGAATGTGAAGAAAATGTATCGAATAAGAATAACCGAATCGAAAACGAGAAAAGAAATCGATATGAAAACAGATAGCAGTCACAATAACAGAATAAAAATAATTATAATTGTAGTTTGGCTATGCGGCTCTCAAATGACTTTCACGAACAAATTAACATCCTATACCATAAAAGTTTCTTTGATCAAATTAAAACACGAAAAAGTATAAAATTAGAAATAGAAAAGAGAAGACAGTAGAAATTATTGACATGAAAACATGTTATACGAAAAAGGATCAAAAAGAAACGAACAATCAGGTGAGATGAAGAATCAGGTGACAAGGACGATGGCTTCACGATCGAATTCAAATAAGAAATAGTCAGTATGCTTACTGCTAACATACATTATTATTATTGAATATTTTGAGTATAATTTTTCTTTAGATTTATAAGAATTAAAAAGCCATGTATAAAACATCCTGAAATACCGATAAGACCAAATTTCATTACTGTATGAAACAACATTTTTAACAATCACCTAAGAACAGTACCAAACGTTTGAATAAAACATCTGAATAACTATAAAAACGAATAGAAGAAAAATATAAGAACAGAAATATATAAATATATGAAAAAATAAAAGAATACATAAAAATGATTCAAATACATATATTTATCAAACAGTTAACTTGATTTAAAACAGTTATGCAAAGAATAAACTATTAAAAAATAAAGAAGAATTATTTTTAAAAGAATATAAATGAAACCTAAAAGAAATGAAATTCAACAGAGATAATATATATTTATTGGACATAAAAATGAACTTAAATTGATAAAAACATTGATAATTTTATAATTACTTTTCTTACAAAATACATAGTTCCATAATAAATATTATTTATTAATATTATAATTTCAAAAATATTTAATCACTAAGTCCTATACTAAAATCTCATATTTTACATCACAGATGAGGAACTACTGAATGGAAGAAGTTAGATATTAACATATATATATATATATATATATATATATATATATATATATATATATATATATATATATATATATTTAACAAAAAAATCTAACATATAGATCAACGTACTTTAAAATACATAAATTTTTTTTGCAACGAATTTGAATTGTAATATGAAAAAATCTTATAATATATTTACGATAAAAAATGTTTTCGAACATAATTCAAAACTACTACTTTACAAACACGGATCGTATGTATTTTCTATAGACGTTTTATTGAAAAATAAACATAAAGCATGTAAATAACTATTTTTTTTCGCCGAAAACAACAATTCGAATAGAGTATATGTTAAAATTGACATTTCGTATAGTAAAATGTCAACAGAGAAACACGTTTCTGGTTATACTAGTAAGATATTAAATACCGCAATGGAATACAGAGTGTAATATAATTATCACCTTTTTTCTGTTGTTCAATTAATTGATAATCGTGTAATATGTAGTACATACATATAATACATACATATTGCAAGACTATAATAAATTAAATGCCCTTGTCAGATAATGTAATTCTGTGTATTTTTTCATAATTTTCTGTTATAATTTATAACTGCATTATCAAGAATTAGATGTTTATCCATTAATATATATATATATATATATATATATATATATATATATATATATATATATATATATAATATGATCAGTTAAAAATATTTTATTTATATAGCAACTAAGTAACTAACCATAAATTAAAACTTGAAAAGAATTACTAGAAAAACCCATTTAGAAAATTAAAACGCGTATTATTACTGATATTTGACTGAATGATACGATAAACAATCTAAAATATGAATACTTAAAACTTCCCTTGTACAATATAAACAAATAAAACGAAGATTTTTAATTGAAACATAAAAAGATATAAAGAAAATGTACTTTCCTCAAATAATACATAGACCAACATTACAACAAACTGTTTTATATAAATTCAAACTCGTTCAAAAATTAAATGTAAACAATCACTCAATGTATTATTTTATAAACGAAAGATACTATCTAACAAATCAGATTCAAACACACGACTTATCGATCAGTAGTAGTCTACCATTCGACATTCTTGACAATGACCATATTTTTTTTAAGAAAAACCATATGTCAATCAAACATTTTTTTATCGAAAGAGGCAGTTATACTTGAAGA
The DNA here is from genome assembly GCA_034766995.1 of Acanthacorydalis orientalis. Taxonomy (NCBI): domain Eukaryota; kingdom Metazoa; phylum Arthropoda; class Insecta; order Megaloptera; family Corydalidae; genus Acanthacorydalis; species Acanthacorydalis orientalis. Next base: position 8,677,379 of record CM068318.1, on the reverse strand, counting down.
GCTTTTTAATAAAAAAAAAATCTCTGTTCACAAGATCAGGCTTCAACTTATAGCACATTATACAGAATGTCCAATATCTCAACATATTATTTATATATATATATATATATATATATATATATATATATCTTTTTCCATTCATCAAATTAAAATTTTATAGTCTATTGTTATTATTATAAGAGACTAATGTCATAATAACACTTCAATTAACATATGAGATGATCTCCTCACGTGTATGTTTTCTGTGTGTAGTATTTTCTAATATTAATTAATTATTGGCACTGTTGCCAATTTAATAATTAGTCGGGAGATAATTATAAATATAAAATGAGATGATAACTACAAATATAAATAAAATTATCACCACACTATCAGACCATAATTAAGTCAAGGACATTCGGTTATCGAAAAAAGCATTTTCTCTTTCTCTCTCTCATTTCAAACTGGATTCTAAATTTTAAAAAGTTACATACATAACCTTAAATTATATCTTTTCAATGACCAACTCCATAAATTACCATACTTTTAATGTTTTATTGTATTACAAGATAAATAGACATTTTTTCTTAAATACTGTGTAACTACAATTAACCTTAAAATGAATATACATATATATATATATATATATATATATATATATATATATATATATATATATATAAACCTAAACATAAATTGCTACTGAAGCCTAAGCCTAATTTTGAACAGAGGATAAAGGTGATTTTGTGAACGAATGTATAATTTTAAGGTTTTCCGGACTATTCAAAATGATACGTGGAAAATCTATATATTATAAATACTTACACTTATTTGGTAGAAAATGAATTCATAAAAATTAACTATAATTTATATATATATATATATATATATATATATAAATACGCAATTATTACAACACTACAAAAGGTAGCAGTAATGTTACACTTTTTACAATAATTCACTACATTTTAGACACAAGAATTCGAATTAAAATTTGTTTCATTTTCCAATTACAGTACAGTTGTTACGCATTCGAAACGAACACCAGCCTTTTTATTTATTGACATTACGATTCCATTCATATTCATTTTTTTCCTCTAAAATATACATTTTAATTCGACGCTGATACTCGTTCATAAAAATGCAACGAATTAATTTACATCAACAATTATTTACATACCCATTCAAATGTAATTATTCCTTCAATGAATATTGAAATATTTCGTGTTTCAGTGTTTATTTTATTGTCATTAAATTTTTTTGTTAAACTGTATCCTCATTTTTTTTATCCCTTTTACATACAATTTAATAATCATTTATTATTAACTTCGTGAATAACGATTTGTCGTTAAAAATCAACAATATTTTTAATGTAGTAAAATCAAGGCCGCCAAACTAGTGAAGACAGATTTATTAGCAACTTGTTAGTCTTTTTAATGCGGTTTCGTAAAGCTAAGAATAGTTGAATTTAACCACGTGAAACATTATATATATAATTAAAAGTAAAAATACAAACAACAAAATTCTATTTAAAGAAAATCATATAAACTAAATAAATATTTTTTTATAGACGTATTTAAAAAAAAAGTTACATTATTATACGATTTATATTTATTTACGAATTATCTCCTCTTTTTCTTTTATTATTTTTAACACAGTGTGGACTCAAAGAAAAGCTATCATCCTTAGAAACAATTGTTTACTCAATGAAAGATGACAAGTAATTAGTCAGACAACAAACACATTTGTCAACAGTCTATCATGAAAAAAAATATCAATAACAAAATTAGTTTTTGGAAGAAATTAATACACGTCACATTCTGTCAGTATTTATTAACATATATTTATTCCAAAAAAAGAAAGTAGGATTAACATAATCTATTTATTCGTTTTTATATTAATGTATGTTTTATACAAACGAGAATGAATTTATGGACAGCTAAGAGGAAGCCAAAGACGAATAGAATTTCAAGTAATCTTAATTCTAGGAAAGTATTATTAATAGACACACTCTTTAAAAAAACATACGTAATTTATTACTTAATAACGGTATAGCTTTTCTTTAAATGTTTAACTATCTTATCTGAACGTTTAAATAAATAAAAGTAATTTATATAAAGACAAGAGATTTATCAAATATAAATAAATTCAGAGTTAAGTTCGAATATCAACATGTACCTTGTGCAAAACTAGATAAATTTATTTTATTACTGGGACAAGAAATTGAGTTACTGTTACCAATATATATATATATATAAACTAGAAATCGATATTTTATTAAACAGCTAGCATTAAAAAAATAAACAATCGGAATTATTTATGCCAACCAATTGTATTTTTCGTCGATGAAGATATGCATGAATTAATCAATGAGTATGTATACCAGTTTTTTCTAACGTTATTGATGACCTAACAATAAATGAGTTTTTCTTCACTGGATTAAAAATAGATCATGCACCAACTATTGACGTTTTCCCAACCGTCAATGATGAGACAGTAAGACACTGAACACAAAATATAAATTACGACGTTGTTATATTACACATAACCATTCCAAAGATATATTTAAGATGAATTAGTCCGGTGTGTTTTTAAATTAATTCCTCAATGGTATACACTATTTCGATCATAGAAAAAATGTTTTTTTTTTTTGTTATTAAATGTCAGATCCACTTATTTACTTCATTTATTTGTTGTTGTTGATTGCACAAATCAACGTACACATAGAGAAGATGCGCGAGATTCGATGACGTGCTAAAACAGTATGTTTTCGTCGACGAATCCGATGAAACTGGGGATACGGCGACGGTCGAGAATCATTATATGGGGTCTATACAACGACAACACTTGCGATGCATCCAAGTTCGACTCTCGTCGCGCGTTCACTTTCCGTATACGCGCGTGTGTGTGTCAGTACGAAAATGTATGTGTGTGCATGTGAACGATATGTACGTGCGTTTGCGCGCGCGCGTGTATTCCGTGTGTACGTGCACGGAGAGACTGGCTGTCTAGAATTGTGCGTAGAGCCGAAGGCCCGCTCGTTCTGTATGTGTACGTGTGTTCGTATGCGCGCGTCCGCTCGAATATTGAAAGTCTAGTGGGGGAACGGATCGCCCCTACAAAAGCTGAACAGATCGACTGAATAGATGTACGGATGATGATGATGATGAGGATGATGATGATGACGCCGACGCCGATGAAAGAGACGAACGACGGTAGGGAAAAGTGGTCGAGTACGTTTTTCCTTTCCCCGTTTTTCGTTTCGTACACACGCCATACATACATCCAATCACACAAAGCTTTTCCTATCGAAAACACTACCATTCCCAGACTGTCGCGTCTCTTGCACACATGTATGTATATCCAACCATAGAATTGACACCCTGTGTTCACTCATTTGCTTGCTATTCGTCGTCCACTGGTTTATTACTACATTAAGCTGTAGCGATGAAATATCACTGTATTATTAGTAGTTCTAAAGTTGGACGTCGTTATAAAAACGTCGTCGCATTATTAAAAAACTTAAATCTCAATCGGTCTACAACGTGAAATACAGTTAATAAGGCATACGTTGAAGTTTAATTATCTTACAGACGAACAGTGAATACTTTTAAGCATGTACTCAATTATTAATCGATTAAATTATTCAACAGAAAATATGACACGAAATGTTTACCATTTTTCTTATATATTTCTGAGAGATCAATTCAAAAAATCCATCCGAATATCTCTACTTGCGATTGTCATCTTAAAATCGGATTTATTTCACACAAATTACTTTGTAGTTACATGTTCGATTTATTCAAACGTTAATTGCTACATAACACATCATGATTACAGATATGCGTTAATGAATTCTGATAGACACTGCGTTTTGAATTTACCTATTCTTATTTTCTCAATGAACTGAATAGTAGAGATAGAAAAAAATCAATACTCCAAAAAATGACTAAAAAGAAAAACAGATACTAAACAAATGTTTTTGGATTATTGTGTATTTTATATAATAACCTGATACCAAACTACTGAGACTTAAGTACCGAGCAAAATTTCAATTTCATAAAGTAGATCTCTTTTTTTAAGAAAATAGTTTCATTTAAAAATGCAAGAAATCTGATTTCAAGTACATTTTTAAATAATTATAAAAAAATACCGCATACAAAAAAAAGAAACCATTTTCTTTATAATTATTACTAAAATAATAAAAAAAAATAGTATTTATATATATATATATATATATATATATATATTAAAAGACATAATATACAACGTTTCACTATAAATAATATTAATAATAAAAGAAAAATATCTCATTTATAAATAAAAAGTATTGAGGACAACTATAAAAATATTAGCTCATTAATCTTATCGCAAAATGAGTTGTAAAAAATGAATCATAATAATATTATCAAGTACAAACGATCAGTCACTTTAATTCATTTTTCACATTAGCAGCATTGATTCAACTACAATTTATGTATAAGTACTATAAATTAGTTCTAATAATTTTACACGAATTTAAAACAACCTGGATTATTTACTTTCATTATCGACTTTACGGAGTAAGAGAATCAAAAACAAATACATTTTAAAACAGATTCGGTCATTAACTCGAACGCAAACAACTTTATAATAAAACGACTTTCTTGTATATAAAATAAAATCAATTTTACACAATCTAAAATTATCTCAGAAACAATAACGAAATGTGTACGAAAAATGTGCAAATACAGTATCTAAACTTTTCACATAAACAAATATTTCAGAGGATGCAATTTTCCTTAATTTAAACAATAACATTTTATTATTCAAAACATTGAATATATATATATATATATACATACACATATATATAGAGAGAAGAGAGACACATTTGAATACCTGTTATTTAGAATTGTAACAAAATATTTTATTTAATTTGAAATCCATACCAGTGCAATACAAAGAAATCATATACACATATAATAGCAGTAATTCAATACGATAAAATATTTTTTATCAAAAAATAATAAAAGAAAATTTAATGGAAAATGTGAATAGTAAAATATCATATATATATATATATATATATATATATATATATATATATATATATATATATATATATATATATTACATATTTATAGTAAAGTTGTCTCACTCACAATTTAAGATCTAATATCTCTCATAATTCAATTTACGAATACGAAAGATTCACGAATGTGTGTGTCTGTTTTTTCACTCTATTATGTGCTTCTTGTCTCCGCTGTCAACGTAAAATGCTTTTTTGGCAGAAGTACAAAAAACGTAACAAGTTTTTGTTACGTTTTCAGTATTATCTAATTGTCCGAATTATTATTTCTAGTAAAGGACATTCCTGACATTTCTTCTTTCCCTCACGAATAGAATAAAAAGAATATTTATATATGTATTACGTTGATTTATCTACATTTATATTTTTATATAAAATCGGTTCGTTTATATGCTTGTATTTATATATATATATATATATATATATATATATATATATATATATATATATATATATATAATGTGAAAATATCAATACTATACAAGCATCGAAATGACATTGACGTCGCGATGAATCTATATATTCCTACAATTTCGTTCAGTAACCTTATTTGAAAGTAGAATTCCATTATTCTATGCATGAATTCGAATATTTGCGAGTTGTGTTGATAAAAAAATGTAATATTCTATTCGTAAATATCGTTCGTTTAAACTTAAAATATTTTTTTTTATCAGAGAAAATAAATATAAAAATTGTTATATTTTATTTTTGTTTTAGCTCTTCCTCTCCCTCTCTCTCCAATATATATATATATATATATATATATATATATATATATATATATATATATATATATATATATCCTTATTAACAACAAACTGAATTAAATCTCGTATTAATATTATATATATTTGCAAATAGTCATTCCAATGAAGAACAAGGAAAAAATGAAGACTCCTTAAACGAACCTTTTGGTGTGGATACTGGTTAAGGAATGTACAATGGGGGTGCAATGGTGGTTTCAAAAATTCGTGCTGGGGACAAGAGCTTTGAAGAGGAAAAGGTCGCAGGTGCCTCCTGTTAAAATGACCAATTGAAGGCATTGATTGAATCAGAATCACGCTCTGCTACCATACTAGAATTGCTTTATTGATTGATAAGCATCTGAGTACAATGAATAATGCTTTGATATTCCATATATCACAATAATATTTATATTAACATAAAAGTAATAAATTCCCTTTCTACATTGTACCACCACATGTGAACGCTACAACAGCTCTCAACACACAGTGAATACTCTCTATATTCTAAAAACTTCAGTATTTTTTTTTCCAATTTGCATAGTCAGATCCATCAAACAATAAAGCAATTCTAGCAGTATATTAGTACGGTTTGGAAAACAACAATATTTCCTTATTTACAGGAATCAGTACTCATAAGTTTCCTTTTATCATGGATATTACTTTATGATTCGATTACATTTTTAAATGTATTATTTATCGTAGAAAATAATTGTAAAAATTCCAATACAAAGACACGCACAGAAAAATATTTTTTTATAAATAACTTCTCATTATGAACAATTAAACAAGTATATGTGCAAATTATCACATTAATAAGAAATAATTACCACTTGCTTATGAATCGTATGATTCAAGATAATTTTTATAAAACAATTTTGCTTGTTATCTGTTTACATAAAATAGCAAGGCGATGGTGTGGATATTATTATATTCATATATATATATATATATATATATATATATATATATATATATATATATATATATATATATATATATTAAAACATACACTGGAACATGATTCTTTCAAAATGTGTTTTTTTTTTAAGAAAAACAATTTCAGTATAATTAAAAAGGACAAAACTGACGTATGGAGGAAAAAAGATTTAGAATTCTAGAAAATATCTTCATATATAACAAAACCGGTATTGAATTTTAATTTTTATATATATATATATATATATATATATATATATATATATATATATATATATATGAAAATAATATACTTCTCTGAAGCAGAATATTTCGAAATTAAGTTGTTGTTAATTGAAATGTTATTTTATAACGTGTTTACCTCTTATAAAAAGATTCAGTGAGTGTATTTAATTCTTAAGCGATCTGTTGTTTCTAACCAATCTATTATATTTATTTTTTAGATAAGATGCAGTCGAAATATTTAGAGAAATGAGATCAAAAGTATAAGAGGCTCTATCTCAGCCAAATATTTACACATTCTCTTCTGAACGAGTCGAACAGATCTTTTTTTATAAATAAAACACGTTGAAGTCCGTTTAGAAATTGCAGCCAACTGATGTTCCCAGAAATGAAAACAATGTATACATTATAAGATACATACGTCCATCTAAACCTACAATTATATATATATATATATATATATATATATATATATATATATATATATATATATATATATATGTATGTATGTACGTATGTATACATTTTTATGTGTATGCCTTTATTTGTATTTGAAAACCGTAACATAGTAAAACACTTATCACTTTCAAGATTTTCTTAATAGTATGAAATAAATACGATATGATGCCAGTGATGAAGTAATATCAACATTTCACTTTCAGTTGCTAGTTCGGATTTTAAAACAAATAAATATAGAGATATTAATAAAATACAAATATATCGAATTTCAAAATAAATATAAATACTGAAAAAAGTGTAACCTTCTTAAGTTAAATACAATTTTATAATATAGTTGCGAGACTGTGGCAAAATTCAGTCACAAATGAATTTTTTACTCATGTCATAAAATAAAAAAAATATTTTTCAAATCAAGAATGTCCTATAATTAAAATTGATTATTTAATTGATGCTTATACGGATCCATTACCCTTAAAACGTTAAGGTACATAAAAATCAAACTAATTTATTCTCAAGAATGTTAGATATAAAACAAACATGTATTTTAAGAAATACAAACCTTGATATCTCATTTCTTATGTTACAATTAACTTACATATACTTGTAATAATTACTTCTTTTAACAATTATACAAATATTCCACACTAATATTTTTGAAAATAAATTTTAATATATTAAATAAAAAATGTTTTACCAAATAAAAAAACAATCTACATATTTCTTATCCCATTTATCAATAACTCGAGATCTACCAGAACCATATTTTTTTAATAAAAAAACTTTTAAAACTGAAATTGTTTTATTCTCATATTAAAAAAAGATTTATTGGATCATTTAAGCATCCATTCCTAGAAAGTATCAACAGCCATTAAAATTATTTTAAGTTCATTAACAAAACTTTTCAAATTTATCAGAGAAAAGAACGACGAAAAATAAAATTACATTTTTATAGACTTTATATTTCAGTTATAAGTAAATAAAAAATAACACTGTCGATGTCGATTCATAATACTTTTTTTAACTTCATTTTTTTCTGTGAACAAAATGTTATCTCAACATATGGATATTTGAGTATTGTTTTTTCATCATAATACTATTACCTAGGGATATTACTATTTAGAAAAATTCTACAAGTGATCGATATGTTTTTTTAACTTTTTTTATACATATATAGAAATATATATATATATATATATATATATATATATATATATATATATATATATATATATGAGGGAGAAAGAGAGAGAGAAAAGTAAGATATGAGTACAATTAAATGCTTTTAATATTTTTGGCACATTAGCTAAACCCACTTTCACAAATAACTTTTTCACTCGCCCCACAGGTCACAATTTTTTCTGATAAATTAATATATAATTGATTATTCCTTATTTTTATCCATTATCCTTAAACGGTTAAAACACAAAAGAAATCAGTGACCAATAATCGATTATTAAACATTTCAGACATAAAACAAATGTTGGTATATATGAAACGAGTGAAGATTTCATTTGGGAAATTTTATTCAAGAAATGAAATATATTTTGAATGATAGAATATGAAGTATATTCTGTTTTAAATTTTGAACAATATGAAAAGAGTTCTCGATTATTTCTAGTCTGAAAATGGCTCAAACACACAGAAGACATCAAACACATTAAAAAAATTTTTTATATTCTGTGAAAATGAAATTGTAATACGAGGGTTACATAACTGTACATGCTGTGATGAGGGAAAAATGTTACACGCTTTCTCATCTTTTTTTATGAATTTGTTTTATAATGCTGTCAAGCGTTACATACTAATTAAGTAATTTTTTTACTAGAAAAACAGTCGCTTCTACTTTTTCATATCTTTATCTTTCCTCATTGACTTAAGAGTGATTTTTATAAATGTTATATAAAAAGAATATATATTATGTTATACAAAAAAGAATATATTTGTTACATAAAATAATCAAATCTAATTTAAATTAAGGCCATATATACATATATATATATATATATATATATATATATATATATATATATATATATGTATATGAATACATTTTTCAGCTTTCTATTTTTTAAAATAAAACAAATCAAATATTTATCAAATCCGTTACTGTTATATTTCTATCCCTAATTGAAATTTTTTTTATTGAAAATATTCTTTAATTTTAATTTGATACTTTATCACATTTATAAATGGTAATCTTTTTAATAATATTTAAATTGTAAATAAGTAATAAATTAATTAGAGATTCGGAAAAATATAAACATCTAACAATTATTTAAAGTTAAGTAATAGCATGATTCCAAAAAATCAGTTTATTCTATTTATATTTAAAGAATCAGTCTCAAAATTATAAACACACTTTTTGAAAAATATATAAGATAAATATCATGTGAAATTGCTAAACTATTTACGATTTCAGAATAGATCATAAACAATAACCTTTCTACTCGAACCATTAACAAACAGTGCCAATTTTTAAATTGATTATTATTTCTTTTGCACCTATTAAAATTGATATTTCAATAGTATATACCAGTATTTATTGAAATAACAATAAGAACAAACTAACCACAGAAAATTACAACATAAATAAACGAATTTCAACACCCAGTCTATAATCAATTTTAACACATGTTTAAATGTGTAAAACCTTGTTTTATATCTATTAAGCTTTACTATTTACACTACAAGATTTATTCTAATTACATTCGGAATTTTTCTAAGTACTAATAAATATTTCAGACATTTCAAAGTCTTATTTACGTCAAACCTTCTCAGTTGTATTAAATGAGAACTATGATTTAATATGATTTATTGTTTGAATATTATTTTTAAAGTCATATAACATAATTAGCAACAAAAAGAACTATTTTATTATCGTATTCTATAACACTTTACAGGTTTTGATACCTCAAACACTTCTGACTTATATATTCTTTAAATATATTTAAGTATTTTATGTAAATTGAAGTTTAGATTTAAGTAATAAGAAAATAAAAAAGCATATTTGAACATACATTAAATAAATTATCAACTAAAGATTACTCCATGTAGTAATTTGTCGATGGTCACACAACTGAAGAACAAAAGGTAAATTGTAAAAGATGAACCAATTGTCGCAATTGTAATTCAATGTTCAATGTTTACACTTAGGTAATCATTCAATGTTCACAGAGAGCTATTAATTAATCGTATAATTAAATCATCTCTAAGATACACTTTTGTACACTCGCTATATATTATATTGCAGACGGTCTTTTTCTTTACACTATATTAGGAACAACCCACAGAACACGTTCAGAACACTGGATAGATAAAAATATACAGGTATTCTATACACGAGACCGGCACAGACGTGGCCCAGACTTAAAACGTGACTGCTGCATCGTCATCATTATTATCTCAGTTCGTCTCAAACATGCGGTTGTATTTCAACTATTCCTTCTCAAATATATTCGAGCATCCATCCCACACACTACAAACTACATACAGTAATCGCAACTAGCTCTTGATACACTGGTATGACGAAAACAGGTGTATGAAGGAGTGTCCGCGGTGGATAAAGAGCACATGACTATACTGTTGGGGGGATTTCTCACGTAATACGTGAGTAAAGTCATGAAATGTTGCGTATAACCGAATGAAATGAATTGTCAGGAAAAAGTTTTACTGCTTTTCTAGTGAATTGTTATACTTTTTTGCATGAATGACAAAGTAGTTTGTGCAATGTAATATGTTTATAAATGCAAAGGTATGCATGGAGAAATTCCAAGATGATTTATATATAGAAAAAAAAACATGCATATAATTGAATTTTTTACATTTGTAATTTGATTCTTCTTTATTTCCTTGATCAGATAGTCATATGAAACCAAAAATAAGTATTACTTTTATTATATATATATGTGTGTTGTGTGTTGTTGTTGTCACTGTCACGGGACTGAAAGAAACAGATGAAATAAACAAATAGGAATGATTATTGCTGATGCAATGTTAAATATGGAAAAGAAGAACAACATTCAAACTGTATACAAATATATAAAAAAAATAATTGAAAAATGGAAAATATTTAAAGAAAAAACATTTTTCAAATCAAATTTTAGTTGTTACCAACTTAATATAGTTTTCTCTGTCTATGTATTTTTATATTATAATTAACTTGTAAATGCATATCATTAAATGAAATAAATAAATAAAATATTATGACCAAATATGAAAAACCCTTAATTTGAGCTAAACGAAACAAATATTTCATTTGCAATTTATTTAGAATACTAATAATATCTAGTATTTACGAAACTAAATGTTACCGAAGTACCTATTAACAAGTATTAACATAAAAAAGCAATAAATCTAGATAATGTTTCGAAAATGGAATCAAATATTTAAAAAATTGCGGATTTTCGAAAGGATTACAGCAATTCGCACAGATAAACGATTTATAACAACAACGAAACAATCATATCCATTAAGATAATTATCGAAATGTTGTAAATCGCGTCGAATGGACTAAATACGATTGGATTAATGCTATTTTGTCACGTTATATGATGCAATGCCGAAAGCGTTGTCGATACAAACGCGATTTGTGATTGAGATATTAGGTTAATGCATAGTCTACCTGCCTGGCTACGACAGACTGGAAGGTCAATGTACTCATTTTTTGTTTAAACCTAGATACTCACATTCACATACATTTATATATATATATATATATATATATATATACGTGCGTGTATATATATATATATATATATATATATATATATATATATATATATATGTGTGTGTAAATTTTCATACGACATGAACAAAGTAAACAGGAAATAGATTCATGAAGATAAATGATAGCAAAACGTTTTCAATAATCTCTCCAATGAAATCTGTTCAATGAGATTAAGATGATATCAGTACTTTCAGCATAGTCATAAAATAATCGCAAATTTAACATCTTTACATATATGAATTTATTGTGAAATGAATAGCTCAAAAGTAAACACTTTTTCGATAAGAGTACCGAAAATTCTAATAACCTTCCGAATTTTTTATAATATTGTGAATATTGGTTCTGTCTCGCTGACTGAGAAAGTTATTTAAATAATAGCTTTATCATTTAGACAGTTGAAAAATGAATTAAACTTCGAAAATTTTAAAACAAAAAGTACTTTAAAACATTTACTTAAGCTGATTGGTTTCTCAACTATTTAAATAATAACGGTCAAATGTTTAACAAATTAAATATAAAATCATAAACTAGACTTAGATGAAGGTATTTTTTCTTAGATTTTTTTTTATATATTAAGATATTTTTTCAGTAAATATCTTTTTTAGTCTATAGGAAATTATAAAACAAACAAAAAAAAAACAGTATATTTTATGTGGAAGAGATGAACTTTCATGCTATTTGTGATTGAAAAGTAACAGAAGATAAAAAACAGAGAAATCATAAACAGAAATAAATGAAAAAAATACAAAAAATAAACAATCTGATCGAAGATAACAAATTTTTAAAAAATGTTTATCCTGAATATTTCTACAAATTTATAAAACACCATTGTGAAATATCTATACATATAAACTCTACAATAAAAAAAATAATATGTAAATTAAACAAGGAACCATCATATTTGTTAACATGATTTTATAAAGTATGAATATGTCTCGAAAAGCACGTTTTCTATTAACTGAACTGACACAATCAAATCTATTCAGTCAACATCATATGTAAATAAGTGGTATTAGTTTTTGGTTCAATAAAAGATTTCGATAATTCAAAAATAAAAAAGCACTCGTTAATTGTTCAATGTTAAAAACCCAAATATAGGATTCGAAACAAGTTTTCATATAATTATTATACAGAAGTTATTTTCGGATGTAAGTAATTCGATCGCGTGCCTTTTTTCTGCGGTCATCTATATTACAATAATAATGAAAGATTATGTCACAAATGCGAACGTCAATCATACGTCTAGCCTATAGAAATGTAAGTATGGCTGATGATACACAGCTGTTTCTATTTGACGTTCAGAACAAACATGTAGAACAGGTTATCTAAACACATTTTACATTGCAAAGGCACAACTCACATGACAGATTGCACGTGTTTTCATATCCGTTGTATAGCTAAATTGATGTTTCTTCACAATTATCTAGATGTTAGATAAATACATATAAATAATTATATCACGAATTCCATTTACACTTTCAGTTTGAAAATATCTTCTCTGATATATTGGCAAACCGTAAAGTATGAAATAATAACAAATTATCAAAAAATAAATCGGAATGAATGAAAAAGAAATAATCGATTATACATGACAAACTAGTTTTAATTTATTTATAAAACACACGAACCAAACTTATGTAAAATTCTTATCTCTACATCATGTTTACCGATTCAGTGAACGAAAGATATACAGATAAATTGAAAATTTACTTTTTTACTCTAAGTAACGCGAACTGAAAGTAGTTGCTGCAACAAAAATAAAATAAATATGTCACAACAATGTCATGTGACTGCTTATACTCATTCACTCATTTATGCTTATTTATACAAGTCAATCTGCACATACAATCCAAGTGTATTGTCCCCTATGTGTATATGTATATACATGTATGTATGTTTGAATATACATACATACATATATATATATATATATATATATATATATATATATATATATATATATATATGCATATTACATTTAATGAATGATCATTGAACCCATTCTGTGTCAAGAATAAATAATTATGTGTATATGTACACTTAGAATATATATATATATATATATATATATATAAGGTGGGCCAGCTTGTACTTTTATTAAGTGGTATACATAATAAATTAATGTTTCACAATTGTTCGAATATATGTACACATACCCTCACACATGTGTGTGTATGTGTATATATATATATATATATATATATATATATATATATATATGTAAATGTATACACACACACACACACACATATATATATATATATATATATATATATATATATATATATATATATATATATATATATATGATTAGTATTCTAATCAGTAAGAAACGATCAGTGACAAGAGATTAATAAGACAGGTTGACGTTCATTACACAGAATATTTGATTTAAAATTTTTACCAATTTATTTCAAAGGTTTTTAATAATCATTTCGAAGAATTGATGAACTTAATGGATATTTGTTTATAACTTGGAAAAATGTTAAATTTTGTAAACTGTCCAAGAATTAATTAGTGATCGTTTTTGATTTTTACATATGCTTACTTCAAAAGAGAGGCCATTATGTTTAAAGCATTTAGATATACAAAACAATCAGTTTTTCCCTACCTTAGATTCTTCTATATTTTATCACGCTGAGAAGAATGATTAACCATTGTAATACATATAAAGACTAATAATAATGATCAATAAACAATTATTGAACATTTATGATTGATTTTTTTGTAATTTATAGAAAGTGAAAAAGTAATTTGTGAAAACCAGTTCGATTCTTATTGAACACCTCAAAAATATCAAAAACGAGTTATGTATTAATTATGGATGCCAAATTATCTTTCGACGGTCAACTTTAATAAATGATTATTTAGACATTCACTGAATAGACATAAAAATAAAAGTATTAAATAATGTTGTGATCGAGAATGAAAATCGGATATCTGCTAAAAAGAAATATAAGGGAAACTAAATTAATATGCATTTTTTTATAAAGACTAGCGGCTGATACTTATAACGACTGAAACATAAATAATATAAAATACATTAAATGTATTCGTCTTACAAAACAAATCGTATGGTAAAAATTCTTATAAAGTACTAAACATTCAAGTATTTGAAAATCTTTATTCAATACATTCTTGAAAAGCTTTGATGCTAAAATGCACGAAAGTTATTAATTTCAGACAACTGCTCTGTTAAAGAATCACTGTTCACATACACTTTTTTATAATTTAATTCTGAATGAAAAATATATATCTACTAAAATAAGTGGAATTATCATATCTGTTATAAATTATATATATATATATATATATATATATATATATATATATATATATATATATATATATACAAACACACACACACATACACAGATTATACATATGATATGAACACAACACTTGCACTACATTTGTATACATTATAAAAATCTTCTAGATGTACACATTGTCATTCTCTCTCTATGTACATACACACACACACACACACATATATATATATATATATACATACACGTGTGTGTGTATATATAATGATATGATGTGTATGTGTATAAGTATGTACTTTGACACTGATTTCCGCTTAAAGCTTTCAACTCACACACTTAAATATGTTAGAAAACGCTAGAAAAAATATCTCAAACGCATTACACCACAAGACAACAAACAAAACGAGTATGAAATATGAAACTGATATATATATATATATATATATATATATATATATATATATATATATATATATATATATATATACATACACTTATATATAACTGTGTTAACGACCTATGTCATCGGATTGAATGGAAGCTACTTTTTGCCAGGTGTCTGTGTCTGCTAACTGTAAAACAGTCTCGGGTATTCGATTTCGTTGAAAAGTTGTAGATATATAATATATGCAAATTATATATATATATCTTACAAATTTTCTACAAAAATTATAGAAACTATTTTGCTTCTAAGCAATTACTTTCTGTTTTCCTATATGAATATTGCTGTTAACCTGAATAAATGGTTACAGATGTTTCATCTCTTCAATGTATTCATATTTATACGAATGTAAAAGAACTGAAGTATCAACAACCAGCTGATTATGACGTAATAACCTAATAAAGTATATCGATATAAATATTTACTGTTGTGTTGCCAAGCACGTAATAGACAATGCAGGTCGATGCCAAATTATGTACTTGATTACAATTCTTCGTTAAACGACATCATTGATGTCTATTTCAATTTCGTTTATAGTGAAATGCAATTATATCCTTCAGTAGATCAATTGATATGTTTACAACATAAATGTGGACGAAGAATGCAGTTAATAGACTTGGAAATATCTCGAATGAATCGAAATAATCTTTAGATATCTCTAACTAATCTTTAACGTTCGACGAGGATTACTGTTTCCAGTTTATTAGAATAAACATCAAATAGAAAATTTCATCTTATTTCTTTTTAAATATAAAAAATACGATAAACTAAAATTGTTTTGAATATTTTCTAGATGGATATATTTAAGATTTTATTTGATTAGTGAAGTTAAAACCACGGGATTACATATTAACCACGATTTTATTGTAATAAAAAATTAAATAATAAAACTAAACTGGAAACCAAAAAAAAAGCAGGCATCATACGGTAAAAAAAAATATTTACAGAGAAAGATACTTATTTCAATTATAATCACGGCTCGTATCTGAATTTCTAGATACAATTGTAGCATTTATATACAAAAAAACTACTTTTTTAGACATGTAAATATAAAATGGATTCCAAGCGCTTTTCTTCAAATTTACATAATGATAATCTAAACAAATATAAAACGATTATTAAAAGTTTACATATTTTAAACGATTCATTTACAAAAACGTATTTATTTACAATTACCTCTGGTCTTTTTTAAAACGATTTAATTGCTTAAATTTTTCTTTAAACACAAACTCGTATATATATATATATATATATATATATATATATATATATATATATATACACACATATATATATATATATATATATATATATATATATGTATATGGATGTATGTGTGTACACACACAGAGACCATGAATTATAATTGTAAACACTGCCTGCTCTAAAATAGACATATATTTGTAGACGACAAGACCAGAAGATCTAACCGTTCTGTTTTATGTCATTAGTACGAGCCTAAAATTAATTCAACCTCTACAGTGCAATTTTTTGCAAGCTGCACTATATCTATCATGAAATAGGCGCAAAGCTTATCAATTATTAATAAAAATAAATGGAATTTTGATTTTACTGTTCTATAACTTGAAATATATTGTTGATATTAATGTATTATTATTATTCTAAGAGATAAACTAAATACATCTGAATGGTTTATCTATATCCGTTTTTAATATTTCCCTTTAAATAAATCTGAAAACGAATATCGTCTTTTTTCTCATAGACAAGTCTTTGTTATTAAAAGTATCAATAAATTTTCAAATTAATCGTAATAGATTAATAACAAAACGTTTAGAAATATTCTAAATTTGAAATAAGTGATACTTTATTACTTAGCTTTATTATTTACTACTTTACTTGGCTTTATTATTTATTATTATTTAATACTATTTACTTTTTAACCGAAGAATAACTTTTCAATATAGGATTCTGAAATCGCGACTATTATTTTTCATAAATGAATTTTTCGTTTACCATACAAAGTATATTTTTTTCTGATCTAATATCCCTAATAATTAATAACTGATTATTTTCTCTTGTTGTTAATACGCACTGATGGAATATCCGTCTAAATATGTATAAAAAACAATAATTAATTATTAATAATCAGTTATTAAAAATTTCTGATCACAAATATTTTACAGTTTATGAAATGAGTTAAGAGACGATTTGTAAAACAATTGTAAAATATTATGTACTTGAAATATATGAGATGGTTATCAAAAGCGGATGGGCTCAAGTAGCCGCTCATAAAGCCGCTTGTGTCTAGAATAAATTGCATTCTTGCATATTATAGTCACTAATTAATTCAATAAAAATTATTAATGAACTGATTGTGAAGATCAATCAACAAACATTCAAGTTTCTGTTCCTTACTGATAACCCTTTTACCGGATTTATTGTTCGAAGCAGATATAATTAATAATTATTATTATATTTCGACAAAATTAACCTAATATTTCAATGTTATTTTTATTTATTTAAAAGATATTCGAAATAAGATTAACAAAATACCATTATATGTCTTATAATGCCAAAGATAACAAACTTTTACAAAAATTCAATAAGAAATTTTTGGCACTAAAGATATTACATAAATAATAACCACTCAAATTGTAACTATCTTAAATATTATTTTTCTTCAAATATTTACAGATGAGAAATAACAAACTTCCGTACAATATTTACAAAAATATTTATTGATAAAATCTAAATAACAGGAACGAAAATAATTTTGAATTGCGTACCAGTGTATTAAATTTAACTCAAAGCTATTATTTTATGAGAGACATGTGTGTGTATCTTTGAATCGAATGCATTTTAAGATGATTGCGACAGCAGCTTAAATCATTTGGTGCTGCTCTTAACTAAGGTTCTGCTGCTACAACAGCTTATTTAGCTACATGTTGTTGTGCATGCAAGTTTTGTAGCCAGCCGAATGTATTAAGAAGTCCTCCCGTCGTCGCACTGTTGGTAAACGGAAATAGCCCACGGCGTCGTCTTACATCTACAACGTGTATGCATATATATATATATATATATATATATATATATATATATATATATATATATATATATATATATATATATATATACATAACAGTTCAGTTTTATTATCTTCAGCAGAGCGACTTCTTTACGAGGTCGTAGACCTTACACTATCGCTTTTTATCGTGCGGTAGGGCCGCCACCACTGTCTATAAAACATTTATTGTACGTGTTCATACTTGAAATATTTCCATGCATACACTTGAGATGATAACATTAAGACTTTCGATAAGAATGTATGGATTACGCTTGATTCATTTCGAATAAATAGGTATTTAGAAAAACGCGTCCATTAGGAAAAACAACATTAATATGAATGTATGACAGTAATTCAACAATTATTGTAATCTGTTTTTAATTTGCAATTGACCTAATCCGTTTTTTTGCACAAAACCTTCACAATAAGTTAAATATGTAAAAAAGCACCTTGACAATTATTAAAAACATGATCGTTTTGTACATTTAAACAGGTAAATTCATATGAATACAAAACAAAATAATAACTCAACAATAAAGCTCTGTTGTTTGAATTTTGTTAATTAATTCAGAGATATCTTTGAAATTTAAAAATGAATGAAGAAAATAAACTAATAATAATAATACACAAACAGATAACAGTAACCTGTATTTAAGATTGAAATTAATTCAAACTTTCTACTACCTAATACTGCGACAAATAATTATACATTACAACTTAATCACTTATTGTATTTCGCCCTACATTATTCAAGATCGTTTGTTCATTTCAATTCCTAGACACTATAAATAGTTTAATAACAGTAATATAATCCTACATATAAGTTAAAGGAATCGAGAATTACAGTATTATCCAAGTATTATATCTTCAGAATCAGTAAATTTGAATACACACATATATCACAGCAAATCTGTATAATTTAAGTGTGACTGTTTACATTTATGTGGCAAAACTTAGTTATTAGAACTGATTATTGGATTATTCAATATGACACTTTACTGATTACACTTGTTTGTTTTACAGAATTTTTAAATAAATATTCCTATAATCATCTGATAGGTAAACATTTATTCATGTTTTATTGTTAATTAAAAATAATATTTATATAAAACTGATAAATAATCACATTTTTATTTAAATAGTTTTTATTTCCATTTTTTTGTATTAATTAAAAGTAAAATAATAGTTTACATATTGGGATTAAAACATCAAAAACTTAATAAATCTGCACATGAAAATATATGAAAAATAATTACATTTTAATTAGTGGCAATGCAATTTTAGTACACACTGAATATCGTTTGGGTATTAATATTTAAAGAATATAAAAATTGAAACATTTTAAACATTTATTGCCATGATGTTCTTCGTTCTTTTGCATCATCTAAGTGTCTGTTCCAAAGTTCAGCACGTGTGCAATTTTCAGATAGATTTTGAAGATTCTAAAATGTACCTTAAAATAGCACATGTACTAAAACTAGTAGTGAAGAATAAACACTTAGATAATTCGCAAAGACAAAAACTACCATTAAAAACATCAAGGGAATCACAGTTATAAAAAAATTACAATTATAAAATTTGGTTATACATAAGAGAACAGAAGGAACAAAATAAAGTAATAGAGACTAATGTGTAAAGTTAATACTTCCTGGGAATTAGATCTGAAGTGAACCAACATGTCATTCTTTAATGTCTAAATATGGCGTTTCAATGCACAGATATGATCGGAAATGCGCACAATAAATCAGGGATTTTCACTATTAACTATAATACTTTGTCCGTCTCTATTCATATAGTTTGCTGATGAGTTGAACTTAAACATTAATGTAAATTTAAACCGTCACGCAATATTTCCATCCCATGAAACTTAACCCATAATTATACGAAATAAATTTCAAAAATTCAATTGACTAATTTTAACAGTCAAGCAAATTTTAATAATTTCTATTTGTAATAATAATCTGGTGTTAAAATTAAATTACCGATGAAAGGCAATAGATATTCCAATACTTTTATCATAATTTTTTTTATAAGAAATTATTAAGCCAGTTGTTTTCGATGATTTATTTAGAAAAGTATCTCAAATATCTCAAAAGAAAAACATATTACTAGTGATAATACTTTCAAACTATACAATTATTATTTTATATAACCTAACATTTTCCTTTATTTTACCACTGAAATATATATACATATATATATATATATATATATATATATATATATATATATATATATAAAGACGTGCTGAATATTTATCTAGGACACATATTTTTTATATATTTACTAATCTACCAACTACTGATTAAATTAAACCAGTCTTGAGTATAAAATATAATAAAAATATATTACTATAGACAACGACATAAAATAAATTTGAAACATGATCATTAAACACTTGTTAATCAGATCACGGTCATAATTATTTAAAAAAAAGAAACGAGATTTCTTCCAAGAACATTTTAACCTAAATTTTATAATACCAAGACAATACAATTGATTGAATTATACTTTCAAACAGCGAGTGAGTCAGACAAAGTAAATTATGAAACATGTAATTATTTTGTTGCCTACGCTAGAACACCTATATGCAGGTGATTACGGATGTAAAAAATATCTGTTTCGGATTACATGTTCGTTCACCTGTTAATAGAACAGAGCCCAATCGATAACAATAACCACACAACTTCAATCAACGATACAATGTATATGTCTATTTTAAATACATATATATATATATATATATATATATATATATATATATATATATATTAGTACGTAATATAAAATAATTTATATTTAAAAACAATAATATCCCAAATACTTATTTAATTTTATCGCAATTATTTTCTCATATTACAGTCAAGTATTTCTTATAAATTACACAAAAAGTCACAAAATATACACAGTATTTCATTAACGGAATTTTTTGAGTAATTAAATATTTTTTTAAAAGAATCTCAACCTTATACGAATTGCTACCTCAATCAATATATTAATTTCTTAATCAAAATGTTCAATAGTTCTTCACCGTTCACACTGATGGCTATTTCAATGACAATGCCATCGCTTTTAGAGTGTAAGTACAATAAATGTAATGTCATATTAAATAAAATATTACACAAGATCTAAATTCATCTGATTGTACAGATTATTTTTCTTAATTATATATATATATATATATATATATATATATATATATATATATATATATATGATGTGTGTGTGTGAATACAGAATAGAATTAAATTACAATCGAATCTAAAAATAGATATAAATGGGTTTTTCTGACAATAAAATTTCAATTATTTATTTAGAAATACTATTTAAAGTATGAAATTTGATTAATTTACTTTTATTCAGCATGAAATCAGCAAATGTTTGAAAGTATCTAAAAACTTAAAAAAAATCTTAAGTAATTCCGACTATCAAAATAAATTTTACATTCATTGATTCTGTAAGAGATTTACTTTCGTTTATATTACGTTTTTATATTTAAATATTTGTTGGTAAGTAGTTTTTCAAGTAGCAACTTTTATTCATTTTTACACATTACTTAACTGAATATATTTTAATTTAAAATCGTGTAGACACTAAATCCGTTTCAATCTCATAACTGTTATACATTTATCATTTAAACATGTATTAAAAAATAATGATAATAACTATTCATTACAGTTGTTATATATAGTAGCGATATTATTTATTTTAACATAATATTTTAAATGTCGAATCCAGTATAACAGACAAATAACAACTTAACCTACTTTTAACCACAGCGTGTTCGTTGTTCTGACATCATACAGGTAATATACGTGGAGAACGTGTCGAGAAAAGTGGATTGAACGAACGAAAAACCTTGTATTCGACTCACGAACTAGTACATCCACAATTTTATAAAGAATGATTTATTATTAATTAGATTGCATTTTTATCCATACGAATTTATTCTGCATAAAATTGTAATCTAAAAAATTGATTTTCAAATGACTTCGAACAAAAATAAAAGTGGAAACTGTTAAGTAAAGAAAAAGTCTGATAAGTTATTATTATTACTATATTTTTTTGAAACAATGATTTTAGAAATCAGAGTAGTGAACAACATGTCAAGCACTGCTTTTATCCACTGCTTTGGTAAATCAGTAAGGGATAAATAAATAAAACATCTCTAAGAACTATAAAAAGATTTTTCAAACAAATATGACAGTAATTTTCAAAAAGTACATTTTATTTTAATAAATGATTTAAATATTGGAAATCTGAATCAAATCGTTATATTTATCAAAACATGTAGATCGTTTTATCAATAAACAAGTACGAAAAATTATGTTAAAATATTGATACATCACTAAATACTTATAAAGAAAATAATAATTGAATAATAATTCGAAAGGGCTGTGTTTTACGAAATGACTAATATAAACAGTTAATGTTTTACATATCCGACATTTCGTAAAACATTCTACAAACTGTATGTTTCTAGAATACTAAAATAAATGCTTCACTAATGGCTCGTGAGCTCTTTAGCTTTGAATTACGGTCATAATTGTTCTCAAAACAAAATTTTAATTCAGAATTAGCTAATACATCAAACACAATATGTATTTAATTACATATACACACACACACACACATATATATATATATATATATAT
The DNA here is from genome assembly GCA_034766995.1 of Acanthacorydalis orientalis. Lineage (NCBI taxonomy): Eukaryota > Metazoa > Arthropoda > Insecta > Megaloptera > Corydalidae > Acanthacorydalis > Acanthacorydalis orientalis. The sequence continues at coordinate 8,653,849 of CM068318.1, read as the reverse complement.
ATATATATATATATATATATATATATATATGCGAGCATATAAATGGAGGTGAATGTATGACATTTTGAAACAATAACAACTAATGTAAAATGTAACAAAAACCTATTAGTATTAACGAGTTTATCAGAGAAAATAAATAAAATTATTTAAATAGTAAATGATATGTAAAAGACTTTTTAACATATAAAATATTAATTAATACCGGTTCTCCGATTTACATATACTAAAATAAAATTTAAATTGAAAATAAACATTTCTCTCTCTCTCTCTCTCTCTCTATATATATATATATATATATAGTATGTGTGTGTAGATATATATGTATATAAATCTGTCTCAAAAAAGTACGAGGGAAAGTCAAAAAGTAAATGAGTATTGAAGAAGTAAAAACCCTTTTGTATTTTTACACAATCATTCCTGCACTGTATTTTTACTCAATAAATAAAAATCAAAGTATTCAAGATCTTGATTTTGAGTTTCTGAATCACCAACCATACAGATCAGAGTGAAGTCACTTTTTGGGATTATTAAATGAACAGTTGAGCGAGTTTTTAAAATTAGACGGAATTATGTAGGAAAATTAACTTAATAAAAATCCTTTAAGTAGAATAAATCGTTACCGAAATACGCATAAACAATAATTCAACAACATCAATAATCATTTATTAAACAGGAATAGTTTTGTATTTTGTTGAAGGAAAGAATTAATTCATTTATGCAACGTAACAGCACTATTTCAACTGGTGTTTTTATAAGGTGGTAAGAAAATAATCATGGTTTTTGTTTTCTGAATTCTACCTTTAATTTTCTTCAATAAAATTATCATTTCATCGTATTTATGGTAATATTATTTTCAAGTTCGACTTTGATTTTATTTTTAATTTTGTTTTGCTTGTGTAGGTGTTTGTAATAAATAAGAGCATTTTTGTATGAGTTTAAAGCGGGCAGTAAAGCAGCAGAAACTGCTCGCAAAATAAACAAAGCTTTTGGTGTGGGCACTGTTATGAAACGTAAGATGTAATGGTGGTCCCAAAAAGTTCGTGCTGGGGATGAGAGATGAAGAAGATCGTGGGCGTCCTTTTTCAGTTCATAACGACCAACTGAAGGCGTTAGCTGAATCAGAACCACGCACAATTCCAGAGCTTGCACAAAAGTTAGGCGTTAGTCATCCTACAGTTTTGGATCACTTCGAATAGGTACAAAAATTAAAAAAGAGAAAAATGTATATAAATTTAAAGGTCATAAACCGTAATTTTTTTTTACCAACCTAATAGTTTCAGAAACGTCACACAATATATACCTATACATATTTATTTCAATATTGTGAAATTGAAAATAATTTTACAAATTAAACATGTTTTAATTCGAATCATTTTTCTACAAAGTTTTGTTTACTTATAACAACCCCAATCGATTTCCGAAAACTTATAAATACAAACGATTAATATTAGCAGGTACGGTAAGTCTCTCTTGTTAAAATATTAAAATATGCTGAGTAAGGATAATACGTGCGTCTTAATTCAATAGTCGTTACACACCGTACTCATTTCATGTTTTTTCATGGCACTATATGGTGTCTACAGAATAGAATAGAACGAATATACACACTGTTGTGGAAGTGTTGTATATTTGAGAAGAAGGTGGATATATAGAGAACGTGTTACATAACAGGTTTGATTTAAAGCATACGTGATACTTTTATGGTACGTTGAACGAGTGTACCGAGCACAGCATTTCGCAGAATACGAGAAATCTTAATTTACAGAATACGTACATACGGTCGTCACATAGAAAGAATACCGCCACGCTGACAAGAATTGATTATCATTCTGGTCGGACGTTCGTAAAAATAGATAGATGTCATATAATTTGACCGAAGAGTCAGTACTTGTCAGACACGCACATACACACACCTATATATATATATATAAACATACTTTTTCATTTACTGTCACTACGTGCGGTGCAGATTTTGAAACAAGTTTTGCGTTTAAGAATATATTTTTCAGTCAGATCAAATTCAAAACACGTCAAGTGATTCTTGCCTCCTGTGAATATATTTTTTTGTTATCAATTCAAATACGACATTGTAGTTATTCTTATTGAATAAAAACAAGTGTGGTGAATGATAAACTTATTCATGTTCAACATTACAATCGTTAATTAGTGTTATCTTTTCAAACCCCACACAAAATAATTATTACTTTAATGAAATATGTATAGCCATTTATATTGTTTATCAAATCAACATTTTAACTCCTTTACTTTTTTATTATTATTATTAATGTTTATGGTGTACGACATGATTACAACAATGTAAACGTTTTCCAATATAAAAGTAGATAACACTGTTTTATTTTTATTTACAATAGTTTAAAATGAAGAGTGAATTTCTTTAAATATTTGAGATAACTAGTGTTTTAATTATATGTGATCTATTTACAAGGCATAATGAATAATTAAGAGAATAATACTGCATTTACTATTTATTCTAATCGAATATGCTATCACTTAATATTTAAGCCTTTGAAGCAGGAAATGGATGTAGGAATCGACGAGTTTTCCTAAATCCATGATGTTTTCCAAAGAAACTCTGGTTATCTTTTGGATGATATATTTAAAGGCCAATAATTTCTTTCCAATGAGACTAAATTTATAACTTTCTTTTCATTAAAAAAAATTATAGTCGTCCAAAAATCAGAAAAATTGTGATTTTTATTTAAAAATCTATAAAAATTGTAAACTTGGGAATTGGGTTGAATAATATTTTTTTTATAAAAGTTCATCAGTAGAAGAAAGAGTATAAAAAAATTCCATACTTTACGAGACGCCTCATCGTTCAATCATTTTTTCAAACGAGCATAAGTAACCATAAAAATACATTTTAATTCGAAGAAATGTTGTATTTGTAGGATTAGAAAATAATATATAAAAATTAATTAGAATTTTTGAGATATGCTATTTATACATACATATATATATATATATATATATATATATATATATATATATATATATAAAACGAAAAATTGTATAAAAAAAGTTAACATTGTGTACTGAATAAAAGTATAAACGAAAATCACAGAGTAATAAAGCTGACGGATAAAGTTACTTTGTTAACTTTTACACTTTGTGAATACATATGTTCAATGTGATTCTAAATATTTATTTTAATATTTAATCTTTTTGTCCGAGTTGTTTTTTCATTTAAACTGCGCCGATTAAATATTCTGAAATGCTGTACATTCGATTCAAGAGACAAAAGTAAATAATTACAGCTCGAAATAAGTGTGTGTGTGTGTGTATGTGTCTATATATATATATATATATATATATATATATATATATATATATATATATATATATATATACATACTATTCATATATTCACACATATATAACACAATGTACAAACATCTAGAATGTACAAGTTTGAAACGTATCATGTAAACTTATCCTCAATCTTCTGCATACAGACAAGTGTAGAAAAAAGTCAATATTTATTTTGCACATGTCGAAGCTATCTTAACATATTGAATAGTGAAGGATTGCACATCATTTACGACCTTTGTAGACCAAACATCCAATACATCCTATATTTTATACGTTCACTGCCAGTTTTTTTTCGGCTGCAGAGTATAATAAAACAAAATGTATGTAGATAAAAATATTTTAATTCGTATAGATGCATGTGCATACTTCCACGAAAGTTAATTTTGTGTATCGTTAGAAGAAGAATTGACTTTTGTAAAAACGTACTGATATAACAGTTATATTTTTATGAAATTTAATTATATTTTATATGAAAGTTAATTAGAGTTGTTTGGTGTGGATAAAAATTATTATTAAAAAAAGTTTCAAATTGCCTTTGCTTGAAGTACGTTAAAGTTTGTTATTTAAGAAAAATTGTTATTATATAAGATTAAAATTTTAATTAAACGTTTACTGATCAACATTAAGTTGTTTTAAATAAACAATTATCAGTTACTGAACATCTCTTATTTAGGGTTACTTTTAATCAATATTTTAGAATATTTACAACTATAAAAAATTGAATACAAAATACAAATATATAAACACATAAAAAAAGAATAAATAAAATGAAACCCAAATATGAATTCTCTTTAGAATTTACGCCTCCACGTGGACTATAAGAAATTCAAACTTTTCTAATAAAAATAGTTCTCTTCAGGTTTATTTATTTTTCCACGATGAAAATAAATTTGTCACATAAGTTTTAGACAAAGTATTTGAAAAGACAAAAATAGATGTAATTTACTTCAAATACTCAAAAAATTTTGAATTCAAAGAATTTGAATTATTATTTAATTTAATTTTAATTTTTATCGAATGTGGAATATCTGATTAATGATCAAAATGCATCTGTAACAACACAAATGCATTTTGATTGCAATACCATTATACTTAGAGCGTTAAGATAGAGAAAATATCTATTTTTAGTATCTTCACTTTAGATTTGGATAAGAAATTGTGTGGTTTAATAGATGATTTGAAAATTAATTTATGAAAATGAATAATCACTTTTCAGTTCTGATTTATCGAAAAATCTACAAGAATTCAATGTGTACTTGAAATATTTTTGTACAAGTAAAACTATCGCCAGAAACACATTGTCTTAAAAAAATAACTAAACATTTTTACTGAAATTTAATATTCCTTCTTATTTATTAATCATTTTGACCTTAGTGGTTTTTAACGTATACGTCATATAAACTACAATTTTTAAAAATATACTGCACTTCTTTTACAACCATGGTTAATATACACTTTTATAAATAAATCATTAAATTAAAACAAAACGTATAATCATATTAACATTTTGTAACTAATATACATACATACATACATATATATATATATATATATATATATATATATATATATATATATATATTTCTTTATTTATTTACTAAAACTATAAATTTACAAATTCAAAACACTTTTAAAGGAAAAACATAATAAACATATTTTTTAATAATTAAAGACAAATCAGGACTAAAAAGATGTCTTATATTATTAATTGTATAACCAATTATTACAGTTGATCGAAAAAAAGATACACTGTTTTTTATTTCTTTATCGCTCTGTTTCTATAACAGTATATAGCGACATTTAATTATAAAACTTATAATTATATATCGAATATTGAGATTTGATGATAATGTATACTTTATATAATAACTTTCCACGATAGATTCCGTTTCAGACAGGCGCTAGTTTAAAAAAAATGAATGAAAAAATTCACAAGTAGTTCAACATAATTGGTTATCACCGTAGAAAATTGTCTAATGCAATTATATATAGTTAGCTTGAACTCAATTTTCAACATGACGTATGAAACTAATGTATCACGCGAAGTTTTCATAAGAAGAAGTTAAATAGAGTAATGCACTTTATAAACTTTTCTTATACATTTATTAAAACTTAAAAATCGATTACAGCTAAGTTAATTGAATCTGTATTTTTTCAAAAAAAAATCAATTGAAAATAAATAATAAAGAATAAAATCGTAGAAATAAACATACAAAAGAAATCAATACAAATAAAATTTGTATAAAGTATAATACAAATATATAAAAAAGAGATTCTAAAAAAAGTTCATATTTTCAAGATCACAGAAGAAATAACGAAATAAAGAATAAAATAAAGTACTTCCAAATGTACGTTTGTATATAAATCCACCGACAAAAGAACCATAGGTAGTCAAAAGAAAGTATAAACTAGACAATTTCAGACTTTATGAACGAGGACTTAATTTTATTTTAAATAGTTTTATTTTTTATAAATAACAAAAAAAAAATGAATCAGTTCAACTTTCTCATAAACGATTCTTTGTTTAAAAGAAAATAAAACACACGGTTCTTATTTTACTTGCAATGTATTTGATGCGAATATTTAAAGATTACTTGACGATATAAAGAACATAAGAAGCAACGATAGCTTTGCGTGACTAACTATACAAACGGGACTGATTCCTATTCTCTTATCGTTTTGTTTACGCACATATTTTTTTAACTTATATAGGTCAATATGATACCCTAAATTAAGGGCGGCGAACCTTTTTAATGTTCCATAAAGTTAAATTAATAACAGTATAAAGAATGGAGAGAATAACGCTTATAAAAAAAATCATGGTTTGCTTTTTAGAAGTAAAAAAATGATTAAAAGGGAATTAAAGCTATTGTTGTACGTAGAAATATGTCTATAAATATGTTTTAAAGAGTTTCTGACAAATTATCTATATAATAGTAATCATTTATAATACATTATTTTTAAATATAAAAAAATTAAAACCTTAAAAGTAAAAAAGAAAAGCGATTATTCTAATGAATAGATAATTATAACAAAAAGATTAAATAATTTGAAACTAATTTATAATAAAAGGAACAAAAATTTTCAAGTTCATTATTAAAAAAAACCATCGGTATAGAATAACACACGTTCTTTTCTAATGTATTTTTTGTTAATTTTACTAGCTGAAAGTTTAGTGTTATGAAAATTACGTTTAAATTAGTTATTTTTTTTAAAAAAAATGAGATAGTGTCATAAAAACTAAAATCTGTAAATGTACAAAAAATATATACAGGCGCATTGTAAATTTCAAATAAAAAGTCATCAAAAATACACTAGATATTCTATTTTACATTATACATGTATATATATATATATATATATATATATATATATATATATATATATATATATATATATATATAAACGATTATTGTTGTGTATTAATTATAAATCGTTTAAGTAATTATCTCTTCGTGATCTGGCAATTTTATTGCAATTTTTTATACTTAAATCGACCTCGGTTTTACATAAACGAGATGTATTTTTATTGAAAACGATTTCAATTCACTACATAAAAAAGGTTATCTTATCAGTTGCATATAAATTATGTCATGAATTATTTACTTAAATTACATGTTTATTATATTATTTTGCACTGTTGACTTTTGATTAATTTATATACTACAAATAGTCTTCTCTTTCTCTTTCAACACATGCATGTTACTATAATGTTACTACATTTTTAAACCACTATAAATAAACTTACACTTTTTTAATATACGTAATTATAGATTTAATGAATCAATTCTTGCATTACGATTGATTCTCTATACTTTGTTTAAGCAAATAACTATTTAATAACATAAAAGCATACAACGCACTTATCTAATCGGGCGTTATTTTTTAATTAAATAAAGTTACAAAATAATAATACATTAATAACCTACTTATCAACCATTCTTCTTACATATTTTGTACAGAACTCACGCATCAGATATGTTTATGCAGTTTTTGTTATACAGAGCCTCTTACACTTTTATGGGCTACTCTCTTTTGGACTAATATATAATGAAAATTCGGAATTTAATCAAAGAATAACTTCATATAAAGAATTTTTTCTCACAAGTTTTCGTCTTTGAAATGAATTGTATTCCTACTTATTAAATCCACTGTCTTCAGTAGTAATCGATTAACATTTGACTGAAGACGGAATTAATAAAAAAATCGAAGCCTTTGTTCTTTTTCGGAAATATTTTCACCGAATTTACAATCATAAGCACACGTACTTACAATCATTATTAATGGTATCATTATTAATGGTACATTGTGTAAAATTAATAAGAAATTAATTTTAATACAGTACTTGTTTAAAAGAACAAAGTCTTGAAATAGGATTAATTCTTATTAAAACTGAACCCTATTAAACCCTCCCGAAGCTCGTTTGTAACCTTTAATAAGATTAAAATAACATAATCTTCAAAACTAGTTAAATATTTAAACACAATCTAACATAATAAGAAAGAACAACCTACGAAATACTTGCCCAAAATAAAAATCACAAATACAATTCGAACCAACTATATATACCAAGCCAAATATAGAAAATCAGCGCTGCAAAAGTGTGGCGAAGTTACAAAGAAACTTTATCAAGACAAGCTTATTGATTTTCAAAGCACTGGTTCTTTAATAAAATATAATATAGGTGTGGACTCAACAATATACTCGATTAGTCAGCTATAGACCATATTCGATAAAATACTAAATCCATATTTTTCAAACAAAAGGAAAAAAATAACTCAGGTAGAATCGTATATTTTTTTCTATAATAAAATTCAAATTGCAATTAAGAAATTTCCTATGAACACATGCAATCAACAGAAATTGTAGTTAATATATATTTATTAAATAAAAACACCTACGTAAACACAAATACGTCTATTAAAAAAAAAACATATCATCATTTTTCTTCATTATGGTTTTATTGAACATGTAGTACATATGTCAAACGTCAAAATATATCGTAAAAAGTGATCGTTAAAAAGAGAATAACTCGTCGCCGTACACGAAGAACATAATAAAGTTTTTAATGATAATTATTATAATATGTGTTTCGATTTTACAGGTATACCAACTGAAACATGTTGTCGCTGTTACCTTCTCGCATATGATATTTCACACGAGTATACTGAATGCCTTTAATTAATCTAAACTCGATGCTAGATATAAAAGATAAGGCACCGTATTTCATAATGGAAACTAAAATGGTGTCGAGTGAGTAAATAGTACCACCGTCGTTTAATTACGTGACAACCGAGGGTTCGGAAGATAAACACCACACGTTATTCCGAATTAGACAATTAAATGTATTAGACAGCGGTGTATAAATATATATATATATATATATATATATATATATATATATATATATATGTATGTATGTATGTATGTATACACATATATGAAAAAATAACAAATACAAATTGTAATCAATTGGACCTATAGATCCTAATATAGTGTTCCAACAATTACAATAGATTTGGTGGCGATAATAAGCGACTGTTCCGCTTTAACAGATTCCATTTTAAGCACATTTACATGTATAGACGAAACAGTAGTCAAGGAAACGACGTTGTACCGTTCTCTTCTGATTTTCATGTTATTAGGTAGCTGATCGACAATTATTTTCCATGCTGGATAATATGTACACGGTAGGTCCTATATCGATCACAACTCAAGTGTTACGTACAAATTAAATTACTTCTTCAGGTGATATATATATATATATATATATATATATATATATATATATATATATACATACATACACACACACGTGTGTATGTGTTTTTTCTCGTTCGATAAATACGAGAATGAAGAAAATCCTATGAGATTTGAAAAATCCAGGCGGTGTTTCTAGTATAATCGATTTTTGTGATGCTCAAGCAAGAAAATAGAACTGTGTTTTTTCGGTATCTTAAGAAAATAAATTAAAAAAGTGTAATCTTAAAAAAATAACTTCCATGATTTTCAACTGTTTATCAATTATTCATGTTTTTCGTTTCAATATCAAGCACCATCAATCAGATTATTTTTTTTTAAATTTAATCTAATATCAATGTCATCTGTTACTATGACTTTTAAAAATAAATCCGTCACACACACAATCCACAAAAAAATGTCTGATCCTTACAAGATTTTTCTGTATCTAATCGCTCTGAGAAAAATGGAATCGTTATCGAAATTCGTATAAACAAGCAAGAATCAAAAATGACCAATACTGAACTTTGTAATCAGCAAAAAGTGTTTTGTAAGATGAGTCAAAAATTATTCGAAGGAAAATAATTTTATTGACATCAATATTACACAAAAAGAATACAACTTAAAATAATGAAAATCAATAACTGACAAAATTTTATAAATGATACAAATATGGTGTATTAATAAAGTTTCTACAAGTGATTTCAAAAATTAAGTCATGCAACATCTGCTCACACTTTTTGATTTTTACAATCAAATAGTTTGGTTTCTAGTTGCACTTTTATGCTTTCAGCTTTTACATGAATAAGACTAACTAGCATATAACCTTACTTTGAAAATACAGAAATTCTTTAAAAAGTGATTATTTAACTGAGGAAACATTGCCTGCTGCTCTACTCGTACAGAGTACGGAGTGACAAATTTACTAACTAACTTTAAAACAATAGATTTTTAAGACATTTTTATGTTTTTAAAGTACGGTTAGGCTTGTCTTATTAGAGATTGGGTCTGTCTTAGGCACAAAAAAAAAAAACAAAACAAAATTAGCAATCTTGTATATATTGAACGCTACTTCCAAATGCAGCCAACGCAATAATTGTTTTGTATGCTGATGCACGTGGCTGCACTGACCGCTAAATAAATGAAAGTATGCATCCGTCCATTCACACATGCAGTAGCCAATGCAGCACAGGTAATTATACCACAAAGTAATTTAGCTGCGTTAGCTATATTTGACTAGCATTGACCGGTTGTTTGTGGTTGCATTGATTGCTAAATAAATGAACGCATACTGCATGCAATAAAGATGAATATTAGAATAGTTGTAGAACTGCAGTTATATGATTTATTGAAAGCACTTATAATTTCTAAAACTGTACCTGAGAATATGAAAAACTGGCCAATAAGTGCTCTATTTTATGATTATCATTTGAATGAATTTACGAACCACCTCATATACCAATAATTCAAAGGACAAGAAGCTGTGAAAAAAATATTTCAAACGGTTTCGTTCTATTAACTGATTCTCATTTACGATTTTTGGTTATAGATACATATTTATAAGGAATCTACTTATCATAAACCCAGTCTAGTTCATACTACGAATAGTATTGTCGAATATTATATCCCAATAATATATATATATATATATATATATATATATATATATATATATATATATATATATATATATATATATATATATAAACTTGATACAACTTTGATACTGTTCGAAAATTGAAGTGTTTTTAAAGAGTATAGGAATTGTTTCGGAACAGTTTAGAAGCTGTTTCGACTGCATAAATACAATATCTAGGAACAATGTTTTTAGTTTGGACTAGGCTTTAAAATTAAAAAGAAATGTAAAATATGAGAAGTACATGTTAAAAATGCACAAGAAATATTACTATAAGCGTACACTGCAAAATATGATAAAAAATAAAGAAATAAAAAACACTGCTATAGAAAAATGTGTAAAAAAAACACATGCCACTATAATAAGTGGGAACTATAACAAATTGAATCAAAAATCATCAATTTATATAAACATGCTTTCCTTATTCATGTTTCCATATAGTTTTTTTTATACTTCGTTTGACAACTAGCTTCAATTTAAAATGAATTGTCAATAAATCCATATCTTTCAAACACATAAAAAACTATAAAAAGCACACTCTGTACATCTTTTTTTGAAATAAAGAAACAAAATTTCAGAAATCATTCGCCATTCTTGGCTGACAAAACAAGCATCACTACTGGCAAATTAGTATTTTTCAAACAAGAACAAAAAAAGTAGAAATAAAATTAATAGAAAAAGGTTTCAAATAAAAAAATGTTACATAAACATAGAGTAAATAATTTAAATAATTACTAATAACAGCTCATTTAAGATGAGAACAATGTTTCTGTATTCATTTTTTCTATTATTTAAGGATATTATAATCTGAAAAGTTGTAAATCTTAAAGCATTGTATTTCACATGACAGACACAATCTGTAATCCCAGTTTCAAACTTACATCCGTTGTTAAATTTCATGTCCAGTAATATTAAAACCTATTAAATATGGATGACTATAATATAATAAACTAGAATTAGTATTGAAGATAAAACAAATGATTTTATTTCTGAAACAACGAACATAAAAATAAAAATTAAACACCTGCATAGTTTTATAAAGACAAAAATCGATCATAAATATTGAAGGATATATATATATATATATATATATATATATATATATATATATATATAAACATAAAACTTCTCGATAAAAACGTTATCATCTACAATTATTTTTCTACGGAAAATTATGTCAGCAAAGAAAACACACATTTATGAGTGTACATAAACTTTTTATGAGTAAAAAGTACTTACACTTTTTTAGAAAAACACATTTTTAATCCCGTCATCGATTCTTATTTTTTCGTTATGTACACGTTTGTAAATTCTGATATATATACATATATATATATATATAGAGAGAGAGAGAAGAGAGGCCGAATGGTGAAAAAAGGTGTGGTTACAACGAAAATTTCGGTTTAGTTTAATCGAATACAATGACGGAAAAAGAATAAATTTTCATTTAATTGACGACTGTTTTGACATCGGCTTGTTTTTCCGTGTCGTTGTTATTTTTCATTTGGTCGGACCCGTTCCAGAGAGTGCGCGCATCTACGCGTTGTCTTCTATACACATCCTCTGTATTTTTGAGAGAATACTTTTTAAACAACATCCGTTTCGTACGCCGTTCAATTACTTTGTCGAGAAAATATCGTAGTCATTATGTCGACGCATTTTGTTCCATTCTGCCGAATGTCGAGTACAGACTCATGCACGGGTGATCGATTGAGTATTTTTTTAACGAACGAATTGAATTTTTTAATACTATTTTATTAAGATTTCATTTGCAGTCATAAAATAAAAAAGATGAAAGAATATAAAAGAAAATGTTTCTCGTCGAAGAAAAATAGTATTAAATACTGTGAACATATTTTTCTCTTTGCATACTTGACATTTTTTCTTATTATAATAAATTTAAATAAAAATTAAAATTTCGTCAACTATGAGCAATAAATCTTATAAAATGCTTAAAAATTAGAATTTATATATTCAAAACTCATTTCGAAAATGATGAAAATGAACTTTCCATTAAATAATATTTAACTTATAACAATATAACTTTTCTTACTTAATCATACAAAAATTATAAAAAAAAAATTCAATCAATATTCTATATACGATTATTGATGATTTTTAATTATTGCTTATGCCACTGAATTATTATCGAAGTGCATATAAACAACAATAAAAAATGATCAGTTCACTTATTTGTGAATGCAGTTTATTTGTGTATGCAGTATATATTTTTACTAAATCATACTCTAAAATAGAAAACATGATCTTATAAAATTAACAATGATTTTAGTTGAAAAAATAGTAAATAATTCAAATATAGAGCATAGATATTCTAAAAATAAAATATACAAATACATAGTATATATTAAATTTCACATTTTGATTTTTTACAACTTTGTTTATAGTTTCTATACAAAAGTTCAAGGATTTTATAAATACCGAAAGATTAATCTCCCTTTTTCAAAGCGAAATACTTTAAAAGATGTATAAATAAACGACTTAATTGATAATTAATCATTTTTCAAGTTCAGATTTCGTAGTTTATCGTACAATTCTTAATGAAAACTTGAACTTCTAATGAATTTAATTTCTTGTGATAACATCCAAAGATGACACTTAATAGAAAAAGTTATATATATTTTATACATTTGCAAAAGTATACAAAAAATATAGTTTGTTATTGACCGATAAGAAAATAGTTCATCTGCAATTAAAATAATCGATAATTATTAATAAGACCTAACAAAAAAAAACATATTTATCTTCAATAAATATGATGACACTGAATATTTTTTGTAAGTAATTGAAATTGTAAAAAAATTATCGAATAGTCGAATTTAAAAAAGTACTGGTTTAAAAAGTGCATTGACATTGAATTTTTATAGATAGCGTATTGTAATCTTCCCAAAAATAATTACTCTAAAGTTGTATATTTACTTAATTACTGTTAATACATTTGCTTTTTTTAGTTAATCTTATTTGAGTTTCAAGTACTTGGTTACGAAATATATCACTCAAAAATAGTACATTCACCTTTATATTATATATCTCATTTTTCCATGTCTATAAATTAACAAAAAAAGATTTACAAAAATAGAAAATCCCATATTAGGATAGCATTGCGCACATTAAGTATTTTTTTTCTTTCGCAATATTTCAATATATAAAAAAATGTTTCTAAAAGTAAATAAATATATACAACTACTTGAAACACTTTTGTATTTGTACATTGAAATTTTTGATTTATTCAGGTAAACACTTGTTTGTAGTACGTTGGAGGATAAACATGAAATGGGATGACAAAGACAATAGAATCGCGGTGATTGCTTTGTATAATGTCAACAAGTCTCCAGGAGATGTCTTTTAAATGATGCTGTCAATCTATATATCAAGCAATTAATCGTTACAAAATATGTACAAAGAGCGGAAAGATTTAAAAGAGTAGTTGTTTGTATTTTTTAATTACTTCATGGATTGTTAAAATATTAGAATATAATTTAGCATATTCTTCTTTGGAAGAAATGTAAATGGAAAATAAATACGTTGATAATATAATAAAAACATGCGAGTGTAACAAATATATATATATATATATATATATATATATATATATATATATATATATATATATATTTATAACTCCAATCATATCATCCATTATCTATACACAAGTAAAATAACAAACCCACCATTGTACAAACAAGATAATACTATAAGATTATGTTTGCATTTTATGTTTATATACAAAAAAAATTATATTTTTAGATAAAAAATTATTATTACAAAAACAAATATTCATTTATTGAATATTTTTGATCAGAAAAAGTATTGTGGTTTGTGGGGTAAAATAAAAAATAATTCATTTGTGAAAGTGGTTTAGCCACAGTGTCAGAATAGTATTGGGTAAATTGAAATGTTTATACTCCACATTCTTAATAAGTAATGGGATTAATATTAGACAAATATAAAATGATAAAAAGATGCCATACAATTTCCATTAATATAATTGGAGTATTGGATAGAAAATGGATAAATTAACTTTCATAAATTAATTTCCACTCTTTTATAACCACATTTTTAATTAAAAATATGCTATAATTGATTATTGATGATTTTGATTGAAGCTTACATGTATTTTGATACAGATATATTCAGATTCAACAAAGTAAAAAAATCCGTCTATAAAAACATCTAATTTTTCAGTATTTTAACGTTCTGATTAAGATAGCATCACTACTGAAATTAAAATAGCAACAAATCAACAGTCTTCATCCATCTTGTCCACTTAAATGTATGTCTTTTACTACTATTTCCAGTAATTGTCATCTTCAGGCAGATTTTCGATAACTAGTTATCGAAAATCTGCCTAAAGTTGGAACATGTATTAAAAATAATGATATAAAAAAGAAAACCCAATGATCCGAAGGGATTAAGATCACTAGGGCAACGACAAAATTATATGAAATAAAACATTTGGATTTGTGTAACTATTTTACTTACAGATATAAAATTAAAACTGCATACTAATATCAAAGTTAAATAATCCACTTTTTAGAATCTAAATTACAATCAATTATTAAAAAATCAATAAGTTAAAAAAATCAAAACAATTCAGAAATAAACATTAAAGGTGTAGTTTTTCTAATTTTTTAGTTCGAAAGTCAAAAAATTAAATATTCAGTTGAATGTTATTACTTTTAATGATTATCTTACATAATGACTACCAGTTATTTAATTCAGTTCGTGAGCTAATAATAAAACTCAATTTAATCCAATCTCACACACAGAACTTAATCAATACGTAACTTCAAAATTACTCCTAAGAGAATTTACTAAATTTAAATATCGATTTAGTAAATAACTTAAAAACCATAAAATTTTGTTAAATCCGAGAAAGGAAATAATATGAAACTGAGAGGCAGGCATTGTATTTAGTCAAAACAATCACGGTTTTTTTATTTATTTTTCAGTCTCTCTCTCTCTCTCTCTCTCTCTCTCTCTATATATATATATATATATATATATATATATATATATGCACACACATACATACATATATGCGTCATTATGCACCCTAGCAACAGCACAAACGTGATTCCTTCAATCTGCATATGGTCGATATATCGAGAAGAATTCATATTGAACGGACACAGGCATCGTACTACATAGCCAGGAAGGGATTTCGTTTCAAACTCAACGACCAAAACGCGCCGACGTTACTCAAAATGCATATAACAGCGCTTCGTCGACATCGGATCGAAAAAGCGGAGAAAAGAGGACAACGCCAACATACAGGATTCACTTTCAACGCAGACGCAATTTCACTCTCGTCGTTAATGCTGTCGGGCATCGATCGCGGACGTTTCGCTTTTACAACCGTATCCCCACCAGAAACCACTAATACATGGAATAACACTCATTTTCCTTTCGCTCTCTTTTCCGCTTCCGTTTCTATCTCACTCGTTGCAGTAATCAATTCCTGTATCTTTCTCTTTCGTCTGGAATTTTGTGTGTCTGTGTGTTCTACTTGTCGGTCAATGTACATTGAGGACGAACGATCCGATGCCGGTCAGTAGACGAACAGCGTTTCGAAAACCCTTATTTCGCTTGTATTGTCACAGAATGAGAAAACGAGATGCAAGAGAAACGAACAGAGTCTCAACTGAAGTGGATTTTGTATCAGAACAGCGTTTCACGAGTATTACGGTAAAGTATTGTACCAGGATTGGAGATATTGAGAACGAGATGCGTTCTATGACCTTTGACATTTAGTAACTGATCAGTCTCGGGTGTCCGGAGATATTTTTTTTATGTGTCTGATAAGAAAATGGCAAATATGGCAAGACTATAACAAAATTTAACGCATCGATTGGGAAAATAGTTTTATAATCTCGCTATTTTAACAATATATTTCTTTTATATCTTTATCGTGTTGAAGATCTAAATAACAAAGGAATATATTCAGAAACAGAAAAAAAACAGAATGATATATTTAACTCGATAAACACTTATCTCTAATGTTGCCATAAAAATAACATTTTTAATCTCGAATAAAAAGAATCTTTGGCGGTGAAAATGTCAGATTACTGAGACCGAATATAAAACAACAACTTGGCTCTTTATTGTTGCAACTTGTGAAGTATGTATTTTGAAATATATTTATATCAGCGATTTCAGTTACAAAATATTTATTTACTATAATTTCTGTCAATTCATAAGTTGCAAAATCATTTAATTATTGATATTCAGAATTCGATAAAAATATTTAACTGAAAATAGTCGAATTAACTAAAATAACCGATCAATTACAATGCACAATATTTGCATTTAATAGTATAAAGTATACATATTCAGATGTAAAAAAATAACATTTTAATAATTTATAAGAACTGAATTTAACAATACTAAAATAAATCTAACAAATTATAATTTATACATTTAAATACGACAAATGCAAAATAAACAATTTAAAATTTTAATGTAAGGAAGTAAGATATACAAGTTGTGACACTGGCTTACAAATGAATTATTTTTCATCCTATAAGCCATGAGCTAATTTCAAATCAAAAATATTAAATTAATGACTATTATCACTGATAGTTATTAATCCGCATTTCGATAGTTATTCCATTATTCTCATAGAGTTAAGACACAAACAATTCTAATTTTTCTACATCTTGACGTTCTGAATGTGGGAATTATTATCGAAATGCGCACAAACAAAAATTTAAAACAATAAATAAACATTTACTGTACAATTTTTGATCAGAAAAAAATATGTTGTCAGCGAAGTGAAAAAGAATTCATTTATGAAACATATTTTTTATAATATATACATAAATGCAAAAATCTCTGTTAAAAAATCATACAGATGAGACAATTAAAATCGAACATTGTTATTACTAAAATTCACTATCACAAATGAATCAATACCTCAACATTACAATTACTCCTTGAAAAATGTACCATTTGGGGTGTTAATTCATTTGTAAAAATATACAATTCCTGAACAAAGTCGCTTTTTATCGAGGAAAATGTAAAAATGTTACCAGATTAAATTTTATTTGTCAGTCAGTTATGATTTCATTTTTAATACCCACATATCTCTTTTTTATTGTTAATTTTTGAGTATTTGTGATCGTTTTTTGCCTTCAATAATAAATAATTGATGATATATTTTATCATAAATAACAGTAGATTAAAAAAAAAACATATTTTTCATACAAAAATTAAATAGTTTATTAAATAGAGATGAGATTGATTATATTAGTAGAGGAAATATAAAGTACTGATTGAACATTTTCATAAATTTCGTAATAAAAACTTGCATACTGTTCATGTCTAGTATATTCTAAACGTATTTAAGAAACGTGCAATTACGATACAAAGTTTTGTACTATTCTTTAAAAGAACTGAAGATCCTATTGTTTATTTTCCATTAGTAATAAACATAATGGTAAAATTTCAAAATTGTAAATTTTAGTTAAAAGAACTTAAGTAGATCATTGAAACTATTACAAGAATCCTATTTTCAAATAGCACGCATTTAACCCTTTTAATGGAAATGGTTTTATTTCAAACTACACACATTTTGCTTAATGGACGCCTGGGATATTCTTTTAAATGAAACAACTGTTAATAGCTCTACAAAATGTTTCTTACTGTACCGGTATTTTTAGTAATTCTAGCTTTACGCGTGTTTGGAATTTTACACATATATGTAAACGTTAAAATATTAATCAATTTTACAAGTAGTTAAAAATGTTTTACGTTTTTACAAAGTAATATTAAACATATTATTTTTAATAATTACCTATATATGAGTAATTTTTTTTCTGTTTTTCTAAGCGCATGTTTATTTTTCTTAAAATTAACATTAAATTTATAAAAACAATAATCGAACAAACAACCAATGTTACATAATAAAAAAATAACGATTAAATTCAATTATTAAAGAAATCTAAAAAAGATGGTCTTACTATTTTTAATTTTTTATGCTCTTTGATAAAATTAAGATAATATATGATAAAATATTTTATTCTCGTTATTTTACATAAAAATAATTGTACTTCTTATACGTTTGGTACACTGTTATAAGTAAGCAATAGAACAGGTCAAGGCATTTTACTTTAACAAATAAATTATTCTTACACCTTATAATCCACAGTTTTCTTCTGATCAAGAATTGATCAATAAATGTTTACTGATCATTTTTGATTATTTATAATACACGTTGATACCATTATCATCCTCATAGAAATGAGATGTAAAAAATATATGTTTTTACAAAATTATCATTAAAGTTGTCAAATGTTTATAACTGAAATTACTGAAGGTTATTGTACAAATATTTATATAAACAACTCAAAGATGATTTACAAACCCCAAAGTCTTAAGATAGTCTGTATTAATAAAAAGTTTCAAGCTGTTAGTGCAGATGACTTTTCATAAAAAATTAATTGCTTTCAAAATTTATGAACTTGACAAGTATTTAAACCGAAACAAAAATTTAATTTAGACCAGATTAAATGAATGAACATTTTGGTATACATTTATTATCCCGAACACGTATATTATATTTTTCATTAACAAACAAATTCTCTGATAAAAAAATATTAAATAATCTCTGATCTTGACATTATAAAAAAAAACTTAAATATAAAAATATACACAAGCGCACACAGACATAATGCGTATGTATTCAGAGGAGATAAATATGCGATTATATTCATATACGTTTCCATAAATTGTATTTAGGGTAGTAAAGTTCCTATATGGGCCTGACATTTTAATGAAAGTACGAAGAATATAAAAAGCGTGTATGAGGCGAGGTTCAATACTTTATACATGTTTGCATTTGTATATGAAAATCGAAAGTACACTGTAATAAAATTCAATTTGTTATATATACGCGAGAAGCCAATACATTTCGTAAGCAAAAAGTTAAATGAGATTGTAACAATATAAAGTAAGTGAAACAGAGATGTGAGTTTACTAGGCGCCGATCGTGTATAGATAGTGGGCCCACCTGTACTTTTCCACGCGGTACATGTGTGTGTGCATATATATATATATATATATATATATATATATATATATATATATATATATATATATATATATATGATATATATGATATATATATATATATATATATATATATATATATATATATATATATATATATATGGGTTCATGCATCTACAACAAGCTATATAATTTTTATTCTTATTTTCGATTAACTTTTCTTTTTTATTTTGTACGTGTATGTATATAAAAAAGCACATACTTACGTATAAATAAATCGGTATGTGAAATTATATGTGGGTGTATGTGGATGAGGATAAATACACGTACTGCTAGTATTTGTGCGAAT
The DNA here is from genome assembly GCA_034766995.1 of Acanthacorydalis orientalis. Classification (NCBI taxonomy): domain Eukaryota; kingdom Metazoa; phylum Arthropoda; class Insecta; order Megaloptera; family Corydalidae; genus Acanthacorydalis; species Acanthacorydalis orientalis. Next base: position 8,633,765 of record CM068318.1, on the reverse strand, counting down.
ATATAAGCTCCCAGTCAGTTTTGATTGTGTTATTTATATAGAAGAATGTATCGGAAGACTTAGTTGAACGCATATCTCTCATAATATATATATATATATATATATATATATATATATATATATATATATATATATATATATATATATATATATATATATATTTGATAGAAGCGTTCCCCTTTTATTCATGTACGGCCGCCGTTAATATCCAATCAGCTGTACGTCTGGTGCGCACGCATGCCGTTCATTTCAACCTTGAACTCTAAATTGAACAAGCATTTTCCCTTACGTAATTCGTTCATAGTGAAATTAACTGACTGACTGCTAGCAGTGAGAGTATAAAAAAAAAAAAAAAACAAGAAAAATATATCAAGTCGACCGACTTGCAAATATATTTGCAGTTATTAGTCTACAATCAAGGTCATTTTACACACAACACGTAGAATATTAATATTTAATGAAAAATGATTTACATTTTTTGTAGCAGATTCTAAGTTTCATATAAAACACTATTAAAATATTTTATTAAGTATTAGTGCATTAATTATTGATTGAATTTGGAAAATTCTATAATTAATAATGGAATTTTCACCAAAGAAAAATAACAGAGAAATCTTTTGTTGTGTCTATGATTAAGTAAGCACAGCATGTTCAAAAGATACGAAGAAGTAATTGTTCGGTATTAAAACATTAAAAATGGAAAGAAAGTCTTCTTTTATGAGAATGTATTCTTTACATTTTAATAAAGAAGAGTTTATACCATTACGTTGTTTATATATATATATATATATATATATATATATATATATATATATATATATATATATATATATAAAGAGAAAGAGAGAGACAGTCATGAACATATTCAAAAGACGTGTATATCACAATCTACATATTTAAAAAAAATATAATAATTTACTTCAGCCCATAAACAAATAAAAAACAATTCTAAATTGATATGACCGATATAAAAACGTTTAAGCTACTAAACATTATACACTTGTGAACTGCATCATTGATTATAAAATAAAATTTTGGGATAATTATAGGGCTGACATTTCAAAGTTAGCGTGCATTCAATCAACTGTGTATGCGTGTTTATTTAAGTACACATCATAAATATTGACTATATATGTATATATATATTATCCATACATTTATGTGAATTTTTGGAAAAGTGTGCGAGTAACAGGAAATATTCATACGGATATCAACATAATACTAAAATGATACATTACAACTGATTTTTTATTTGTTCAGTGACATATAAGTAATACAAACAGCTCGACGATATATATTACAAATGTCAAACGACTGTTTTTCAATTTTGTATAAAATTAGAAACGTAAACAACATTATTCGGAATAAAATAATTGAAATTCATGTTCGATTATCGGAAATCGAAACATTTTTTCTTTGACAATGTTTTACAAGATTTCTCTATTTGTTCATATACACAAACTTATACACAAATATTCACAAGAATACCTTTTTCAAAATGTGTTTATTTTTATGGGGTTTTTGAGGGAGAGGAAAATTATTTTGACCAATTAGATCTATTCTTTTACTTTGATATTTTTATATGAACGTGAGACTAACAACTACTGGTAAATCTGTAGTAAATTTTGACAATTTAAATTTATTCTAGGATGTCTAACGAACATATTATTTTTTATATGATATTTTTAAACGAAATTTCTAAAAAACACATCACAGAGATTCCCCTTTTGAAAATAGAATAAAATTAACAAACACATTACACAAATTACACAAAGAACAGAAAAATGTAGTCCTACATGGTAAAGATAAATGCCATTAAATGCATATTTCCTTGACAGAGATAATTATTTTAATAAGGAAGAGCGTCTGCACGTGCGTGTATGTTAATTTCTATTAAAACACTATAGAACTATTATTAAATGCATACAAAAAAGTAAACATTTTAAATACGAAGTGTATTTGTATATTTTTTTCAGGTTTATATTTAACGTAATTAACTCTACTTTGATCTCATTTTAGACTTCCGATTCTAAAAATACGTACTGTTACGTCTATTATAAGTGAATTACGTTGAAGTGTAAACAATTTTCATTCTGTTTCTATTTACGAGGTTGTCGTTTTAACCTATATGTGTTTGTTTACTGTTTACGATGCTTGTTTGCTTTTCAATAAAACAGTGCGGTTCTATAATCAAATATTAAACGACGATAATTTAATTAAAGATATCTGTTCAGGACATTCTGGATTTCCCATAAAATACTAAAACGAGAAACTCAGTCGGACTTGAACTTTATTATATTCAACTTGTCTTTTTTATTGTTATGTAACTATACACTATGTTACGATTATTTTAGTAATAAATTACAACTTTTATTAACAAAGTATATATGTGTATATATACATAAAACCAAGTAGAAATAAAATACCATAATAAAAAAACTACAGATATTAAAACAAAATAAACTGAACATATTGCAAAAAAAGAAGAAAACAAATAAAAAATACAACATTCAAAATAGAACATACAACCACTATTAAATTACGAATAGGTAAAGAAATCAGAAAGTATGTGGATAAGAAACGAACTGAATCATTGAAACTGAAAAACTTGGAAAAAAAATTGTCTAACAATGTATTGTACAAGGCTGGTAACATTATATTTCACAAATAAATTTTCACTGCTAGAATAGTGATGGAATCTACAAAACAACACTTGATTTCAAAGTAATTGCAAGTTATTATGAAGGCCAATAATTAAAAAACAATATTAAAAGAACGTTTTTAGTGGACTTGATACCAAAATTAGATATACTGTTATTATAACATGAACAGGAATTCAAATTTACAGAATACATACACATACATACATAATATGCATGTAAGTAAAACATCAACCCCGCTAAAAAATAAAAATGTTCTAATTAAAAAATTTTCAGACTAAGCAATCTAAGACTTAAAATCATTTTCTTGATATATCTTCAGCTCTAATTGCTTACATTAACAAATTACCATTATAATCAATCATTATTTACTTACATAAATCTTAAATAATAACACATTACATTCAAGAGTAACCAATTGTCATCGTTTACTAGAATAAAAAATATACAATTTTCTACAAATGCCAAGAGTTACGGTCAAACTATATTAAAAGGTGTGCAAGTTATAGCTGTATGATTGTAATATATATATATATATATATATATATATACAAACACAAAATACATTTTATATACTTGTTCTCCTAGCAAAGTTCTATAATCTACTGGTAAATACGTTTGTTTCCATTAAACATGATACTTAATTTCCAGCATGGCAAATAAATGTGGATAAAAAAAACATAGAACACGTTTAGGTGCTTTATCGCATAAAATATTATAAAATGAAATAACAAAAAGAGAACCAATATACTTAATAAATAGCATTCTGTTGTACATTTCAACAGACCCAAACAAATGATACAAAAAAATATGCATAGAGTAATGCTTTTCTTGCAACGAAGGACATGTTTTTGTTACTTCAGATTATGTGTAGATAGTGCTAGAAATTTGTAAACGAATATTGTGATTTTCAGGATGAAAACTTATGTCATTTAATTAAATTTTACTTTATATATATATATATATATATATATATATATATATATATATATATATATATATATGGGTGTGCGTGTGTATTTATAGACGTACTAAAATATTTCTGTTATCGTTCAATCAATAAAGTGCGGTGATATTTTCTCAATATAAAATATTAATTAATGGTTTTTAAATGTCAGTCATGGAAACATACATATCTGAAAATGTGAAATCTCGTGATATTTTCATTTATTTAATAGCGTGCAATAATTCTTTTCCGATTGAAATTGTTTCACATTAAAATGTTAATTAAAATGTATATTTTTATGATAAAAGCGACACGTATCTGTTCATTTGCTGATATTGTCATATTAAATATTTATAAACATATTTATACATGTGTTTTTTTATCATAAGCATGTGAAATAATAAAGGAATAAAAATGGAATTTAGTTCATTCTAAGAAACGTCTACGTATTTGAACCAAAATATTATATAAATATATATAATTTTTTTCAAAGTAAATAAAATATGAATGAGAATCTTTTTGACAATTTGTATACTCAAAACACATTTATTGTTTTTCATTCATTTTTAACTATTTAAATGGAAACATCCTAAAAGGGTTCACGTGTTAAAATACTGAAACCAGTCATGCAGAAATATTAATTTCTGCAAGAGACACAACGATACGGAGTTCCGAAAACTTGACGCTGGCAAATAATAAACAGGAAAGCAAGCAGAAACTAGACTAAGAGTTATAATCGAAAGTTATTTGCAACCAGTGTATAGGAAGAATAATAAAGTACAAATGTTGACTTGGAATTCGAATAAACTTCTTAATTTGATATTGGTCGATATTGATGACGCTCGACAGACAGCGATAGAAGATAGAAATGTTTTTACGTTACGTACATATAAATGATAAAATAGAACGAATTTTCTCGTTGGATGAGTGTTGAATACAAGAGCGATGACGCCACGCTGTTTGCAATTAGACTGACTGTAAAGTTTTCCAATCTGAATATAAAATAACCATGTAACGCAATGGGTAGAAACATAATCGAATCTATTATACGGGCTATTCTCTTCGTTTCAATTTAGACTGATGTAAAAGAAAATGTGTTGAAATCGAATTCAATGTTTCATTTTCAATACGTTTTCTTAGAATATCATTATATATATATATATATATATATATATATATATATATATATATTAAAGAAGACAATATATAGTAGAAATTTTCTATCGTATACCCGAACAAATAAAAACGAATGTGAAATATTACTAACAAAAAGAAATGTGAATAAAACACGAACTAGCATGAATTAAAATTGTATATAATACACACTAAGTCTATACAATATAAAAAAGCAGTAATAAGGAAAACATCCACATACTTATCATTTAAATGGCTTCAAAAATGTTATAATTCAACGAGTTGAAAATTAATTTCATATTAATATTTTTTATGATGAGATAAAAAAAGAACGAATATATTAAAAAAACAAACGAATAATAACAACTCGATTACTTGTAAACAAATATCTCTTACAAAGCTCTTTTAAGCTGTTTTAGATCGCAAACCAAGATCGTAATATATTAAATGTTCAAAGTTTTCTTAATGAAGGATTATACTGTAAAGTTTGTAAAACCTATCAGTTACAATCCACTCATACTAAGTATTAGGACACATCCATTCAGTGTAATAAAATTTTAACAGATTATATATATATATATATATATATATATATATATATATATATATATATATAGTTCTTTCGTTAAAATCCTTCAGATCACGTTTGGAAGCATCTTTCTAGAACTGGTCTAGAGTTCATTTTCAAATAAATGTTTTCAAACTTGATAGTTCATGAACATTTGCCTGATGCTTAAAAAAAATTGAAGCGGCCGTTAAAGACGAAGTCCAATATAACATTGAAGAGTCAAAGAGAAAAAAAATATTTTGGCTAGATTCAGTTTCATAAATTAATTCTTTCTCTTCTCTATAAATGATAAAAAAGTTTACGATCCAAAATATTCAATAATTGATTACTGATCAATTTTTATTATTAGTTCTGCACATTTCAATGGCGATTCGCCATAAGAAACAATACAAAAGGATTAATAATAAATTATTGTTTAAATAAAAATGGAGAAGAAATGGAATAGACATATCTGTGTATGCAGGTATACATTTTTTTTAAATTATAATTTGTAATAGAACTGTCAGAAAAATTATACATAAAATATCAACGCTTCGATGAATCCTTCACATGATCTGTAAGTACTAGTTTGTGTGTCATTTTGTACATTTTTTTAATAAAGTGTTGGTAGAACGATATTGGAAACATACAGACATTTTGACAACGGTGATTGAAAAGTGAAAGACAAATGGGAAAAAAGAATTGAACGGATACGTTAACATCATGTCATCACCAAAGCGTACAAAAAACACACACACATGTTCATGGGTTTGGTTCGAACGAATCGGCAATGTACAAAATGGATGATAATCGCACGAACGGTTAGATTGCGTTTCTTCATGGTCTGACGTGTCTGTTTTCATTTTACAGTTGATTTGATACAATTCCCCATTCAAAATAACTAACATGTGCATACGAGTGCAAAACTAAAGTATAATTTAGATAATTCGATTTTGAATTTGAGTACGGTTTGATTTTTGTTTCGATACATTTAACTTTTTAACAAAATGACTGGATTGACTTGTAACTGATATGTTAATTTTCTATAAACTAACAAAGTATGAAACACTAAAGAGAAATTTATATGCTAAAGTCATGTTTAATTATTGCTACCTCTGTATATATACATATATATATATATATATATATATATATATATATATATATATATATATATATATATATATTATATTTCTTCAGATCGTTGTTTATTTATCTCTCCTGTAAGCAATTGTGACACTTGTCCCAACTACAGGTAGCTTAAAACTCATGAGTTCTTTCTATTTCCAATATTGAACCAGTATTACACAAACTGAAATCTATCGTAGCAGAAAAAACACATACAAAATTCTACAATAATTTGTATTGTTTTACAGGCAATTAAACATAAAATCATAAATAGAAAAATATATTAATCCGCATGAACGTATGACCAATCCGATCAATCAACATTTTACCTACAGAATCAAATCATTGTAATGCATTTTTCTTATTTAACTAAAACAGACGCCATATTTTTTCTCAATTAGGAAAGATAAGAGACTAAGATAAAACACAAATTCAAAAATATAATCTTGCTTAACGAAAATACACTATTACGCAAATGTTAAAAGGTTTCGCTGGCAAAAAAAAACGCCGTGTGCATTCAACCTAATTTTTTAATACTGTTTTCTTAACAGGATGAAAAATTAACATTTTCTAAATGCTCTACAGGCAAATTGTCAAAAATTCTAATACAATTTAATATGTTGTCAAAGTTTACTAATACAACATATTATTTAATTCAGTATTGTTTATAAAGTTACAAAAAAAAAAAAAAAACGGCAATTTTGAAATACGGACAGGTGCCAACAAAACAGTAACATTTATTGAAGAAGAAACATCTTCAACGCGATTTTTCATCTAAAAATATCGTTTTAAATTGTTTTTTTCCTAGAATTTCAATATATTTTTGAAATATAAAAATATCAAACATACCAACAAAACTATTGATATTTTCATATTCTGTTTCAGTAAATGTATTATCTTAATAATTTATTAGTTTTACTTCAAAGCAAAATTTAGTACCGTTCATTTTATTCTATACACATGTTATATACAAAACATAAATACTTACACAAATTCGCTAAGATACTATGTGTGTAAACACAAGTATACATATACATAACTACTTAGATAATACATAAACAGTTCTGGGTAACTAAAACGGCACTTCGATAATTAATCCTATTCTGTATTAAACAAATTAGTATCATTTCTATTAATTTATTAATCCAATTATCATAAATCAAAAAGGTCTTCATTTACTTTACATCAACTTATTAAATACAATACATTCTATTTCGTTATATAAAATATTTATTATTTAATAAACACACACAAACATATATATATATATATATATATAAAACAAAGATAGATGTATAACTAATGGGCTATCTTATACATTAGATAACTAAAATAATTTGAAGGACTTTATTCAGACTAGTTAGAAATTAGTAATGAAAATGGGTTGTTTTTATCAATAATATTGATGATTGTATACATAAATACATACATACTTTTATATATGTATATATATATATATATATATATATTCGAATTCAAAATTTATTATTTACCAACCTATCAAATTGCCTATAAAAATAACATTTCCCTGGTTTCTCTGTCAGAATTAATACGATTTATTTTAACTGTATGTTACAACACAAAATCCATTTTATATTTTATTAGATCATATATATTTATATTAGTTATTTCCTATTTTGTTGGATAATTTCACTCTTAAATGTATTTTGAAATGTAATATTCCATAAAACAAATGTATAATAACATTCATATTCATAAACATTTACTATAATGTGAAAATATGTACACATGAATCTATTTTTCATCCCAAAAAAAAAAAAAACCAGAAAAAATCAAATCAAGAGACCTAAATCCATTTAAAAGTTCATATAAAATCAGTCGATCCGAACATATACCTATATTGAACCTATAACATAGAATATTTATATCTGTAGCGTCGTTATGTCTTTCCGTCCGTTTAGTGTGGAACCATCGTTGTAAACAAGAACGCTAAACAAACGTTAAACGTAGAGAACGACGAAAGTGACGACGAAAATGGAATGAGAGACAAGAGCGAACTGTTGTGTACGTGCGACGTGGCACGGTAGCCTGAAACGCAAAATTATTGATCTCTCAACAGAGCGCATGTTGAGAATGGTCCCGTTCAGAACCCACCGCCTACGACACTACAGAAAATGTTGACTGATTCCAAACGAACAGAAAAGCCAATGTCCGTTGACGCCGCCGCAAATGTAACCAAAAATCCTGTTCTCCTCATTCGGAATTATATTTCTATTCACTCGCACACTAGACACACATTTCACTGTCCTTTTTTAGCAAGATATCTTTTTCTAGTCAAGAACAAACACACAAATATATATATATATATATATATATATATATATATATATATATATATATATATATATATATACATACATATATGTGTGTGTGTGTGTGTACACACACACACATACGAATACTCATACACAAACACAGACAAATGTTGAATAATTTATTAACTTTTCTGTTTTGGTCGCCAGATATATAAAGTTAGGTAAAATAAACATTAATTGAGTGAAATTCTGTTTTATGCTTCGAGAAGTTAATATTTATTCACACTACAAACAGACATGTGTAAAAGCAAGGATTTGAAATGTATAAATCAATAAAGTATACTTGGTTTTAAGGATGGAAGTCTTTGAAGAAGTTTAAATAATAGATTGAAATTGAAGCAAAACTCTTATATCTTACAGAAACGGACTTTTATAAAAATATTTTCAAAACTAACAAAAACAAGTATGTGATAAAGATGTAGTTATAGAAAAAATAAGATTATCACTATACAAGTGAATTATTATCATCAAACTTTCTTTTATTGATATTTAGTAATGATTACTGTCTATTTTCGAATTAATTTTTTACTTAGCGAAACTATCAAAAAAAAAAATTATCACATCGAAAATGTTCAATAAATTGATAACTCATCATTTTTGATTGTCGTTTATGCGAATTTGGATGGCGATGAGATCATTTTTAGATTTTTTCTGTACCTTAGCGCTGAAGATGACTTATTTATTGAAATACGCATATAAAATAGTTTAAAATGATTAATTATAATCAGTTACAACACATTTTTGAACATAAAAAAATAAATTTATTATTTATGATGGGAACTGTGTAAACATTTTATAAAAGTAAATTTAGCCACGATGCCAAAACTATATTGGAACTTACTATACATCAGATCAAAAAATACACAGAGAAATTATCATTCATTTCTAATTTTGATCGATAAAGTACAAATATTTCGTTATTTGGCATGGAAATAAAACAAAAAATATGTTCGAGAACTGATCAATAGATAACAGTTGTTTCTCTCTTGGATTCTCCAATTAATAATGAACTAAGTTTTTACTTCCCTTAAAAATCAATGAATTTCAAATCATTTTTATACTCGACATGTGAAATGTATTATTAATACTATTTTAAAAATACTTCAGTTAACTTCTGAGTAACAAGCATTTACATTTAAAAATATTGATTGATTGAATACGATTTTAAGATATGTATATGTGTATATATATATATATATATATATATATATATATATATATATATATATATATATATATATACACCAAAAAAGTTATGTTCGCTTTTTAGTTGAAAATCGGCTCATGAAAAATGATCTTGTTTTTTTCGTGGTGTTTCTTACACAAACAAGCTTTCAAGAAAAAAATCCTAATAATATATGATTTTTTTTCATGCAACGACAACTATTAAAGATTAATACTTGTACAAAGTATTCAAAACAGTGTTTATATTTACTAGTGTTTAGCACTCTAATTAACTTTCGCGTTATTATAACCCATTAAATATATCAGTCGCTTATAATGTTTCTAATTAGTGTGCTATTTTTAAAAAAATAAATGTACTACATCCATTTAAAAGTAAGTTTTTCGAAATATTTTCAAAACGATATTTATATTTAATTTTAAAAAAATATTATATCTCCCTGAAACTGCCAATTTATTTTCCACACCACAAACCACAAAAATGTTTCTAATCAAAAATGTTTAATACATCATTATTGAACTTTCTGATTGTTGGTTATACGTATTTCGATAAGATACAAAAAACACATTAAAAAAAATAATAATGATTTAATGAAATTTGTGATCAGAAAAAACTTTGTAGTTTGCGATGGAAAAAATAATTCATTTGTTAAAGAAAATTTATATCTCGGTTTATAAGTTTTGAGTTATCTTGTACTGAACATAACAAATGTAAAAGAAAAAAAAACTGAACACAGCAGGAAGGTTAATAGCAGGATATAAATTTTAAAGCCTAAATACACAATAGACATTTATTACCGAGAAACTTAAATAAATTCAGTAGAATTAAAACTGTGTGCATGTTACAAAAAATCAAAACACAGATCTATGCGAAACTACATCCAACACATGCCGGTGTATATAAACCAAACGCCAACGCAAATTGTTTATTTTCATCGAATAATGCACGCAATCGTGCATTATACACGTTCATGTATGTTCCGAGGACCCAAAAACGTTCAAGGGGTGACAACATATTTTAATCGAACATTACGATGAGTATGTATATATTCTTGTACACATGCGCATTTATATATATATATATATATATATATATATATATATATATATATATATATATATATATATAATTGGCCGCGTGAAAGTCGATACTAGAATGTGCATACGAAGCAAGAGTGAGTGAAAGAGAAATCGTATTTCTAAGCGAAACAAACAGAAAGCTCCTTCAACCCCTATCACCGTTTGAAATAAAAACAACTCTCAATTCTGATGTAAACAGTATAGAGCAGCTGATCGTGTTTTTGTGCGAAATCCAAAATGGAACAACTAATTCATTCGCACACATACATACACACACACACACACACACATATATATATATATATATATATATATATATATATATATATATATATATATATATATATTACAAATATATGTTTATTTTCGGTTAATGATGTACAAATATATTGGAAAACAATAATACACAGTACAAAAATATTAAACTTTTTTCTTACAAAGGAATCTATTTTTAGTTTACAGGAAGAAAGTAATTCAATCCTCAGATTTCATGGAACTGCTTTTTTATATTTCGATTGGAAAATATATTTCGTTTTGGATCAAGACATACAACAATGATATTAAAATCAGAAACTGTAAGTAAAATCATAAACATTTATTCTACCTCTATTTTCTTTTTTCTTTATAAATAAATTACAGTGCATATACTTGAATAGCAATTTCTGCTCCGTTTTAATTTAGCAACGAATTTGAATAGTTTATTTTATAATAATTCTGTTAGAGTAAATTAAATCAATTCAGGAATGTATTTAATGCAGATTAGTTTTCATTTTAAAATCAGTGATTAAAAAATATAATCCCGTATTTTCAATCCGCTCTGCAACTACTACTGCCGAAATACTTAATGCATTCATCTCTCAATTTTTATTAATTCTTTTCATTCACTTAACGATTATTATATTTGACTTGTTAATTTATTTTTAGAGGACCAATTTAACCACAGCTTTATTATCAAATGTGAATATTTAATAACTTCAACATATCCGCTTTAAATGAATTGCAAAAATAACAATTTAATGCCTTTTGTGTGTGTGCATGTGTATATATATATATATATATATATATATATATATATATATATATATATATATATATATATATATATATATAAAGTTAATAAAAAATCAACATTTCAGGTAGACTTTATATTTGCAATTCAAAAGATCGCACGATAAAAATGTAAATGAACAATCAGCGTTGGTTTAAATTAGTTATAAAACTACAACTCAATTATTCAAAATCAAAAAAGAGCTTGAAAACAGCAAACTAATTTTATAATAAAAATATTTCAACAAATATAATTTTATAATTTATATCCAAATATATATATATATCCAACAACTTTATTTTATTTCCCTTTGTAAATGCTATTCATTATTAATATGAGTGAATTCTGAAAGTCACATATCAATTGACTTCTTTTATTAAGGGTTTCGATTTTCGATATTATCAAATAAATTTTGAACTAGTTATGAAATATTGTTTTTTATAAAATATCATTTTTAGACTCATAGTTCTTATAAGTCTAAGAATCCAATTTGCCCAGTTGCTGACTTGTTTACTTAAGGACTATATACACTATGTTTGTAGAATTATAAATACAATACATAATGTAGAATAATAAATTAAAAAAAAGTTCTCAATGAAAAAAAGTCAGTGTTTAAATCCCTAAAAATCATATAAAATAATATTATGCATTGGCGAAAATTTACACACACAAATATATATATATATATATATATATATATATATATATATATAATTCAGAAATTAATCAATTAGAAAAATCACTGATTTCAATTCAAGCTGCAAATCCCTCGACTTACACCAGAACTTTCATTTACCTATTAAAAACACACTTTTTCCAATCTATAATTGATTCGTCTGAAACGGCAGATAATTGAAAAAGAATCCGAACGATGTTGGAGCGATGAATAATTGACAGCATACCATAACGCTCTAACGGTGTGTAATGTCATCGTGTTCGTTCATCATTTCAATAATGTATAAATGAAACTCTAACTGGTTTCCAAACAAGAACTTCCACGAACGAAAATCGAACCATAGCCCGGTCATGTAGTTTGTTATGACTACGCATTATATATATATATATATATATATATATATATATATATATATATATATATATATATATATATATATATATTTGTGTGAGCAAAGGACGAAATGCACCCTACAATGCGTGGGTACAAAAACATTCCGGACTTTCAACCCAGAAAAGAGATAGAAGGGTATGACTATCTCGTTCGATTCGGCTCCGTACAGTCTAGTGTTTATATATCTACGTGCGTCCGGAATAGAGCGAGAAGCCCGGAGTTTAAGCGTACATATTTTGTACACCAAGTATAAAACAGATCGTTTTTCGCAGAAACAAGGATACGACGAGAATGAAAACGAGACCATGATATTACAGTGTCTCCATGAAATTAGGCAACGGTGGAAGGGATGAATATTTGTATGTGGTAGTAGTGGGGATGAATGTTTGTAAATATGTGGCAGTGGGGAGATTCGTTTTATTAGAAAGAAACGTGGTTGAAATGGTGGAAAGGGAATATATAGCTTAATGGTGGTGAGAGAAGTTCAAGTCAGTGTTGTATTAGTAAATTTTAGTACAAATTCAGTATACGGAACTTAAGTAAAAAGGAAGTTGAGGCTTTTAAAAAAAAAACATTTCCTGGCTAAATAATGAATGAGAAATAGCTTTTTTCATCTTTATATATATAAATTTCATATATGACTGATTGCTATTTAAGAATCTTTGTAAATTAAAACAAAACATACGAAAAAGTATAACAAAATGCATTAACATAATATACAATTCATATTTCCTCTAAAAAAAAGTATAATAGATTCATGAATCGAACTTCTTTTAAATACAATAACTAATTTCTAACCGTTTAATTTAATAAATTCAACTGATTTGCAAAGTGTATATTCTTTTGTAATCTTTTTTTCGAAAAAAAAACACATTTTACTAAATGTCTCTAATCTACCTGTGAATAATCAAATTTCACTGATGTACAAACTAAAAAATTCTCAATACGCCTCTGTCATACACATATAGACTTGTATAATATATAGGCAGTAGACGTAGATGCGGCAAGTACGTTGGTATTTTGTCAAACCGTTTGAGGGGTTAATATTGAAGATTTTTGTTACTTTTTTCTCACTTCAGGAATGAAACTTCATAAATGTGTAATTTTGTAGTACGGGTCGTGTCATACGTTATTCGTTTTTTTTATATTTGAACTCTTACTGACCAACATAAAACGTAAACGAAATTAATGTTATTTATAACAAACATGCTAAAAAAAATTAAATGTTTATCATATATTTTATCAAAATTGCTTTCTTTGCTGTTTCACAGTGAAATGTGAGAACGTAAGTATCTTTTCAGATTTTATTTATTCGGACTATATATTAAAATTACCTTAATTAATAAAAATATTGTTTAGCATCGAATATTTTGTCTCTTAATCGTTTTTCTTCCCCCCTCTATTTTTTCTGTTTATCTAGTTTTTATTAAAGATAGAATTAAAAGGTTATTATTTATGAAATTCTAGAAAATTACTAAGTTCTATGATAAAAAAAAATATAATTAATAATTAAATTTTAAATATTAAACACACTTAATTTTAAATATTAAGCACGCTTTGTATTTTCATTAAAAAAATATATTTAGTGATATATTATAAGACGAAATATGGCTGTTTTCTGAATAAAATAATGTATAGTCGGTCATATTTCATGCAGACTGGTGAAAATATTAAATTTGTGAAAATTTATATTTAAGGAAATTATAAATTTAATCAAAATGTAGACAAATAAAAAATATTAAATTCAGCAAAAGAAAAAAATGCAATTATTCAGATTTGTTGCAGACAAAAGAATGCTCAAAAACATTTTATATTATCTGTACAAAACGTTTTTTGGGAGTGCACGCGTCATTTATCTCGCCGGAGCTTACTCTTATTACACATTGTAATATCTGTAACTGTGCGCTTTTATAGCAGAATGAAAGTCTGCGTTGAATCTCTGACGAAATTAGCCAAAAAGCACTCGTGTTCCTGTTACGCTTTTCGTAATAATAATATCCCAACGTTGCGCTAGCCAGCCAGACATTCGCTTTTCTCTCTGTATTTGTAACCAAATAGAGAAGCCGCGCTGTGACAACCTCTCACTGCATCATCCAGTCTCCGTATTTTATTTACATTTGTATTTGTAGTCTTAAGCTTTTTACTAAAATTACTTCGCGGTTTATGACAACGGGAATGGATCTACGCAAAGTACTTACTTTTCATACATATAAAAAAAATACATTGCGAAAATGTAGCGACGACCTTCTGAATAGCTTTAATAGAATTTTTTACGATACTGAGAGTTTGTGAAATGAAAATCATCTATAATGAAAACATTGGAATATCTTCTTATTTATTCGCAATCACTTTCAGAACTTTAATTATTTAATAGAGCTGCTAACTGAAAGAAAAATCTTGGACAAATTCATTCCATATCTAAACAATTAACTTTAATATTTAACAGTTATAGTCCGGCATACACTGGATTACTTTCAAATAGTTTTTATTACTATTTATTCATTTATATTGTTTAATATTTTACAATCTGTCTTATATTACTACTTGTGTTATTACTGATGCTATGTTTTACATCTTTTCTCTCAAATAAATAAAAAAAAAAACAAAATTTACAATTGAGAAGATATCCCATCGTTTTCTTCTAAATATTTCAGATCAAACCAAAACAGAAATAAAAGTATACTTGTATGTATATATGAATATGTGTGTGTGTATATATATATATATATATATATATATATATATATATATATATATATATATACACACCTGATACCATCCATGTGCTTCCCCAATGCTCTTCGTTTTTTTCAATCATCTGAGTTTCTGTTCTCTACTATTATTTTCGGCGCATGTCTTATCTTCATATAGATTTTAGAGACTAAAATTTAGTTCAAAATGGTTCTCGTACTAAAACTAGTAATGGAAAACAGAAAATCAGATGATCTAAAAGAACCAAGATTCTCGGGACAATGGAAACACATATTTACACACGTAATCGCTACAAAAGTTTAAAAAACGTAAGATAGAATCTTTGCATTTATTTTTTTGAGTAAATATATTGACTGTATTGTTCAAAAATGCATAAGTTAAAATTAGACCTGTTGAAAATATACCCATTCATAAACTTCTTAAAGAAACAGGCGATTTGAATAAAATAATTACATTCGAATATATTTTTCCTTTTCAATAAAATAATTCTACACTTTTAAAGCACACCACAACGCCAATCTGTTTTACATAATATGTGATGTTTCCAACCTATTATTGCTGACACGAAAGTAAAGAATAGAAGTCAATTAATCTTATAATAGCTACTTGTTGTATGTACATACAAAATTATATATATATATATATATATATATATATATATATATATATAAAGTATGTATATATCTGAGTTTAACTAATGGTATGAAGTGGCAGAACACCGGGCTGTTGCTCTCAGACGCCCTCGCGTCAATTCTAAAAATAATTCAATGTCATTCTAAATGTTCAACTATTATACTACATACACAGAGACACACATTTTAGTGAGCTTTCCTGAAAAATGCCAATGTTCAAATTAGCTATAAGAAAAAAATTATAAAGGTGAAGGAAACGTAAATTTCAAGAACAATTTATATATGTTTTTATGTATGTATGTATGTTTGTATATATGTATGTATGCGTATATATATATATATATATATATATATATATATATATATAATTTTAAAATATACTATTACATAATATTCACATACATTTCAATACAGATTAAGAGTAATTTATTCATCATAATCAGTCAACTCTTTGTTGCAAAAAAATTGACAAATGAAAGAAAACTGTTTGTGTAAAAAGTATATAAAACATAATTGTTTTTCAGAAATCGATATTCATAAATAATACTGGAATTCATGAATTGTGCAAAATATTGAAGGAAATATAACTGAATAATACCAACGCGAGAACTAAGTTCGATTTCGTTTCAACTTATCAAAATTAAAATACATTTTACCTACTTATGTTTTAATAAAATTGTAGAATATGGCAAGAAGTTTGCCTTTTGCACAATATCTTCATAAATATGTATATAACAGGCTTGAAAGCATATCAATTAACCTCTTATGCCCCAAGTACTCACGATGAAACCATAAATTCTTATTTTTTCACAACAGTTCCTGTAGTTATACTCGTATGACAGAATCACATTGATTTTAATATTAACATAGTCATCTTTAACTTAATAATATATATCAATATTAATTATAATACCACATCAACTAATAGTTGTAGGTGAATATAGGTTCATGTGCACGTGACAAACATTAACAATACATTTCATATAGTATTATACCCCGTTAGCTGTATTATTAAACATTTAAATCGATTTATATAATTATTATGATTATGTTTTTATGGTTATGATACCGATGATCTTTATCCTCTTAGATCATCTAAACTGTCCGTTCATTATTAGTTTAAATACGGTTCTCAGTCAAATATCTATCTGAATATGATATACATGTCGAAACTATTACTAAAGAACACACACTTAAATGATGTAAAAGGACAAAGGTCATTAACACAATGCATATTTATATAATTATTATATACAAAACTAGGTAAAGATCATATGTATTAATTGCTACTAAATATTATGCATATATATATAGAGAGAGAGAGAGAGAGAGAGAAAAGGAATACACAAAAGCTCCAATTTTTACAAGAAGTAATCTAAAAAAATTATCAAAACAGTTTTTTTTCCTACTGTCTATAAGTACAAATGTTTGTGTCGTTTTCTATGTAAGAATGCACGCTATTCATATTTTTTAATACACATAGAAAAAATGTCAATTCAGTATAGCTGCACAGTATATGTGTGTATATATATATATATATATATATATATATATATATATATATATATATATATATATATATTTATACACATATACATATATATATATATATATATATATATATATATATCCCCAGTTCTTACAACACTCAATTAGAACATTTTCTCGTTTTGAAACACGATATTTTTTATTGATGACTCAGTTAAAAAGTGAATCTATAAATGATACAACTTTATATATTTAACTTTTCTTTATTTTTTTGATTATAAAAACGATTAGTTATTTCATGATTACATAATTTCCATTTCATGTTTCGTCAATTATAAATTTTTAAATTATTTGCAACTTCGACTATATCTAATCCCAAAGTAAAATCTCTGATCAAATTATATAATTTTATGTACATGTCCCTAAGGGTAGGAACATTACACGGCAACATAGATTTAGATTTAGGTTCAGGTGATAGCAGATAAAATATACAGAGACACGCAAAGCAAATATCAAGCGAAAATCCTTGTCTTGTTATATTCTCTCTCTTCTCTTCTACCTCTACATATTTGATCACTTACACATCTGAATCAAAACCGTTGCGCTATATTTCCACCATATTTGTAATAAATATAGAATGATTATCTCCCTATAGATGCTCAGAACAGAACATTAAGAAATATGCAAAAATATTTCCCTAAGATCTATCTACTTTATATTATTATATAAACAAACAATATATTATATAATAAAACGAAGATGGAAATAAAAAAAATAATATTTATTATTACTTAACTACCCTTTCCGGAAGTTTATTGAAAAGCTTGATTGGTACATGCAAGTTACAGACAAATTTAATATCCTTCAATTTGTTAAAATAGAGTCAAATGTCACATTTGCCTTAAATAAACAATTTGTATCTTCAACGTTGCATTTATTTAATTTTTATTTCTTACAAAGAAATTTATATAAAATTTACATTAAAAAAGATGAAGCAGTACTTAATATTTAAATCATATAAAACTATTCTTTATCATTATTTATTAGAGTTGTTTTTCGTCATAATTTCAACATATGCATTATTATCTGTTATCAATTCTTTTGCTTAAATATTATACGAGTCGCAAAGTACTCAATAAGCACAGTTTTTCAATTCTAGCAATACTCCCTGTTACAAGAAACGAGGTCGTTCTGTGTGTATGGATATATGCGTGAGTACATTGTTATTATGTTCACAATAAAAAAATAAATAAAAATACACTACCAAACAATTACTCAAACTATAATCAAATAAAATAAGAAGAAAAGACTTCAAAACATTTCAATTATTTCAATTTAATAAATGCCTTCTGTCTAGTTCTTTGTACATCTTTATCACGCATTCTCAACTGTATCGTATCTGTATCTCTAGTTCGTTTGTAATTGTTGAAATGTAGAATATAAGACAGCAAAAGTAATAGATTATATATTCGATAGTAATTTAATTATAGTTCTGATCTGAAACCATGTCTACTACTCCATCATATCTGATGATAAACGCGATTTAGAACTTTAATTAGGGCAAAGCGTCAAAGAAAAGGACCCAAGGGTAACGTCGACATCGCTACCGAAGGATTAAATTGAAAGACATTGTATTTAATGGCATTATATCGTTAAGAAAGTGTCAGTGAAGATGACGAGAACAAAGTCGACGACACTGCTACACCCTCTTTCATTCCACACGACAGAAAACGGTATCGTATCCGTATATTATCGCCTTAATGTAATTTCGCTACGGGAATACATTACAACAGTTGTATTATCATTATTATTACAAACGTGTGTTTAAGCCCCGAAGGCTATAAACTAGAACTCTTACAAGTGAACTGAAAAATCTCGCCTCGGAATGATAAGATATAAGAGCATGCTTGTATCTAACAAGATGAGGATAATGATACTGTTCAGTATACAACTGATGAATGATAAAATAAATACAAGTAACTGATGTAGAAAGACGTCGAAATTAGATTCTTTCCGAACATTTTCGTGGAAACTATAATTCTTTAACGTCTGTGGAATTTTGTACTGACCGGAATTATTATCCATGGAATACGGTCCGTTTCAGTTTCGGCAATAAATAAAATGGATTTATCACCACCCGAATGTATCACCCAAGGGCAGTATTATATCGTTGAAAGATGGTCGAAAAGAAAAATGTCTGTACCACAAACCTATAGTTTTAAAAAATTACATTGAAAATACATTATTGTGCTCTAAAAATACCTTTAATGCAGTTAAAAAACGTGCTTTACGAAAAGGTCATTTATAAATATTTTTATACAAAAAGCATGACTGAATAATTTTAAACACAAATTATAAAAACACTATACTGAATAACAAAATGTGATTAAAATAATAGTGTACATCATTTTAAGACATATAATTAATTTTAAGTTCATAGCTTATCGAATAAATACTCAAAAATATTCTTCGAATTTTTGTAAATATGATTCGAAAACAAAATTAGTAAACCAGATAATCAGATATTTCCAGATCGAGTTCAGCCCCTATATAAAAAAAAAAACTGACAAAATACGTTGGATAGACGTTACACTTCCGTTTAATACCTTCATAAATCAAATGTTTCTGTTCTCGAAGGCAGTTTATCATAATATGTTTCATTTGTACGAAACATAAAAATTAAAAAAGTTTTTTTTTGTACGCAAACAAAAATAATTAATCATAAAATTACGAATATACTTTCATCTAATACAAACACGAAAGAGTCTACTTATGAAATTCCATTTCCAAATTAACTTTTTTATTGTTTCTTTCTAAATAATAATAATATTATCAGTCAATTACGTTATTATCTTAATAAAAGAAATGTATTATTCAGTACGTTTTATGTTAATTAGCCAAACAATTACTCATGTGGGTGTTCATGTATATGCATGTTGATTATAAATATATATATATATATATATATATATATATATATATATATATATATATATATATATATATATATATATGATATTTCTGTATATAAAGTACTAGTGAAATGTTATTTTTGAAGGAATTAAAAGATGAAAAGCGATAACAAAAGGGAAATAAGCAATATTTAAAAAGTTAATTCGAGAGAAAATTTTATGTAAAAAAGTATATACCTACTTAAAACATACATACATAAATATATATATATATATATATATATATATATATATATGTAAAGTTTCTGTTAACTGATGATGATTGTTTCAGATAAGTATGATAATGGCAATAATAAAAGTCTAAATTATATCGTAGTAGAAATATTAACGAGAAATGTAACAAGTGAAAAAATGTACGACACAAAGACTGTGCTGTAGTATATTTTTTCCTAAAACGATCTCGTATCATTTTTAACACGTTATCGTAGAGTCAGTTCACAGGAAAAAAAGACAAAATAATATTTCTTACTTAAACACTGTACGCTAGAACCATTTATTTATTTTACTATCTCAACGCGATTTTTCTTTTTCATTAGTGGATTTTGTGTGGATGGAGAAAAATTCACTGATATTTAACAACTGAACAATAGTTTATTATAGGTTCGTTTTAATGTTTTCAAATACTTTAAAGTTAAATTTAAGACACTACGTGGATAAGTGTATAAAATGAAATAAAAGAAAACTACTAATTATATACTAACTTATACTATTACTAAATATCGACCAAGGGAATAATAAAACAATAAAATTAACTTCATTAAATCCAACACCTCATTATTTAAATCAAAAATTCTACTTTGAATGTGTAATATATACTTCCTACATACTACATATTAAAATTAAAGCACAAGCGTTCGATCAATACTCTCTCTCTCTCTCTCTCTCTCTCTCTCTCTCTATATATATATATATATATATATATATATATATATATATATATATAATGGATCTTGCATGTTAAAATAATTCAGTGACTTCAAATAATAGAAAATAATTAGTCTATGTTAGAAATAACAAGAAACATACTAGAAATAACAAGAAAACGTACAAAAATATTATAAATAAGATACGAAAATAAACGAAGTTACAGACATAATATAATATGAAAGGTGAAATTAAGATACTCAAGTTTTCATATTTCTTCAAAGAAATATATATATATATATATACATGAAATGTGTGGGAATGACAGGCATTGTTTTATTTGAATTTGAAGAATTTAAAAGAAATGTTTATCCAGAATAAAATAACACTGACCTAAGGTTATATATATATATACACATTCACAAACGTTAAGTATAACTGTGGTATAACAAACACTTCTATAATGAAATTACCTATTTACTGAAAGATAATCATTTTCAATATCTTCAATTATACACCTTGTATTAATCCTTTCCATAAAAAAAAAATCGGTAGAACCAACTCTCTCTCTCTCTCTCTCTCTCTATATATATATATATATATATATATACACAACGCATTAATAATGTTACATATGTTTTTCTTTTACAACTTAATTCTTTTACATATCAGTCCTAAAAATAAGTTGACGGAAAGATATAACAAAGGCGATTATATAACAATGAATTCTGCCGAAAACTATCACACAATAAAAATTCAAACAATGATATTCATATATATATATATATATATAAAGCTCGACATAAGTACACCCACACAACAAGGTTTAACAAGACACTTTTATTTATGTACTGCACACATTTCTCAGACCTTTCTGTTGTTGCCGACGCCCGTCTGCCAATATTGCAGTACTCAGATAAAAATATTACATAATATTCGAAAATACTTGTCTTTTGTCATTGTTTCAATGCCATTATTCCCATACGTTTATAGTAGCCATTATAAATACATTTAATTTAACCCCTGTCACAAAATTTCAAGTGTGGTTATTATTACATACATTTACAAGTCCACATATGTGCGTGTGTGTGTGTCTATCTATCTATCTATATATATATATATATATATATATATATATATATATATAGAGAGAGAGAGAGAGAGAGAGAGAGTGAGAGAGAGAGGATTTTATCCCTAAAAATACACAACATGTTAGACAAGAATCATTTAGTGTATTAGTTAGTTCCCTCTTTTACTCTAAAAAAATTAAAACATTAGACGATTTTGGCCTGAATTAAATAAAAAATTAACCTTTTCAAATTTTTACTTTATTTTACATTTTATTAAATTTTGAAAAAATAAATAAAATGGTTTGAATAGTTTTTTCTCCATTATTTCATATAAATAATTTCTATCTATAGAATTACTGTTTCACAAAATCTCTAATTAAGAAAACCAGAAATGAAAAAATATTCAAAATATTGCTTGTTCTAAAAATATAGTTGTTTTAAATAATTTATACAAATACTTGTTATACATACACATATATATATATATATATATATATATATATATATATATATACATACATACATATATACACACATATATATATATATATATATATATATATATATATATATATATATAATGTATGAAAATGAAAACAAAACATACCGAATTTACATGTGAAAACTAGAATTTAGTAACAAAATTTGAATCTAATGTAAACTAAATATATTTATTATTGATCTTGATTAATAGACTTGATATTGTTCTTTTAAAAAGAAAACGTCACTATAAGTTATAAAATGTATTAATGGTTATTTTTCCACTCATTACTTTTTATACCAATAAACGAATTATTTACTATATCATTATCTAATGCAGATTATATAAAATAATTTTAAATTTACTATTATAAAACAATAAATTCAATATCTTTGATTTAAATAAAAAGATAAACATGAAAGAAATATGGCTTACGCACTTTTAATTTTAAACAATTTTATTTCATTTTTAATAGCGGACCGTTTTTTGTTCAATGCCATTATAAAACGAGAAAAGTTTATAATAAAAACATTATTTAAAACTATACGTTTATATATTTAACGAAATCTTCATTTTAATATTAACCTAAACACATTTCTAATTTTAAATTCACATATTAAATTATTATTTAAAATATATCACACGAATGAAGTAACTGTTACTTCATTACCACTTTCTCACAGAATATGCGTAATATTTAAATAAATAAACATTTGTAAAATGAAATATACGAAATATAATTAAATAAAGACAGAAATTGCAAAACAAAAATAATTCAACAAAATATTTAGAATAATTAAATATTATTTATTCATATTTTTTCCCGTTAGTATTTTTTTATCATAGCCACAAATATTCTGATAATTTATAAATAAACCTTTTTTACAAATTGCACTCAAAGCAATGATCAAAATTTTTTAAAAAAAACATGCTAAACATCTGTCTTTATTGCAGAAATGTAAACTCTGTTTTTTGATAAAAGAAACAACATACAAGATAAATAAGAAATAATTCATTACCTGTAAAATAAACCTGTGAAAGAAATCATACAAATATTAAGAAAAGTTATTTAACAAAACCTTCTCAAAATAAATAAATAATGAAGTAAAAACTGTAATGAGAACTTTACAAGTATATAAAAAATGCGTGATGTATATCTAAAAATAAGAGCGGTACGCCGGAAGAAGTCTTTGTGGGATGCTACAAAAGTTTTATTTTTTTTATTCACTTTTAAATGTTAAACGAAAAGGAAGAAACTTCAAAGAAACAATGGTATGAAAATTTATTTCATTAGGAAATTAAATTTACTTTCATCTCAGCTCATTCAAAAAGATCTAATTAGTAAAATTAAGAAAAATTTGGTAATTAATTGACCAAATGAATTATGAAAAAATTAAATTTTATTTATAAATACAAATTAGTGGAATAATTGACCAACTTTTTAAGAGGATATTTAATAAATTATTATTAACATTTAAAGCATATTCAAATGTATATTACTGAAAATAAAACAAAGTCTTTATTAAAAGAACAGAGTTTACGAATCAACTATATATATATATATATATATATATATATATATATATATATATATATATATATATATATATATATATATATATATATATATATGATCACGTGCAAATTATGAAACTTTCTCAAAGACTTACCTTACGACGTAATGCACACAAACAACGCTTTGTGGACGCTGTAATTTATCTCGCAAAAGGGTGGCTTGAGTGACCAACCAAGCAAAACCGCCACGGGCCGCCAAGAACCTGTATCGTCTTGTTTCGCACTGACCCTTTGCAAACACTGAAAGACAAAAACAAGATCAATATGCCACCTAACAGTATCCATTATGATAATATGAAAATCGATTATAACATTCCCTTAGACAGTCATCTCATCACAAACGATAATTAAAATTTCAATCTAAGTATGGCTTCAAAGTACACAATTTCATTTATGGATGAAATGAGTTTATTATTTGTTGATAGACATGGATACATCGGCCGTAAATTTATTTAACAATAAATAATTTTCATTGCAACAAGAATATATTTTTGATGAATGAACGAAACAGTATAACTGAAAATTCAAGGCAATTAATTTGAATCATATTTACCCTGAAATATAATATTTTATATTATGAAATATAATATTCAAATTATTCACTCAGGGAAAACATAGAGGCTAAAGTGGAATGAAAATATTGTATTGTTAAAAACTATCTAGATTTTTTATGTATCAAGTTAATTTTTAATATATATGTTATCATCTTCATCGAACTATACAGGATGCAGAGAAAACTCTTTTTCTTTACCTATCAAGTTAACCTATTATCAATTTTCACAAATTAGATGTTTTTTTCGTCCAGAAACCATAAAAAACATTTCTGATCAAGATTGTTCAATGATTACTGATCATTTTTGATTACTATTTATGCGTATTTCAATGTTGATTCCATTATCGTTCAAAGCGTTAAGGTAAAAAAAGCATCGTAAATGTAAGGAGTATTTTTTCTCTAATCTAGCAATTCTATATTGATTCTTTGATTGATAGCTACCTTTTGTCGTAATGATAAATAGTAAACTTTTTAGTAAACCTTCGATGAAAAATTCATATAACCAATTTTATAAAAAAAAATTCATATATACCTAGCATAATTTATTAGATCTATGAAAAACTTAACTAGTTAAAGTTAATATCGATACAGTGAACTCTGCTAACACAATAAAGAAATAATGGGATAAACAGAAAATATGAAATACAAAACTTTGTTAAAAAAAACAAAGCGTTGGATGAAACTATATAAACGAAACGCACTTGTTTGCAGATATACATATACATGTGTGTATTATAGGGATGTTTTTTACATGGTACATGTAGGTGTGTGTGTGTGTATATATATATATATATATATATATATATATATATATGTATATATTTAAATTGTATTATTTTATACATATGTGGATTCGAGTAACGAGGAAGTTGCCTAGCGTTGAAAATATACCAGTTGTGTGGAAATAATGTGTCAGGGGTGGAAAACTTTCTGATGCTTTCAGTTATACGACTCGTTACATTCGAAGTAGGTTGGTTTTTGTCGAATAGAAGGAAAGCGGAATTTATCCCAACTACGTTTCGTTGGGAGTCAACATATACATATAAGAACATCACCACAACCACCAACCACCCAAAACTGACTCGATGGTGTCACTGACTCTTCGACGTCGAATCTTTTTCATACGTCCTCAGTGACCGATTCAAATACGACGAAAGATAATATCGTTTTATGAACCGTTTGTTTTATACTCATTCAAAAAACTTCACATCTGCTATATATATACATACATACAACCAGAATACAATGATCTTATATAATAGATATATATATATATATATATATATATATATATATATATATATATAAACAAGTATTAAAAATAGATCAATGAAATGTACATAAATTTGCTCATTAACTTAAATATTATTATTATTGATATAATATTTCACGATCAACAAATAATTGTAAATATTATTAAGTAATCATTTAAAAAAGTATTAGTGTTTCCTTTTTTTAACAAACTATTTCAGTTTATATAGTTATTTATAAATAATTTTATTTGCTAGTATATAAAAGTAATTAAAGACAGAAAGCCCAAAAGACTATATAAAATTCGCTAAAAGAAATATATATGTCGTCTCGTCCGCATGAAAATATTCGCATTGAATCTTTTTTATGTGTTGCAATAAAAAGAAAATTTTTGTCATAAAATGATTAAAAATAGTTTTTATTTTCTTATTCTGGCTCTATTTTAAATAGCTTATTGACAATAAAATGAGGTTCATTATAAAAATATATTGTATAAAGTACAATAAATATTTTTTAATTACTCAATATTTCAAACAAATCTATAATAATCATGTAACTGAAATGCTAATTTTTTTTAAAAAAAGCTCATTTTTTAATATTTCTGGTGTAAGATACAAAAAAAATATTTATGGAGATTTGAATGTGCAAAAATTTAAGATATAATATTTCTTATTCCGTGCATCTAATTGTACTGTTTAGCTTTTATAATTATTTATAAATCACTACTTGCTAAATTCGATTTATCGTTTAACAAAAATCAAACTTGAAAAAAGCTTCATCAATGACACCGTGAAATTAATAACTGAAAAAATTTGATCCCGTTGATAATAATTAAATTCCCTCGGTTGTTAAGGTTTTATACTCGTCATTAACGCCAATACTTGTCACATTAATTAATTAGTTGCCTCGTCGACCATTTTCCATCGTCTGAAATTTATATCGATTATACAATTTGAGCAGTCCTCTGTATCCGATCGACCTATGTTCCAACATTTACATACATAGATTCTTTTACATACGTAGTGAATTTAAATCAATATGTGTGAATATTTATACATGTACTGTCAACATTAATGAATATATATCATATCAACATTTCTTTCGAATTTCTTTTTAACATCTTTTTGGCTACACTTGATCGACTGCCAACTGTCAAGAGTAAAATAAAATAAAGCGCAGACTTAATAAGTTCACAATAGATAAACGATACACACTTTTTAACATACTTCACGTGATTCAACTATAGAGGAAGCGGTTACAAAAAAAAAAACGCTGTCAGTTTTCAATGAAAATTTCTAAAAATAGAGTCAAAGAGTTTCGACTTTTTTTAACGACCATTTACATAACGAAATTCAAAACGACTTCGTTGTTAACGACGATTCATAATTATAATTATCATCGTTATATTTCGTTTTTAAATACACAACAAGAATTTTAAAAGCAAATGTTGACTGGCTAGAATGACAAGGTTATTGACACAGGATGTATGGTTTTTAAGATGAAAATTTTATACCTAAAAATATAAACATTTTTCACATTTTATATTTTTTAAAGAAATAAGTCCATTTAAGAACAAATGCATTAAACAAAACTGTCAATAAATAAATATAGACTCCAAATGTGCTTCCTTGAACGAAAATGTTTAAGAATTTTCATAATTTCGAATTTACTTAGATGTTTTAGAACATGGAAAATGCATAATATTATATAAAAACATGTTTTAATTGCATATATATACATATATATATATATATATACATACATATATACACATACACGTTTGTGTGTGTCATGACGGTATTGAAATTGTTCTTTACGGTAACAAAAATACATATTTGAATTTTGAGCTATGTCAAAAATCAATAAAACAACAAACGCAATGAAAACAAGCGGTCACAATCAACGAATGTGAGATATGATAAAAAAAAATATCATTGAGCACTTACTGTGACGAACATACTAAACCAAAACGTGTAAATATAATTGGGTTAAATGAGTCAAAATTTGCATAGAAGAATCATAACCATTTTCCGGGAATCGTGAATGAAATAGAGCGACATACACTCACGTGACTGTTTTCCGAAACCAGTTCGTTCGTTCGTTCGCCCTTCATCCAAATGTCGGTTTCGAATTTTCTATGAAGGCAAAACGCGCGCACGCACGAACATCCACGCCTGTTTGCTAAACGGGACGACACAGCGAACAAACGAACCCACTTTTCTCCCGTTCGGTGACCTATTTGTACGAATATACTGCGACCACACGGTTACCCGTACAGCAGCCATCGTTCCGTTCCAGGCAGTCTTCTTTATTAGGGGCGCCCGCAGGCCGAGCGACCGACCCACTCAAGAGAAAGCTCTCGGAAAGTAGAACTGCTGCAGCAGCAGCCGTTATTCGGGAGTTCAAGGAACCTTGCGCGGATATATCAGCCTTAATCTTTACAGACGTATTAGATAAATTTTGATTTTCGACTTGTAATAAACACAGCATTCAAAGAAATGTTGGTGAATCACTTTTTATATGTTTGTAAGTGTAAAAGTGAATCAGTTCATATACGATTGTGTATACGTGTGTATATTTATATAATTTCCTTTCAGAAAATTTCATTTTCATGGTATTACACATATGCTTACATACAATAAAAAAACTAATTTCGTAATAAAAGTTGACCACTTTTATGTCATTTAATACTTTTTTGTTAGTGTTTTCTTCGACTTAATAACATTACACACACACATACACATATATATATATATATATATATATATATATATATATATATATATAATGCAAATATACAGAACTTGATAACAAGTTTTGAAATTAAACACCCCAAACTAATAACACTCAAAATTGTTTTCGTTTTTTTTTATATTAAATTCGTTGGACTACCATGCTTTAATTAAAATTAATGCTTTATCACATCAACTAGATAAATTTTATCAATTTATTAACTGAATTCGCTTCTGACACTTCTCGCTCATTGACACTACCTGCATGTGAAACTTTTCAGACGATCCTCTATCACCGAAAATTAACTATCTCGAGTAGCTTTCGGTTTTTAGAACATTACATGAATAACAATTACGAAATTATACG
This sequence comes from Acanthacorydalis orientalis, assembly GCA_034766995.1. Lineage (NCBI taxonomy): Eukaryota > Metazoa > Arthropoda > Insecta > Megaloptera > Corydalidae > Acanthacorydalis > Acanthacorydalis orientalis. The sequence continues at coordinate 8,603,938 of CM068318.1, read as the reverse complement.
TTTCGAAAATGAACTTTATTGTTCACAGTAAATTGTATTTCTCTCTCTCTCTCTCTCTCTCTCTCTCTCTCTATATATATATATATATATATATATATATATATATATATATATATATATATATATATATATATATATATATATTTAGAACTAATAATCGTGTTTTGTATACTGTTTTTACCCAGACTTTACATTTTACTTCTTGTAAAAAATGTAATTTTGAAAAAATATTTTGAGATTACATAAAATTAATAATTTGTGGATTATATTTTTAGATTTATCAAAATATCAACAGTTATAGTAATCACTCTGTTATATATGAGCAGGGATTAATAACAGCAGTCTTAAAAATATAGTAAATTTCTATCAGCTGACTAAGACAGTTAGTGTTTCTACGAAGTAATTAGAAATAAAAAGTAACATCGTTTTATTTTTAAACAGTCTAATGATTTTTCTTGGCTCATCCTCATGTCATACGCATATAATAGAAAATATTTTCAGTTATTAAAAAATTACATGTAACGTGAAAGATATGTAAAGGCGTTTGCGTGTTTTGTCTTTTTCTGTGCTTTTATATATATATATATCTATCTATCTATCTATATATATATATATATATATATATATATATATATATATATATATATATATATATATATATATATACATATATAAGAAGGCACGTGATCGATCAGTCATAAAACATGCAGATCGACACGTACTGCCCGTAAAAGATTCATCGGTGAACATCGGTCAGCTATCCTATTCTGTGTGAAAATTTCACTTCCGAGTTCGACTCCCAGTCGGCTCGATGCCAATGCGACATATGGTCCGCGAAAATAAATATCTCGAGATTTTTTTTAATGTGTGTCGACTGACTGCTCGTCTCGTGATCGTCGTCGGATTCCCACTTGGACCAGAGTCCGTTGACGTCAATCGTGGAGATGGACTGACGAAGAGAGAAAGTATATATAAGTGAACAGTTATTTTTCGGGAATACGGACGTGGCAACGGGACCTTTTTTAAAATTTGGCCAGGCGGCGGTATCTGAGCCTTCGACGGCCTTCAGACAATAACAAAACAAGCCGTCGCTTCGAAGTTACAATTTTTCATAACATTTTCGTTAAGCGAGACGACGGAGTCGATTCTGTCCTTTACTTAAAGCATCGTAAATGAGCGAAAGGGAAATAATTGGATACTGTTGGGGAACATTCGGGCATTTATTATTTGAGAGAATGCTGTTTATTTACTCGCTCGATTTACTGACATTCCCATGTTCTCTAACGCATCTGTTGCTGCTCTCACTGCGATAGTATGTAAATAGTAAATGCGATTTAAAAATAAACAAGTCACAGAATTTAAATTGACAATTACAATCTATGAAAAAGTAAATGTACATGTTTATGATTAGACCAATGACAGACGATATATAAGTGAATGACATCTTAATGGAAAATGGGGAAAAGTCTTTAAAAAAAAATCATAAACGATATTCATTTACTTACATTTATGTTCACTCATGTCAACTCAAGATGTCTTTTTATATTTTTTAAATGTATTCTTTTCTTTAATAATATACACAAAAAAATAAATTTATCATTTTAAAAGTAAATTGTACTGATTATAAATATATATTTCAAAAAGAGTTCACAATTAATTTAGTTTTAGTTAGATGTCTAATAAGTTACGTTTTTTGTTAGTGTCTTATGAATTAGAATTTACTTTTCTGTTATTCTGTACTTTTTTTAATAACGAAGGTGTTACTTTTAAAATATCTAAAAAGTTGAGATATTTAGAATTTTTGCATTTTTAAACGAATGGTTTTATAATACAAATGTTTGAATTTATTAAATATTTAATTTTGACAATCAATTAAGTTTTGTGTACAAATTTTCTTCATAAATATATCCTACTATAACTACCTACTATAATATAAATAAGAGCATTTAAAGTTACTTTTTTAATTAAAAGCATTGTACATACTATAGTATAAAAGATTTTAATAAGTTATTTTTTTCATTTTATAAACTTGGAAATATTAAAACAATAAAAAATATATACATCATTATATTCTGTTTTATGAACTTTTCGTCCGTCCGCCTATGAAACGCATTTCATATTTTGAACGCAATTATTTGCAACAGTTGTGCGACAATACGAAAAAGCAGGAACGAAAACGTTATACATTATAATACGTATGTTTATTGAAACACCCATTTATATTTCATACAGTCGATGAAGTTTCCGTTTGCGCGTTCTCTAATTCTATCAATTACGCGCAATTAACTAAGTTCATTCAGTCGTTTTCAGAAGCGAAACTGTTACTAAAACGGAATCAATTTACAAACGATAGCCGACTGGAAAGCTCAACACAACGTCTCATCTTCCTCCTCATTCTCATATGAAACACAAAGAGACGACAAGAGCGAAGCTTTATAGAGCCAATGAGCTTACCTATATTGTTTCTGTAATAAAGCGGTCACGAGCCTCATCTACTCTATATGCTGGGTGATTTCGTTCTAACATTTCCATTCGCGCAACGGAAGTCATTGCTCTGATAAAAAAGTCTTTATGTATGATGTGTATGTATGTATGTATGTATGTATATATATATATATATATATAATTTATATATAAGTATATATATGTATACACACACACACACATATATATATATATATATATATATATATATATATATATATACATGTATGTATGTAATTTAACGATTGTATCTTTTCAAAACGTACAACACTTTACAATTTATATCTTAAATCAGATCCGTAACACTTTTTTCGGTTAGTATATTCGTATATGTCTCGAATAAATCTCCCGAACCCGAACATTCGGTTGAAAATAAAGGACTTATCTACAGTTGCATTTCGCATCCTATCCAACATAATCATTCCCGCGGGAATTTGTACAATATCTGTACGGGAAAAGATTTACGTATGTACGCGAGTGGATGGTTGTATGCCGGACATATGTCAAGACGATCGTCCGGAGGAAAATAAATAGCAACAGGACGATCCCTTGTTGGGTGGTTTGTAGAGTAGTATCGATACTGAACAGTTTCTTCTTCAAAGTGTAAACAATTCGATTAGAATTTACGAGCTATTCAAGTCGACGTACGATTATTTTTTCATTTAGAAGATCCACTTCAACATACATACATATACATATATAAGTACATACATATACATATATAAGTACTTATATATATATATATATAATTGTATAAAAATAAGTTTCAAAAAAAATATGTAGATATAAGTCTAAAAGCAATTTTGCATTTACTTAAACATCATAATGGATCATTACAAAAATACACATATCGTTAAATGAGGGAGGCGGAACTTCCTAGTCTTTATAAAATAAACGCTTCAACTGGATGTTATAAAAACTGTCAACTTTCCTCGGAAAGCTTTGCTTTTCCTTTAATTCTATGTATATTGTTTATTTCTTCATAAAAAAAATTTGGTATTTATCGTACACACAAACAGAAGTTTCTTAAAATTGACCTATACATTAAAATCTCAAAGAAAAAATGTCTCAGAATCTTGATAGAAAAACAACGAAGCTGCCTTTTCTAATCCAAATTCCAAGCTTAATGGTCTGAACTAGTGGTTTTTAAGCCACACCTAACAACTAAGTGAAATAGTTCTATTGAGAATCATGAGACGGATTTTTCTGTACCTTACTGCATTGTGGATGATGGAATCATCATTAAAATGTCATAAGCAACAATATAAATGATCTGCAATCAATAATTTTACTTGTTTAGCCAGAAAAACGTTTGAACTTTTATGCTCAGCAAGAAAGAAATGTGCACCTTGAAGACCTCGATTATGAATGAAGATATATCTAACTTTAATCCGATTCAAGAGATGAATCTAATAACTAGATAACTTTTAACAGAATAAACGAATAATTGTTTGTCTATTATTTTTTAAACAGTAGTCATTAAACCCGTCCCCATACTTATACAAAACGTTATAAAGCATCGACTTTATCAAGTAACAAAGGTGCCAGCCAAGTGCCTAACAACTATACATACATACAATTTAGGAACACTCACATTCATTTACAGTGGCTAAACAGTAACAAACAATGTTATTGAAGTGTTCAGACAGCACACTTAAAGTAACATGTATGTAAACATATCAATATTGTAATTTAAATAATGGTCTGTGCCTGATCCTTCTGAAAATGATGACTACGATATCGAAATATGCATAAGCAACGTTCAAAAATGATAATGATCTATTTTACATTTTTGATCAGAAAAAACGTTTGTGGTTTCTAGGATAAAAAGGGAATTCATTTGTAAAAGTGAATTTAGCCACAGTATTAGTTGCTTGTATTACTGCATACAAGTATTTTAAATAAATATTGTCCCTAGTTATGAAAAACAGAGCTAACGAGATGTTTCCACTCATTGTTAGTTCCTACATTTATTTGTCAATATACAACGTTGTACGTTTGCTACAAAACGGGAATAGCAATAATAGCGATGTAACTGAAATTACAGTAACTATAAATTTCATAACGTAGTATATATCACTAGAATGATGACAATTATTGTCGCGTTTCCAGAATAATTAATAAATATATGATATTTGGTTCACTTATCAAAATAAAATATAAAACTACTTAGGGTTTTTTGTCATATGATAATTGAAAAAAATGTACGTACATGTTACACTAAATGTTTGTAATTAATTTATTTATTAATCCATTATAATTTTACACATAAAGGTATTTTTTACAAATTTCTTGGAATTTCAATAAAAGTAAACAATGCCATAAATAAATCCCAAGTAAATAATATTCATAGATACAAACACACACACGCACAAATAATCAATAGAGTCGTGCGTTTATAAAAACAACATTGTCTAAACAAAAACACTACTTCTTTCCACTATCTACTCCAAATACAATCAAGCGGAAAGAATACTAATGGCGATATTACAGTACAAGCGATTATAAAAATCTACTCGTACTTCTTTATTTCAATATAATCAAATTCTAATAATTAATAATTTTATATGACACACATTTTCAATAGTACATTCAGCAATAATTAATAGCCTGTACGACATTATGAGATTTAATTAGATACAGCCGTTGAAGATTCTTTAAAAAATGTTACAAAAACACATAGAATGTTTATACATAGAATGTTACAACACTAAAACGATTTACAATTTTTAAATAAAGTTATAAAAATAAACATTTTATGATAGCGAGTAGAAAAAATTCATTACGAGATGTTCAAGATACAGCCAAAAAAATCGCCATTCGACGGAAATAGCCTCTTAGAAAGTGTTAACACTGTGTTTTACGGAAATTAAATAACAATTTAAAATTAAAATTATAAATCATACATCTCCACAGTGTGTGGAACCATATTATCTTCTAATTTGTACCTTAATGATAAAAAAAAAACAATTATATATACATATAACACTACATCAATCAACATATGTAAAACTTATAAATAGCGCGATGAATGAACTGTCCTAGCAAAATAATTTGTTGTAACCTCAGCATTGACTACAAAAAAAGAACTCAAGGCGAAGAAAATATATAATTCTTAATTGTGAGTCAAACGACCTCCTCATTTTCATTAACCGAATTATTAGAGACATGCGTTGAAAACACTGGGAGATGTTATATCTCCGAATCGATTTTAAAAACTGGCCTAGACGTATGTTACAAACGTTTAACGAGTGAAATGTTTATGAACGAAACAAAGTGTGAGGTGAAATAGAAAGGAATTTATAGTTCGTTTCAATTATTTCGGAAATGAAAATTGCACGGCTATTATATTGCGTTAGAAGATTATATCGCGATCGATAAGTTTATTTTGATATTGTGCTATTTTTATTTTATATTCATGAAAAGTTCAAAAACGTGACAATGAATTATTAAATATATAATACTATACAAGTAAAGATAATAATTCACATATATATATATATATATATATATATATATATATATATATATATATATATATATATATATATATATATATATATATATATATAAAAGTAGATGATAAAGTTAAAATGTATAAACATTTTCGCCAAGTAAAAAGTCAGATCGGTACTATTTCATAAATGACCTAATAAAAGAATGTAAATTAATGGTTACGAACTTTTAAACGTAATATCAGAAAAAAATTTATAGCACATAATATAATAATTTATGTTATACAATTAACTTGAAATATATTTAATATAAAGTACGGGGTATTTTCACAAAGTATGAAATTTAGCATCTAGTGGGTAAATATTACAAAAGTGGTACAAATTGACAAATATATAGTAAATTCGAATCTAATATAACAAATAAAGCTTTATAAGGAATACAGGTATCTCAAAAGGTTAATAAGCTTTTACATTTAAAAAAAATGTAACATGCTACTTGTTCACTTTAAAAAGCAAAATGCATTAACCAATAAACCATACAAACAATTAAAACACAAATCTTAAATAAATTAAACTTGATCGAAATTAACAATAAAATAGATCGATGGACAGACATCTAAACAGAACTCAAAATACGCAATACTCAAAACAGAAAATAATCACAATATATTTTTGGCACGACTGCTAAATTCATTTTCATAAAATATATTACACCTCTATAAACCAAAAAAATTTCTGATTAAAAATGTTCAATAATTGATTACTAATCAATTTTTATTATTATTTATGCAAAATACGTTTAATAAATAATCTAAAATTGGCACTAAGCAATTACTGAACATTTTTGATCAAAAAAATATTTTTTTATATTGAATGTTAGTTCAAATACGATAAAATACTTTGATTAATCCATTAATATTTATTTTATTTATCACTGTTCTTTCCGATAGTATTGTATAATGTCAAAGTTCAATACTGAACAACATTAAGAAGATATAAAATCACCTAGTATAAAAGTAAATGCATCGAAAAATGCTTTTATTTCGTTTTTAAATAAACATAACATTAATAATTCATTTTACTTTTATGTAACAAATAGAGATAAAACAATAATTAATAAGCTTTAAAATTTCTGAGATTTTTTTCTGCACCTTACAAACCTGACGATTGACGTTTAGTCACGCATTGACAATTATTATTGTTATTAAAATACTCTCACGACTAAATAAAACTTTTTGAAACAATTTTAGAAATTTATTCTGGAACATTTTTATAAAATAAATGTCTACATGTTTCATGCTTTAAAAAATAATGAAGAAAATAAAAAAGAAATGCACCAATAGATCTCTTTAGAAAAAAAAAAACACTGAATCTTCGATAAATTGTTCCAATATTTTTGGTAACATCAGATGATATTTTTTCTATTTATTTTAATATATATTTTACGTATCTGTAAATATGATACATTACTCAATGCCATAATGAACTAAATACTATACGGGCTATTGTATCCTTTCGGAACAACGAACTAAGAACAGTGTCTGGAAATTCGACGGCGTACACAATTTTTATCAGAAGTTTTTGGGGCGGGTGAATTCGTCCATCTAATTCGGCTGCAGTTAACTACTAGACCCCGATATGTACGTGATTGTATCTATATGTATGTACAAGTTTATGTGAATGTGTGATAGTGTTATGTGTGTTTGGAACAAAGACGTCGACCGATCTACAACATGGAACGCAGCGTCGTTGTTCTCATTGGGGACTTTTGGCGGATCAAATTTATGACTTGCAGATACGACGAAGTCATCCTCCCACGTTTCATTGTATTACTGTTACACTTTATGGAGAGACGCAGTCGTATCGTATGCAAGACGACGACAATATTTTTTTTAACTTAACAATGTCAAGACAATCACTTTCTTAGAAAAAGTGATATTGACTGTAAAAATGTCTAGTTTAATTTTCAAGTAATAGATCGATTTAAACAAGCTAAATAAAATAAAAATATTATCCTAACCGACTAGAAAGAAAAGTTTATTCCAAAAAATGTAAAACAATATCAATATATACCTACAACAAATTTATCTATTTATGTTGTATGTGAAAAAACGTTTGAACTTTCAACTAAAAACAAAAATATAAAAATAGCTGAAACGTATGTTTTTTTACAATAATACATTTTGTTCTATTTTAATTTCAACACGTTTTTTAATCTAGTTACAAAATGTTCATTGCTATTTTTATATACGAAAATCAATTTCACACGTTTCGTAACGAACATTTCAGTTATAAAAAATGAAAGAATGGAACTTTTGAAACCTTTATTCACATTAGATATCATAAAATAATAATCAACAGACTTTACAAAAAAATCTTATATTTTTTAACAGATTCTACTGGGTACAGGCCAGGTGTTTTAGTCACAAGACAATATTTGATATGTTATACTTGGCAGCTAAACAATATTAAGGAATTTATGTATTTATATATATATATATATATATTTTCTTACGATTTATACTGATTATCGAAAATGTTAAAAAAAAAGTTCTAAGAACAAATTCACATGACGTACGTACATACTGTATCTGCACACTACACATATATATATATATATATATATATATATATATATATATATATATATATATATATATATATCTTAAAACCTTAGACCCTCGTTTTCCAAACATTAGTACGGACATCATTTATATCTAAAACTTTGATGCTAGGATACAGTTGCACACTATCAGTTCTAGGATAATAAATATTAAAGGTAAAAAATAAATGGCGATAATTCGGAAACTCTATAAAAACTAATACTAAAATATTTTTTTTTATTTCTACCAGTTTTCTCCCAAGCATATTCCCATAAAGATATTTTCTAGAAATGTATTTTTGATATTTGTAATACATATTACAATCAATACATATCTTAACTCTACATATTAAGCAGAACACATTGTTTAACGTATGTTGTTTTGTAAAACAAAGGACGGGGCAGGTAGATTAACATGTTTTGTTTCTGAATGCAAAGACGGATCAAGTTGATTAACATGTTTTACTATCGAATACTGAAGCAAACCAAACGTAGTCTGTTTTCTGCACCTTGAGAGTTTTATCAAAGAAAGGTTACACTGTCTAATAAACATTAGAATAAAAGTATTACTAATATCTGGATAGATTCTTTATCGAATAAAATTTATATATGACACAGCCAGAACCTTTTACAAATGAATTATTCTTTCACTCCGCAATCACAGGAAAAAAAGTATGGTTTATTGAGTGAAAGAATAATCCACTTGAATTTAATCAAAGTACCAAAATCGTATTGTAATAGACAATAATATCTGATGAAGCAATTAAAGTATGGAAACAAAGAAAAAAATGAAAGACATATATGCCATAAACAGCTATGATGCATCTAAAGAAAGCGGCAAAATGATGTAGAATACGTAAAATTCGATAAACTATCATACATAATAAAAAGTTAAAGGTAATCTTAGGATTCAAGTCAATCCTAATTTAATTTCAAAAATTGCAAAGCTGTTTAAATTTAATATTTGTGAAAAGAATCGAAAATGTTTCGTTAACAGAATCACACTTATTACATAAAAAATCATTAAAATTCAAGAATCTCACTCTACAAGAAATTAAAAAATTGACATAAACATAAATATGACATACAGAGATTGACTTATACAAATATGAAGTAAAATACATTTTTTTTACAAGAAATGAGTCAGTTTGGTATCTATACGGTAGACATATTACCTGTTTTAAATTCAGAGGATGTTACAGACACGTCTTTCACATATCGCACACACAAAAGACACCCACCTGACATGTATTAATCTCTTTTGATGTTATTTATTTACTTTTTGAAAAGCAATTTTATCACCATTACGCAATTCTATTTCATAATATTTATATTTGAATATTACTTACAGGTGGTACAAGAAAATGTTTGTGTATATTTTGTGGTATACAGTAAAATAAATTTAAGCATCGCTGTGTTAGACGAATGCATATTCAATAAAATAACGAAGATACATAATGTTTTTTAAACGAAAATAAAATATATCTCGTAAATTTATTCAAAACTACATAAGTCGAAGGATTACAATCTAATTATTTAATTGTAGTAATTTTCACGGCAAAGAGAAACAGATAATTTAAAATGTTATTACAAAAAAAGTTTATGGAAAAAAGACGTATTCAATTTCATTTGAACCAGAACTATAAATCAAAATTTAATTATCCAACATTAACCTGTCATTTTGAAACGTGAAGTGAACTCTAGTAGCATTTTTGTCTTCCAATCACGTAAATCACTAAAAACCTTGCCATTCAATGTGCAAAACGATTAAAATACGTAATAAACTTTAAACGATAGTGAACGTTAAAACAACTATTGAAATTGAATCTGAAAAATGTTAATAAACAGAAGTATTTAATACACTTAAGTTACTTACAAATTGATTGGACTGTACTGTGCATTACGAAGCTGTGATTTAATTAATTAAATGTTGTGTTCAATCTTAATTATAGCATCATTCAATTTCAAAAAAGAAATACAAGCACCTTAATTTATAACATACTAGAATTATAAAATAATACACTAAAATAGAATTTATATGTACTTTATAAGCTTTTCACGAAACTACGTTATTTTTAAATTTTGAGTTTGGATACACTACTAAATTATATAAATCATAAACGACTTTTTTCAGTTTCTATAACTGATAGGACCATCTAGCAATAGTATTTAAATTTAAATATAATGATTTTGACTGATCTAATATAACACGATCTGAATTTCTTAATAAGACTAATGATAATTTTCACACATGAATTTTTCATGCGCCCTATATACCACAAAAACGTTTTTAATCAAACATTTTCAATAATTAATTATTGATCATTTTTGATTCATTGTGTGCATCTTGATAGCAATGCTGTCATCCTCAAAACGATAAAGTACAGAAAAAATCATTTGTGAAACTGATTATAATCTTATTTGAAATTTACTAGCAAGAAATACATGAACATTGAATAAATTACAGAGATAAAGTAACAAAGACTCAATGCTTTTTTCACATTTTAAAGAGCTTGTGTGTATTTTTCAAATGTTTGGATGCCACATTTACTGAGTATGAATTGTATAGATTAAATATCTAATCTTAGCGTACGATTCGTTGATATGAAACAAAAATCGATTAATTAAATACCCAATTTGAGACGGGATGACAACAGGAAGTTTATTCGTATCTTTGGAAGTCTTAAAAACATGTTCCTTTATTCTACAGTAATAAGTATAAGAGGTTTTATGATAGATGCATACGAAAAAGACTATGACGGTAGACAGAAGTATTGGGAAAAATAAACTATTTGATTGATTGAATAAATATATTTTTGTAAGTAAACTAGTTTTTATACGGAAAAATCTAGCACACTTTTTCCAATTACCGTCGATACAATTCATAGCCGAATAACTTTTAATTAAAATTTAATAAAAACAAGTACTGATGAACAGCAATACAAAAATGTACTTTAATGTTTTTAAAAATAAAGATAGTGTAGAAGTATCAAAAACTTCTTTTTAAACTAAATCGAACTACATGTTGAAAAATATGTTAATCTTTCGATTGACAAGTATAAATCAAAATACTTTATCAACTTTTCTCAAATATAAATAAACAGTATATAAAGAAATACATCAATTTATGTAGTGAAATTCTGAAACAGCAAAAATAACAAAATTAAAATCTTTAAGTATCGCACAAATTCATGATTACCTAAAGAGAAGTGAAAAAAAAAACACCTTTGAATTCAATATTCTTATCTTTATCCATCTCTTTACATCATCTCGGAAATAGAAACGCACAAATGCCGTGCAAAATTAACGAATCAAACGACAAATTTCAAGATATATTATTTAATTAGACAATCAAATCCAAATGTTAACTTTTAATACTCTACACAATAAAACAGAAATTTTCTATAATTATATTATTTTTTGTTGACATTATTCCGTCAACATAGGAAGCGATCGAATGAACACACAATACCAACAAATGCATTACTCTACCGAACTGTAACTCGTGACAAACAATAAGATTATATTATCTGTACATGGGCTGCATTCGAACACTGAACTTTTGTGTTCGTATGAAGAGAACGTGATCGTGTATCGAACGGTTCAGATCGTCAACGAAAATAGTGCAAACATTTTACAACGTCATTGAATTGCGCCACAGGAGAGCACTTGAACAAGCCCGCAACGAGTACAGTCGTTATCGTCTTCGTCGAATTAAGATTCGAGCCGGAAGATTATTTGCTTTACTGTGCTCGCATATAAGCTCACTTAATCTCTTCCATTAATTGAATCGCGATAAATATACTCGAACGAATAATTATAAGAGCTCAGAAGATTTTTAAACTGTTTAATGAGAAAGGATTGAAATGTTATGATTAGATAACTTGAACGAACGAAAGGAATATAAACAGGCTACGTTATAAAAGATGATAAATGTTTAATGTGACATGTCTTACGAATGATTTTATTATTTTTAGTCGTACGTTTTCTTTGCGATCTTAAAAATTAAAATTAATAAAATAAAGCGATTAATGTAAAAAAAATGAGTAAAAATAAACCTCAGATATATTCAAGTAGTAATAAATAAATAATTCTTACATTTTACATTCAGTAAAATGTAATGAAACAAGATGTGGAATGAAACAAGAATTCATTGAAAATAAATTGAGCATAGTTTCAGAACTATATACTATTTTTACAGCTACAAGTTTCGTATAACATAGAACTCGAAACATATATATATATATATATATATAAACTTATTAAATTGTCAACTATTAAAAAAAAAACGCATGTATACTTTCTAAGATGTTCAATTTCGAATATATCTAAAAAGAGCAAAAATTTTGATACCTAAATTATCCATATCATGAATATTCTATCTATTATCACCGAAATTCTATACTACTGAAAATGTCTTACCTTTTTTATTGCACCTTTTTTATTGCTTTAAAATGAAGAATCGCAAGAATTGAAGTTCTATATTCACATATATTAAATGTAAAAAAAGGACAAGGGTTCATTTTTTATTAGAAACGCCGATCGTACATCCTTCCAAATTAACCAAATAATAAAATGAATATGGAATAAGTCCAGTGTTCAACACGCGTCATACAATTTCATGGTGTATTTACAAGCGAATGTATTAAATAGGATCGAATTCAAAACCGATATTTCGATCCACGTTGATAATAAAACGAAACTGTAAAAACTCTCCAGCTGGCGGCTGTCCGAAAAGTGCGCGATCGTAAATTTTCATTATGCTATTGCGATGCGAACATTTCAGTTCGATGATGTAGATAATACGAGAAATGAGGAATAGAATCCAACGAACGGAACGATAATATCACGCCTGTCTATCAGAACTTATTTTGACACGATTTTTTTTAAATTCAACTCATTTTTTATGAAAATCAATATAGACACACGACGTTCATAATTTATAGCAAAATCGGATTTATTTTTACTAAACGTGCTTTCAAATAATACCTGTTTTATATTAAATATTTACCTTATAACTAATTATTTTTATCTTTTAGATTAATTAATAAATGAAACATTTTTTAAACATAATTAAATTCACTTTTAAAAGTACGACAATATTGCTCAATATGGAAAACTAAACTTTTTAGTTATTACTAGATTATAATTTTTATTCGCAGAACAGTTTTAAATAAAAATCAAAATAAAATTTAAATCTAAACTATTTAAGCTCAAATTATGTTATCTGAATCTTTTATACTTTGATTCATTCATAAAAATATTAGTAAACTAAAAATAATATTATTCCAAACAATAATTTTATAAACAGTAAAAAAAAATTTTCAAAATGAAATAATAATAAGAAATTGCATATAATTTACACTTTTTGATAAAAAAAATGTTTTAAGGTAATAAATTACTACCTTCATACACATATCTTTAAAATGTTTTTAAAACTAATATGTAAACATTTTTTGAATAAATAGATTAAATGGATGTCTTATTTAACGTTCCAAAAAGTAATTTAAAAATCCAACTTCAAATGATAGTTGAGTAAAGACAGTTCTATCATAAAAAGATAACAACAAACAGAAAAAGCATCCAAAATACAGAATTATTTTTAAATTTCAATATATCTTTCTTGAATTACTGACTAACTTTTTCGCATATTTTTTTCATCATTAAAAAATTTTTAAAATGTGATTATGTCAAAAACTTACCACGAAACATAACAAATACTTGAGACCATGTGTACATTTGTATATATAAATTAACAAATTGCTAAAAATTTATCGCTCAAAAAATCAGTCACATGATTACCTCTTCTTATAGAATCATTGTTCAAACACAAAATGTTTCACAGTTTTAAAACACGTCCATATGCCAAGTCGAAAATAGCGCACGATAAATTTTCATTTATGACTCACTTCTCATTTCAGGAAAGCACGAGATCGAAAGTTATACAAAGTGACATTTATTCAATTTACAAGAAAAAAATTCGCAGAAATATCCGCGTGATTTCCGTAACTCTCATCAACAATTCTTAAATTACACTCATGATTAGAATGTCTATTTGTATACAAATTTTTATAGTATTTCTGAATATAATATTCTACAGCATTTTTTTAAAAAATAAAGCCAAAATACCCAATAATATTTTATATAACTATAAATACAGCAATCCAAATATATTTTGAAAAATGATACAAAAAAAAAACGAACAAAAATATATTAGCAATTTTAACAAGATGTACTGTCAATGCCAATAAAATCTCAAATCTAGATATATTAATATAAACAGTAATAATAAAAATAGCACAGGTACAAAAATAATTCTAAACTAAAAATGTTGTTCAGTAACAAGAGGATAGACCTAGTTTTCCATCTGTTATTCTTTTACTTTATTACATAACATTAGTTCTCACTGCTAGCTATGCAGTATGGAAACAATTTATTATAGGGATAAAAATAGAAATCACTGTCAATGATCTCTCTTACATCTTTTTTAAAAAAAATACACCACACATATGTTTAATATGGCAACAGCTATTAAAATATATGTTTATGTGGTCAATAAATATATGTAAATATTTAGTATTAATCTGACAGCTTTTAAACCACTTACAAATGTCACAAACATTATACATACTTAATAAAAAAAATAATTTATATTTTCTAACTGGTGAATTTTAGCAAAGAAAATAAGATCAAAGCTTAATGATTTTTTTAAAATTGAGATCTATCTGTAGAAGATAAAAACGTCTAATTCAATACTCTTTAACAGATAAAATAACTCCTATAAAAACAATCCGAAATAAATTTACCATCGTTTTACAGAACAAAAAATAATATTAAAAAGTAGTAAAGAGTGTACCAAAAGTTTTATTTATGTCACAAACAACATATCAGAAAAGTTAAACCCTATTATATTTTTCTACACTTAATGTACTATTAATTTTACACAATTTAATATTGAAAATACTATAAAAGGAAAATAAAAAGTGAAATATAGAAAATTTCATTGTTTACTATTAAACTTGAACAAAAACAAATACCTCCTTTGACTAGGCATATTTGTATTGTGTACATAAATATAGGCACACAAGTTCTCATGTAATTAATAACTTTCAAATTATAAATTGAATAAACTTATTTTAATTAAAATATAGTACTGATCATGAACACTCATTTATAAATACAAAGAGAAAATTACTGCCTAAAATGACCACATATATTTTTGAAAATCGATCAAATATATATATATATATATATACAGAAATTAAAGAAATATATAATTCTGAATTAATAATTTTATGTCATTCATTAACACTGAAAAAATATTGCTATACAAACTCCTTTCAAAATCAATTAGCTGTACTAAATTTTAAACCTTGCAATAATGGAAAAACTTTTTAAAAAATGCACGTGTGTATATTAATTGTATGTGTGAATTTGTATTATTTTGAAAATTTACATATTTCTTAAATTTCAGAAAATTATAAAAAATTAAAAAATACTCACAGCTTTTAAAACCTGCACAGATGGCGTCACTATCCATTGCATGATAGTAATCGTACACTGATTTACCGATCAACATAGATGGTTCGTATCCAAGGACTTCTGCCATTCTATACAAAACATTAAATAATTACTACTAAATGTATACTTATTATTGAATCAAGAACAATAAATATACAAACTTATATATATATATATACTTTTTATAATATTTGATTAATACTTTTTATATATTCAATTTTAAAATAATAATCTATAAGTAATAAAAATTACTAATTTCTAATAAATGCTATTTATACGTAATCATCAATAACAAAAATATATCAAAACTTTATTTGCTTAAGGTTTTTTAATAAGGGAATATAATTCTTTTCATAACATTTTTTTTTATAGACCATACTTACTTTTCATCAGCATATGTAAATTTCATGTCTAAACTATGTTTACTGAGAAATGTTTTCTTATCAAGTGGTATTTCAATGTTTGAAGGATGTGGTATAGGTTGACCGATTGCTATCAGACATCTTTGGGGTACCATTTCACCTTCCTTTTTATTTTTTTCATCTGGTATAAGCATGTGACCAGTGAAATTAATAACCTGGAAAAAATTCATATTAAAAATATATATTTGTATAAATGAAAATTTATATAACTGAATAGAATTAAATCTCATTACCTTATAGGAAGCTGATTTGAGATTAACGTTGCGTCCTTTACTAGTCAGAGTACATTTTAAACGAATAAAGAATGACTGGGTAATATTTTCGTCATTAAAAGTTTTACATGATAATATATCTTTCATTTCTTCATGATCACAGGGATGACTGTACTCGTATATATTTTGACCCATTATATCAACCTAAAATATAAAGTACAAATATACTTCTTCAATTAGTTACAAGCATCTTATAACAAAAAATACATATTAATCACGTATAATAATGATCAATTTCCAGAAATTTACTGAATAGAAATATTTAATCTTACAACACCCAATGATGAGCATACCTGATTAATTCCTAAATAATCACTGACATTTTCAGAAATATAAACTAGATCACCTTCCGGTGACAACACGAGAAGAAATCCTTCGACAGCCTTTAAAAATACAGACTCTTGATCGGCTTCTGATTTTACTTCCGATTTTGTGATTTTTGGCACTGAAACAAATTTATGAAATGATTATAATACATGTACAATCACATTCATAATTAAAAGATTTATGTAAAAACTGAGTCAATAATTAATTAAGAATTCGATTTCTAATTCAAACCAGATAACATAGGCAAAGTGTATACTATAAGAATAATTCATGAAAATCACAAATGAAATGTGTTTAAACTTAACAACTCTTTAACAAGATTAGAACTTATTATGAAATGAAAAAGGGAACAATAAACAACACAATTTTATACAAATTTTGATAATAACTGAACATGACAATTATATGCATTTACATTTATTAACTATATTTGCTTATGTATAAAAATGCTAACAAAAAAATATACAAAAGACTGATTATTTGAACTTAAAATAGACAACATTTTTTTATATTAAAAAAGACTGTTATATACACAAAAATTTTTGTGAGATTTAAAAATTTGTATAAAATTGAGAATATGTTTGACATTAACCTACAAAAATGCACATGTCTTTAATAATTAACAATTATTTTTAATGCTCTTAATTAACAATTATTTTTAAAACTCTTGTATAAAATTTGATAACTAAATTTTCATAAAATTCATTAATACTTATAATATTTTCCAACTTTTACTTACTTTTCTTCATTAATTAAAACTAACATTCAAATAAGATGAATTTACATAACACTTTTTTCAAATTAATGGTACTATACAAGATTATAAAAAACTTTCATATTATATATATATATATATATATATATATATATATATATATAAACACAAATATAGATACTTATGTTGCCTTATATGTACGTTAAAAATATTTTTCTTTAAATGTTAAACAATTTTAATAAGAAATTTATATTTTAAAAAATACGCCATTTTAATTGAATGCCGTATTAAATTATTTTTTTTCCTCTATATGTATGTATATATATATATATATATATATATATATATATATATAAACACTATAAATGATATGTGGATAAACAAATGTTCAGAAACAACACTAAGGATACTAATTTTCTAAAATAGTAATAATGAGAATATAACACTTGAATACACAAATATTCATACTATTCTAAAAATGAACATAAAGAAGGATCTTTCAAAAAAGGATTCTTTTTTCATCGCAACATTCCATAAAAAAAATTATAATCAATAATCATTATTGAGCATTTTTAATTATTACTTAGACGCATTTCAGTGGTAATACTATACAAATCCTTAGAAAGCTAAGGTACAGAAAAATATGCGGACCCTTAAAACAAGGATTTGGTGAGGTGTGATAGTACTGTATTAACATAATAAATCTCATTTTTTCTTCAATATATCCACAATTTTGAACACAAAATTTACGATTACAAAAAACAGTACTGAAACCTGTGAGCATTTTCAACAGGTTTTTAATTAATTTATTATACAACAAAATGCAGCCTCTAAACAAAAAATGCTACTATGACCATTTACTCTTTATAAAATATGTATTTAATAATTTTTAATGCCTATAAATAATAATAAGTATTTATAATTTTCATTTTACTATCAGCCATTAAAAAACTCTGTTCGCGTTTATTTTTTTATTAAGATTTTTTGTAGTATAAATAGAAATGTTTGAATAAAAATTCATACATTTCTAAAATCTCATTCATTTAATGTTTGTTAAACAATTCGTTTCAATCACTACTTGCTTTTAATACTGAAACGGTATAAATAAATAATTACTAGAACGGAACGAAAAGGCGACCCTAAACAAAATCGTT